>CM062817.1:16555546-16988046 GCA_031772625.1 Pinus tabuliformis
TAAAGAGGACAAAGCACTGGACCTGCATGTTCTTAGTGTACCACAGGGGCACACTATCCCAAGTGGAGCCACCTGTTATCACTCAAGAAAAAATATTTTAAATTCTGAACATCAATTTTTTAATTATAAAGGTTTGGTGTCAGTCCCTTTGCAGGTTCCTGTGGATGAAAGTCCCGTTTTTCTTCTCTATCGAGATTGGGCTTTTAGGCTTATATTTCTCAAGATATGGACAAAGTTGGCATTACTGGGTCAAATGGAACCCCTTACAGATGACAACTGGCAAATAAAATTGATCACCGCCAAGCAGAGAGTGACAGTGTTCATGTTGTGCCTCTATTTCATGTCGCAGCCTCGTTCTGTTTATTTGGTGGACTTTGCTTGTTTCAAACCATCGGATGAGCTTAAGGTATCCAAAGAGGATTTCATATCCCTTTCCAAGAAGTCCGGCAACTTTGACGATGCCAACCTGGAGTTTCAGAAGAGAATCCTGGAAAGATCTGGTCTGGGCGACGAAACCTACTTGCCCAAAGCAGTAATGAACCCAGGACTGTGCTCCACAATGAAGGAGGGCAGAGCCGAAGCAGAAATAGTGATGTTTGGCGCCCTGGACGAGTTATTCGAGAAATGCAAAGTTCGGCCCAAGGACATTGGAATCCTGGTCGTGAATTGCAGCCTATTCAACCCCACGCCCTCTCTGTCAGCAATGATAATAAACCACAAATAGATCGTTGCTCAATTACGGTTGCAGAGAATGAGGCAGTTGTGAACTATGCACTTAGCAAGCGTGATGTAAAAGTTGTCCCATGTGGTTTGGACTTCGGTCAGAGTTTATACATTTTAGGGAGCACCGCTTTCACTCATCTTTGGAAAGGACAAGGCGTTTCTATCCGCAAGTTCATAACATGGATGGCTTTTTTGTTGCAAAGCCGAAAAAGATGAGCAGCACCAAACCAGTTCCTAAAGCAACTGAAGCTGAAGACAACATTCCTAATACTGTTGATGATAAAGACGGTGAAATAAATTATGGAAATATTGTGACTGATCAAATTGAAATTTTAAATACAGAAACTGCCCGATCAGTGAAAGTTCCAAGACTAACATCTTCGTTGGGTCTACATTGGCTTAGCACTCATCTCAACTAGTATAATGCTTTCAATTCTCTTTTGGGTTGTGTACAGTAAGCAACACCGACGCAGAGATGAATACTATAAGCAACATGCTGATGGTCAATTCAGGGCTAGAGACAACAACAAATCTTTATTTGAATTGTGTTTATAGGTCTTGTCATGAAGTCTGAAACATTATACTGAAAAAAGGCCCTGATATATTTTTCTTATACAAGCAAGGAGGCTGCATAATGCAGAGAAAACAAAAATGACCAGGGATCATAATGGATTTCGAAAATTGTTTATAGTATTAACAAAGGCAGGAAAACTTTTTTCTCTTCACTCTGGAGATGGTTGCATTGTATGGTCACAGTTTCTCCCTGTTTTTCGGAAAACAGAAGAATGCCAAGCTCCTTCTGAGTTGAAGGTCCTTCCTTGGCGGATCCCTCACCAGCATGCTTTAGATGAGAGTCCAGCTGTTCTGATAGTGGGGAAATGTGGTCTAGGACATGATGAGACAGGGATTCTTTCATTTGTAGATTCTCACAGTGGCAAAGAACTTGAATCTTATAGGTTTTCCTATCCCATATCTCAAGTGATTCCTCTGCCAATGACAGATTCAACTGAGCAACGGCTACATCTTTTTGTTGATAACAATGCAAGGGCAAACTTGTTTCCTAGAACCAATGAAGCACTGACTATGTTTCTTAAACAGATGTCAAATATCTACTTATATTTTGTTGATATAGAAAAAGGATCAATCCAAGGTTATGGTATCAAAAATCAGGACATGTCAGATATGGTGTTTAAGGATTATTGCTTCAAAACTAGAGAAATGTGGTCTGTATTGTTTCCTTATGAATTGGAGAAAATTGTTTCCACTGTCACAAAAATGCCAGATGAGGTGGTTCACACACAAGCAAGGGTTCTAACAGATTAGGAAGTTTTATACAAATACGTCAGAAAGAATGTACTCTTTGTTGTAATTGTTTCACCAAGAGCTGCTGGTCCAATAGGATCCACTACTCCAGAGGAGGCTTGGTTGGTGGCATATCTCATAGACACAGTCACTGGACGGATACTACACCGAGTTACTCACCAAGGAATGCAGGGACCTGTCCATGCAGTCTTCAGTGAAAACTGGGTGGTCTACCACTACTTCAATGTGAGGGCTCATCGTTATGAGATGTCAGTGATTGAAATATATGATCGATCTCGGGCGGACACTAAAAATGTTTTAGAGTTAATGCTAAAAATCTGACATACTGGGGTGGACTAGCAAAACAATGAACTTCGTTTTAGCCTCTTATGTCAGGCAGCTATCGAAGCTCCAAGGATTCTTAATCTCTCAAGCAATGAACACTTTATATATATATATATATATATATATATATATATATATATTCAGTTTGAAAAGCTTCAGGACACATAAAAAGAGACATTTCAAGATAATGAAGCTCGAGACAGTCAGATTTTGGGTTGAAACTGTGTTTTTGGAATTAGCTAGAAGTTTCGTAGCGTGCTACGAAACTGCTAAAGAGGATGACTAACACTTAGCAGTTTCGTGGCGCACCGTGAAACTGTTGAAGCTACATAATTTAAACTCAGTCAATCGATTTTGTGAGACCGAGGGAAAAGTTTTGAAAAAGGAATATCCTCAAAGGGTGTTTTAAAGGTATCAACTTTCAACAAGGGCAAGACAGGTAGAGGAAACATATATTTGAACCCAATTCTAAACTTTTTGTTATAAAGTGGTCACATTTACTAGTCCATGGTATGTCAAACAGCTTGGAGGAGGTTTTTATCTTCACACATGGCAAAGGTGGACAACAGATCAAGGACGTGGCATTCTGATATGTTTTGTATAATCAAAGATGAAGGGCATAGTTCATTGGATTCGAACATCTTTGAGGAAAACTAAAGGTCGATAAACAGGGACAATTTTCTATTTTTCAGGGGTAATGGAGAAAGTGCGACATCAAAGTCCAGCAAGCAACTACAGACACCTATCATAGCCAAACTAAAAGAGACCACTTGTCAGGGAATAAATCTTGATTGTAATAAATGCTATGTTCAGCATGATGTAGAATTAGAATCCTAATTGTTTTAGGTTTCTAGAGTTGTCAGTTAGTAGTAAGTTGTAATTATTAGTTAGTCAAAGTGTTAGTAGGTGTCATCATAGGCAGAATTGGAGTTCCCCTCACGCTGGAGGAGGAACCTCAGTTAGGTGGAAGAGCTCTATATATAGCTGAAACAACAATGTAATAGAGGTTGGAAAAGCTTTATAACAGAGCATAGTATTTGGCTTATGAAAAGACTCACTTTCAGCAAGCATATTTTGATTTTACTTCTCAGGATTCATGAGGGATTTCTTATATTTAGAATGTGTGATGTTGTCCTTCTCTTAGTTTTGTTTACAGTGGTATGGATGTATAATCACTCAGAATTCACTGAATGTGCTCTGATTTCCTGTATGCATCTATAGACTGTGTGGTTCCATATGAGTGTATGTTCTGAATATTCAAATGCTGAATGCCCTGACTTCCATGTAAGGTCAAGATCATTGTTTACTGAGGTGTTGTTGACTCCATAGGCCCAATGGAAATTTGTTTAATGTTTTTCCAGCATCCATATTTATCACAGATATATCACAAAGAGTTAGCCATCTTATCTTAAGTAAAAATCATTAACCCATTTAGAGAGAGCCCTCTCAAGTTGAGGAGGCTAAGCCTCAACCTAAAGTAGGTCTGAAATAGTTACTTGAAGTCTTCCTGGTCAGCAGCCTTCCAGGGCCTGATTTTGAGATAACAGCTACGACGAGTGATCCTATTATCCACCTTCTTTACAACGCCATGATTGGGAAGTTCCAAAACTTACTTGGAACCATTTTCTATTTGAAAACATCACTCGTTCCTCAAAAAATGAGTCTCCTTTAAGCTCTTTTCATCTAACTCGTAAAATATGAAAATATTGTCGAGCGATTGGCCTCTCCACCTCGTTAAAGTGATTGGAAGTGCTATCCCTCCTCTAGATTTTAATCCTTTTGGACCTGAGGGATTATTACAGAGAAAGATCAAGTGTTTGTCTTGTTCGGATCGTTAAAACTATCAAAAAGTCATCCCTTTCGCATTGTTTTATACTTTTTCGGACTTAAGGGATTATATTATGAAAAAGGAATATTGGAGTCTTCTTTCCATCTCTTTTCAAACTCTCTAAAATTGAAAAGGACCGAGTTATCTTTGTCGTTAAACTCGTTAAAACAATAGCGACAAACTTGTCCATTCAGACAAGAGTGAGTTTCACTGTTGCTAGGCTCATTAAAACATAGCAACGGGTTTGCCCGAAGGGAAAATTATAGAACAAGCATATGTTATCCTCCTCAAGCTTGACAAAAATAAATAGGTACTGGTTATAAATGACTGGGGAAAATTGGGAAGAAAATGCAAAGGAACTTTATTGGTAGTAGGTCGCTCTTGAACATGACACTTTCACTCTATCACCATGATTGAGTCGGGTTAGGTTATTCCGTTCACCGGTCATATCACCATTGGTCCACCGTACCATCCACTTTTAGGGTTAACACTACCAATCCATTTCAGTGTCTCTGATATGTTCAAGAGAAGTCACTTAGAGAATTCACCTACCTAGCTTGTGTCTCATCTGCTACAATCCCTTCACGCTTCATCCTTTCATGACCGTCGCCCTGAACCTTGTATCATTAGATTGTTTTCACCTCTACAAAATCATTTGCTCCATTCTATGTCATAGATGTGGGATCCATTAATGCCTTCCTATGATGGGTCACTTCTTGTCGACATCAGCTTATTATCCAAGAAGCCGACCTAGGGAAAACCCTTCCAGTACTTTGAAGATTGCATGCCTCAATGGAAAGTTTCTCACTTCCAGCGACAGGTTTACACTAATGGCCTTCGACCGAAAGACTTTGCGTGGTGTTTGAAATCAACTCATGTATTCACACAACGTTAATTGTACTGCAGTACCTTGAGGGTCATCATCATCATCGGTGATTCCTCTCGTGCCTGTTAACAGTTTACATCATTGACTAGTAATCAGGTAATGTCTTTCCATGTTCGACATCAGAACATATTTTCACATGGATTGACTTGTACTTCGGGCGAAGATTGAACGAGTTTTGAAGACCTCGGATCTAGTTTCATACAACTGGGCTGCGATTTAATAAGGAAAATAAAGACATCAAATGTACATCATTTCCGCACAAATAATCATCCAAACTAAGGGATGATGGCTCTACCAGAATCATCAGTTTGCACACAGACGGTTGTCTATCCTATGTACATGAAAATGAATTTATCAAGCTGAGCATGGGAATGCCCACCTCAGCTAGATCATGAAAATATATGAAGATAATGTATCGTATTGTATCTTATTACAGGTCATCTTCCAGTGCGAAAAACCTCGGATCCTCATTATAAAGCATTTTACCCAACATCAAAATATTTAAGACCTCATGCTTTAGGGGGAAACTGTTATAGACATATTTGGGCACTGCAACCCCAATCAAATATGTCCATAAACCAAGGGCTTATAAGTCCCTAAAAGTGTTGTTTCATACCCTAAAGGAGCAAGGTCAGCTGATTACATCATCTCCTAGAAGTTCTCCATGAAAAGCTACTCAAAACTAGTCAAAGCAGGACCATACAGACTGCCCAGTGCTAAAGATGCCATGCATCTCACCTGCCACATGCAAAAAGTTCGATGCATACTGGAAAGCCCTTCTGTAGGGTGCAATGAGCGAGAGCAGACAAATGGCACAAGCAGTTTGCTAGGTGGAAACCCAGAGAATCTTCTAAAAGCTACTCATTTGACACTTGCCTCTCTGAGTTCGCCCAAGGATGAGTAAGAGATCTAAAATCTCCATGTGGAATCAAGAACTATCAGAGAGATGACACTAATCAAAATCCTAGAAGCTGACTCACCACCTGCAAATATCTATAAATGGATCCCTCATCCAAGAGATCCAAAGGTTGGAATTTGGTAATTTGCAAAGAGGTGCTGCTGGTTTCTCTTTGAAGGCATTGTTGGGTGATCTTGCTTTGTGTGAGGTGAAGAGGGCTTTCAAGCTGGGAGGATGGCACTGGGTCAGACCAAGTGGTTGTAATACTCTCTTCTATGACTTTTACTAATTGAGTTTTCCTCCATATTCTTGTGTATCTTTGAATACTGTGTTTGTTATATGCATTTGTATGGTCAATATATATCTGATCCTATATTGTTTACAATGAAAGATCTCTATGCTTGGATGGTAATATGCTGCTGTGAATCTATAGGTGCTCTTTGAAGTTGGAAAAGTAAGGAAGCAGTGGCGAGATCCTGTTAAAGGGGAAAGGAAACAAGCAAGGAGCCAAGCGGAAGACTGAGGTTGGTACTCTCTGCTTCTTTCCCATCTCTCTCTCGTAAAGGAAAAACAAGTGACTTTAATCTGTTTGTTTCTAAGATAGCTACCCATCTTAGTGGGAATAGCAGTTCTGAATAGACACTAGATTTCCCGGTAATAGACCTGAAAAGACTTATCATTGAATGATCTGATATTGGTTGGGCTAGATCTGATTGCTTACACATGTTTTATTATTTAAATATCATGATCTGGGTATGTCTAAAATATGGAATGATAACGAAGTTGTAAGTTAGTATTTGTAGACCTATACACTGGCTCACCTTGGTGAAGGCACATATACACACAGGTTCGAAGCTTCCATGTAGCGTATGCAAAAGAAAATCCTGTTATTTAGAAATGACTAATCTATCTGACGAGTGTTTTTAGTTTACTACTGTCTGTTAATGATGTCTTCTTAAATCTGAAAGTAGAATTGAATGCATAAGGAGATTGATTCTAATTGATTGATTGATTAAGTGAGAAGATTGATCTTTGCTGTTAACTGTTTAGATCTCGGTAGTTTGATAGTAGATCCTCAAAATATTACTGGTTGGTATAGAATTGATTCAAAAGTTTTTAAGATTCAGTAATTTTGGAGGTATACATAGGTTTGGTTAAAGGAAGTAGAGTATACAAACAGGTTGGGTTCATTAAAGTAGCGTATGCATTCTGATGTATGATTTTTGAGGTGGCAGCTGGTTTTGAATGATGATGCAAGTTTCTGGGTTCAACACAGTGTTCTGGTGAAAGTGATCTGACTTTTCAGATTGACTGATTGTTGGTTGATGTGGTTATTATTATAGAGTCTGAGCTTCAAAGCTTTCGATGGGTCGAGTGTGAAAATTTTATGAAACGACGCTTTCATATTGTGTTGTTGTGTACCAGGAGTATCCAATCTGAAAAATTATGAAACATGGTCCTTGGAGGAGAGAGAAGGTTGTAGCCTTTTGTAGGTAGGCGCCTATGTACTAGTAAACATATCGGCTAGTACAATAGCTAGGGGGTTGTAGCTTCCTTCTAGTAGAAGATGGAGAATAAGAGAAGGTTGTAGCATTTTGAAGGTGGGTGCATGCATATTGGTATGAGTCTGCACCAATATAAGATTGTAAACAAATTTTCTTTATATTAAAAAGAAGACAAAGATGACAACAACAGGTGGTTTTTCTCCCGCATTAGGTTTTCACCTTAAATCTTGGTGTTCATGTGTGTGGCTCATGTGCGATAGTTTCTTATTTTATTACTGCACATAGTTGCTATATAATAAAGATCAACACATGATGAATTATCTAAATCATAAGTTCTCTTGGTATACGCTGGTTTCCTTAATCACAGTTGTGTGCACACACAAGTTCACTTCACTGAAGTAGCATATATAAATATGATTGTGAAATCAAAAGTTATTGAATTGTAAATACTAATTAACCCCCCCCTATCAGTATTATTTCCAACAATTGGTATCAGAGTATGTCCTTTAGAAGAAGCTTGATCGCTTAAAGGGAAATCTCTCAAGATGAACAACCATGAAGGCATGGGATCTATCAGACCACCAATCTTCAAAGGAAACAATTTAGTATATTGGAAGATAAGATCTAGGGCTTATCTTCAGTCTCTTGGAGTTGATGTTTGGGAAATTGTGGAAGGAGGACACCAATTTATAATAGTAATACCTACAGATACAATGGGCAAGAAGTTATATGAAACCAATGTGAAAGAAGTCAACACTTTATTGGGAAGTCCACTAGAATTAGAATTCGTCAAACTCATGCAGCTCAAAGCAACCAAAGATATATGGGACAAAATAATTCAGAGCTATGAAGGAGACTCCTAGGTAAAACGTGCTAAGCTACAAACTCTCAAAATATGGTATGAAACTCTCAAAATGCATAGTGATGAAAGTATTACTAGTTAATTTTTACGAGTAGATGAGATTGTAAGTTTTATGAATAATTTGGGTGAAGAAATAAAGGAGGATACTTTAGTAGAGAAAATCTTGAGATATTTTTCTTCTAAATTTGAGTCAAAAGTATCTGCCATAGAAGAAAAATAGGATCTTCAATCTATTACTGTTGTTCAATTTCATGGAATTTTAACTACCTTTGAAATGAGGAAAGGAGGTCTATTAGATGTTAGGGAAGCCACTTTCAAAGCTTCAACAAAGGGAAAAGAAAAGAAGATCTCAATGAATCAGGATATATTTCAGAAGAAGAAGACGAGGTAAACTTTTTCAAGAAGCTTCAGTGGGGTTCTGGAAGATTTAGAGGTAAGCTACTGTTCAAATGATTTGCTTGTGGTAGAGTTGGCCATTATGCTGCAAAATGTCCTCACAAGGATAATCATGAAAAATGCAAGGAGCCTGCAAAAGGAAATAGAAAATAGGTTGTTAATAGAAGAAGTTACTATACTCATGAAGATAGTGATAGATTATATCATAGTGATGAAGATGAAGTTGAACAAGTTTTTAAACTACTCATGGCTTGTGACAATGATGGATTTTTGGATTCCTTAGAAGAGGAAGGCTTTCTTTAAGAAATCACTAAACTCAAAATCTGTTTGGAAGAAAAGAATATGATCATAGACACTTTGACACATCAACTCGCTGAAAGAGAAAAGCACAATGAAAAACTAGAATGTGAAGCTGTGGGTCTAAGAAAAGAACTTGAAAAGACAAAATCTCTTAATCTTAGATTTGCTAATGGATCATAAACTTTAAATGAAATATTCAAGGTTCAACGTTCTCCTCTTATAAATACCAGTCTTGGATATACTGAAGAATCATCCCAATCACAAAATTCGTGAGCCATCACCAGAAGCTATCTTGATGCATAAAAGTACTCATCAGGTAAATCATGCTCAATTTACTCCAAGGCTGAACATCAACAGAAGCATCAACCAAAAAGTAAACAATACCAAAATGTTCTATGATCATAGAAAATTCTTTAATGGAAAATGTTTTTCATGCCATAAATTTGGGCATAAGGTTGCTCAATGTGTTGCTTACAAAACTATCATGACTAGAGAAGCACGAAATCAAAGGAGCGTAATAGGAATCAAGAAAAGTTCTTATAAATTTTTTTCTCATCTTGAAGATGAAATTGAATGTTCATTTTGCAATAACTTTGGCCATGAAGAATCTGAATGCAGGAGCAAATTTCGTCCAACAATTCAAAAGGAGAAAACATCATCAAATTTCAAGGTATGGAAAAAGAAGGAATTTCAATCAGAAAGATATGGCATATCTCTGTTTGCAGAAGGGCAAGAAAATCAGTGGTACATTGATAGAGGATGCTCTAAACACATGACAGGTGATAGAGATAAACTCCTTTCATATAATTCTTTAGAAAAGGAAAAAATTGTCTCCTTTGGAAATGACACACCAACTGTCATTAAAGGTAAAGGTTATGTTTATTTAAAAGAAAAGGTTAAAGTTGGAAATGTCATGTATGTTGATGGTTTAAGACATAACTTGTTGAGTGTCAGTCAAATGTGTGATCAAGGAAATGGCGTTGTGTTTCGATCAAATGGATGTGTGGTTCATGAGCTTGATATAGGAAATACTGCAATGAAACGTACAAGAACTTCAAGAAATATATATATACTAAAGGGAGGAAAAAATGCTATTTAAGAAAAACAAATGAAAATTGTTTATGGCACAGAAGATTGGGGCATCTAAGCTTTTCTCAAATAAGAAAAGCATGCAGGCTGAAGGCGGTTTGTGATCTTCCGGATATCAACATCCCAAAAAATACCATCTGCAAATCATGTCAAATCGGTAAGCAAATCAAAGTTCATTTCAATGAGAAATAAGGGTCAGAAAGTAAGCGTCTTAAACTCATCCATACTAATTTGTGTGGGCAAACAAGGAAAACATCACCTTTTGGAGAAGAATACTTCATTTTGTTCATTGATGATTTTTCTAGAATGTGTTGGATAGGTCTACTAAAGCATAAAGATGAAGCATTTGAAAAGTTTAAAGCCTTCAAAGCTTTAGTTGAAAATGAATCAGATCGAAAAATCAAATGTCTCAGATTTGATTGAGGGGGAGAATTCATATAAGATGAAATTTTTTATTTTTGTGAACAACATGGAATAAAAAGGAATTTATCTGTTACCCGAACTCCTCAAAAAATGTCATAGTGGAAAGAATCAGCAGAATAATTCAACAAATGGCTCGAGATATGCTTGATGAATATGGAACTCCTGCTACCTTCCGGGGTGACGCTGCATTTATTGCCGTAAATATTCTCAACAAAGCTAATGTTCAGGTAAATACTGATCAAACTCCATATGAACTTTGGTATGGTAAGCCTCCAACTGTAAAACAATTTAGATTTTTTGGAAGCAACTGTTTCATCAAAAAGACTAATGAAAAACTTGGTAATTTTGAACCCAAAGAAGATGAAGGAACTCTTCTTGGTTATTCATCTAAAAGTAAAGGATATAAATGTTATAATAAAAGACTTCGAAAAATTGTTGAATGTATTGATGTATTAATTGATGAAGCATGCTGTAATCCGGAACAGATAAAGGAAGATGACAATGAGGAAGATGATTGTTAGGATATTCTGACACATAGGAAATAGTTAAGTATAACTTGGTCTAGTGTAGAGTTAGGTAAAGTGTGTTTCTTTACCATGTACTTTTGCAACTTACAATCTGACGGTCACGATATGCTCTAGACATGAAGTGATCCGAGGGTTCATTCTCTCTTTAGTATCATCGACACTTGATCCATGGCTTAAAACCCGATTGGTCCATGATCTCTATTTAAAGACCATGGAGGGTCATTTGTAGGGTAACTGTTCATGAGAGAAGCTTATGTAAATTTTCATTCTTTTGTTAATAAATTTCCTGAAGTGGTCACATTGGCTCATGCCGTGGATTGTTTCCCTCTTTGAGGGTTTTAACCAAGTCAGAATACTGGTGTATTGATCTGTGATCTATTTGTGAGCGGTGTCCTTTGCTGTGCTATCTGGAACTTACCATGTAAATTCTACATGGTATCAGAGCTATTTGAGGGCTGCATCTGTTGGTGATCCAAATTTGAAGCTGGTACAACTTCATTCGAATGTCGCTTCCTAGATCTACTATTTCTGATTGCTTTCAGTTTGAGAGGACTGCTCTATTGTGTTAGGAGCATCTGTTGCAGTTCTAGCTATTCATCTCTCTGGTTATTTCGATTTATTTAGCTCTCTATTTTTTATTACTGGATCTATACCTTTCATTTCTGTGTATTCTCTTTGCCCTGCGAATTTGTGCAATCTGGGAAAATCAGAAATATAAAGGAAGGATTTTTATCATGCATATGCTCTTTTTGCCATGCCTTAGTGTGATCTCAGAAAATTAGAAACATTGAGGAAAATATTTAGTTTCCGGCTAAAGCTAATTTCAAGATGTAAGGTTTGTTTTTTTTGTATGTCCGTGTTGGGTTTTGTGGTTTGTGTTTTGTAGGCAAGAAGAAAGAGATTTTTCAAGTAAGCACACACCCCAAAGCTTCAGCGACTAAAAAAAAAAGAAAAAACTCCCCCTTCCTCTTTTCCAAAAATTACTAACCTTTTAAACTAGCTCACTTGGTCCAAAGTTACTTTATGAGAATAGAGGTCTTGAGTTCAAGTCTTTCTTTTTGTTGAGTTACTTTTTCAAAAAGCACATGTAACTTGTGTTTTAAAGTTACTTTATGTAAAAGTGTTCTCACCCATTATAAAAAGTGAGTCATTTATAATTCTAAAGTCTCTTTATCTTTTATCTAAGTTACAATTTAGTGGATAGCTCATAAAGTACCATTATAAAAGTGACTTTCACTTATTTATAAAAGTGAGTCATATAAAATATATTTTTTTTAAAGTGAACTAATTAGATTAAGTTTGGAAAGAAGAGGATTTTTTTTAAATATAACATTATCATTCATTTCCACACATTCACGCACTTCGTCGGCATCTTCAACAACTTTTCTTCAAAAATCCATAACTTCTTCATTCAGAAGCCGTTTTCAGAGCTGCTTTTTTGAATCAATCTAATTTTTTGAGATCTTTCCATTAGAACACTTAGTTTTAGCATCTACAGCTTCAGTTTCTATTAAAATGGAAATTCCACACCAAGTTATTCTTGATAGCACCAACTACTTCCAATGGTGGTCCTACATTGTGGATTTACTTAGAAGTAAAGGTCTTTACAAAATAGCCCCAGGCCAAGAAACCAAACCTCGAGATGAAGATAAGGCAACCAAATGGGAAAATAGGAAATATCAAGTATGTGGGTTGATAGGGATGTCTATTTCTCCAGACCTTAGATTCTATATCACAGAAATTGATACTCCTAATGAAGAAATAAAACAACTCACTAACTTTTTTGGAATTAAAAATGAAATTAGGGCCCATTAACTCAAAAATGAGTTGCTTACATTAGACCCCAATAATTTTTCTTCCATTGAAGAAAAATTACTAAGTCCTTTATATTGAAGCATGGACCCATATTCCAGATGAGAAACATAAAGCTTTAGAACCTAAGAGTGAAAAATGTATTTTTGTTGGATATTATGAAAATGTCGAAGGATATATACTTATTCCACTTAAGTCCAAAAATGTTATCATTAGAAGATATGTAAAGTTTGCTGAAAATATATCGACCTGCAAGCCTAGTTCGGCAGATGTGCCACCTCTCTCTATCCCTTCTACTTTTGAAAATATTTCTTCTTCAGATGATGACAATGAGGATGAAATTCCTCCCCCACCTTCTCAGGATCTCCTTCAACTCCTCAGCTTCCAAAATGGGTCTATGTTACTCAGGATGCAACAGGTGCTCTTGCCAGTAATCCTATAGATCATCGTTGTACATGTTCTCAGTTCGATAGAACCTCTTCTTTACTGACTCAAGCTTCAGCGAATTATGATCCTGACACCTTTGCAGAAGCTTCAGGCCATCTAGATTGGGATGCAACTATGAATGAAGAATATTGTTCATTATTGGTAAATGATACATGGGATCTTGTTCCTATTCCAAAGGGATGAAAAATTGTTAGATGAAAATGGGTTTACAGAACCAAGTATGGACCATATGGAAAAGTTGATAAACATAAAGTTCGTCTTGTTGCTAAGGGTTTTTCACAAGTTGAAGGCATTGACTATACTGAAACCCTCTCCCCTATTGCCAAAATGAACTCCATCCACCTTGTTCTTTCCCTTGCTGCCTCTTTTAAATGGGAAGTCCATCAGATGGATGTTAAATCTGCCTTCTTGCATGGGGACTTGCATGAAGAAATCTATATGGAACAACCTACTGGCTTTATACAAAGAGACTCCAGCCTTGTATGTCGACTTAAGAAATCCCTTTATGGTCTCAAGCAAGCCCCTTGGGCTTGGTATGCCAAAATGGATAGCTTTCTTTTAGATACTGGTTTTTCTAGGTATCATTTTGACAATATTGTCTACACCAAGAAAGTGGGCAAGTCTCTCATCATTGTTGTTCTTTACGTTGATGATCTTATCCTTACTAGTAGTGATCCCAACCTTATAAACCATGTGAAGTCCAGCCTTAAAAGGAAGTTTGAAATGATAGACTTATGACACTTGCATTATTTTCTTGGTCTTCAAGTCTTCTAATCCAAGGAAGGTATTTCCCTTTCCTAGTCCAAGTATTCCTGCGATATTCTACTCCATTTTCACATGGAAGGCTATAAGCCATCCCCTTCTCCCTTTTTGTATGGAGCCAAAATTTTAGTCACTTTTACTTCCCCTAGATTTGATGCTACCTTATATCATCAACTTGTAGGAAAACTTTTGTATCTGACCCATACTCGTCCTGAATTTTCCTTTATTGTTGGCCTTATTGCTCGATTTATGCAAAACCCACATGAAAGTGAAGCCAAAAGAATACTTCATTATGTTTGAGGTATAGTTTAGTTTGGGATTCATTACAGTGCAGAAGCATCTCGTCTATTGGTTGGTTTCACTGATTTCGATTGGGCTAGTGACCCTGATGATCAGAAGTCTACTACCTGTTATGATCAGAAATAAAGTGCCATCTATCTTTCTTCAGTAGAAGCAGAGTATTGTGGCACCATCGAAGCTAGTAAGGAATCCCCGTGGCTTCACCAGATCCTGTTAGAGTTTGGTTTTCAGCAGCAACATCCAACTACACTTTGGAGTGATAATCAAAGTTCCATTCAACTATGCAAAGATCTAGTCCAACATCAGCGCCAAAAACACATTGAACTACACATCACTTCATCAGAAAGCTCATTCATGACCATGTTCTTGAAGTGAAATATTGTTCAACAGAAGTTCAAGTTGTAGACATCTTTACAAAGGCTCTCACAGAGGCGACGTTTAGTGAACTTTGATTTATGGTTGGAGTTCAGGAAGTTGTCACTAAGGGGGGATAGGCTCTAATGCCTCCTTCCTTCTCCTATTGTGTCATATTTGTGCATACTTCAATCCTATCCCAATTTGTTCTTAAGGGGGGATGTTAGGATATTCTGACACATAGGAAATAGTTAAGTATAACTTGGTCTAGTGTAGAGTTAGGTAAAGTGTGTTTCTTTACTATGTAATTTTGTAACTTACAATTCGACGGTCACGATATGTTCTAGAAATGAAGTGATCTAAAGGTTCATTCTATCTTCGGTATTACCTAGATTTAATCCGTGGGTTAGCACCTGATTGGTCCATGATCTCTATTTAAAGAGCATGGAGGGTCATTTGTAGGGTAACCATTCATGAGAGAAGCTTATGTAAATTTTCATTATTTTGTTAATAAATTGCCTGAAGTGGCCGCATTGGGTCAAGCCGTGGATTGTTTCCCTCTTTGAGGGTTTTAACCACATCAAGAATACTGGTGTATTGATCTATGATCTGTTTGTAAGCAGTTTCCTTTGGTGTTCTATCTAAGGAACTTACCTTGTAAATTACTATAACGGTGAATGCTTTCCTGTATCAAATCAAAATGATATATAGGAAGAAACCAATGAAGCATCAGAAGAAGATACAACAGTCAGGGAAAATACTCCATCCAGGTATGTTCAAAAGAATCTTCTAGAATCTCAAATTCTAGGAGAAAAAAGGTCTGGAGTACAGACAAGAAGAACTCTTACAAGAATTTCTAGTTATCTAGCATTACTTGTTGAGAAATGGCAACAAGAAATTTCAATTTAATTTGTCCTTGAATTAAACTATGAATTAAAATAGAATTCTTTTCTCATAACAATTTGAAAATAATTAATTAAGTTTAATTAACTTAATTAATTTAGGAAATTCAAATTGAAAGCCTTTTAGAAGACATGTATATGTTCTCCCTAACTTATAGGAGTTAAGGATGAGTTATGAATGAGTTGTAATTAGTTAATTCAATTTAATGACTTAAGTTTAGTTAAATTAGTTCTAATCAATTTCAGGAACTGATAGTGAGTAAAAAGTCAGTTGGGACACTAGTGACCTAATTAGTGCTACTCTAGTTAACTGAAGATTCCACGATCAGAAACTCATGCATGTTTATTATGAGAAATACCTAGTTGAGACTAGAGTGCAAGGACAATGTACTATTTGTTTTATATTTTTCTGAGTTGCACTGATAGTGCATGCAATTAGGAATTGATCCTTGAGGGATTGTGATAATTTTAGAGGCTTTATTTCCCTTTAAATGAAAGCTATTCTCCATAGGAATTACACATTGGAATAGAGACTTGGATATCTTGTGAATTGGCTAAGCTTTGCCCTTGAGCTTGCTTATGAGTTGGAGATTGAATTTGTTGAGTGTTGGGATTGTTCTAGAGAGAACAAGCATTGTAATTTCATCTTGATTTTCTGCATTAATACAAAACAGATAGTGGGGTTTTGAGTTGTGGCTTTCCCCGGATATTTATTGTGTTATGTGCCTTTGATTCTCTTCCTCAATTGATTATTTTTTGCTCGATGTTTATGGGCTTCCGCTGTAAAGAGTAGAAGTAGATTCTTGTCTTTTGTTTTAGTAGATTACATGAGCTTGTGAAACTACAAGTTTTTCTGCATGGTATCACAACAATATTGTTTTTTGGGCCGAGAGTTTGTAGAGAAGTTCTAAGAATATCTTTGCAAAATTTTGAGAAACAAATTGTATATTTGGATTCATTGGGAAAAGATACCCAAAATAAAAAAAAGACACAATTAGCCAAATCAGAGTTTGGAAGAGGGAGATATTGCTAATTTAAAATCAGCTCTCTAGAGGAGATTTTGAAGTTTTGAGTTTCTGGGTTATAGGTGAAAGTCGAATTTGCATACATACTTTAGGATCGGTAGATGGCGTTTCATGGGTTGAGGCTTGAGTATGCCTTGGAAGCAAGCTCAAAATTTTATAGCCTATAGGGACATGATGGAGGCTGTGCTAGAAGATAATGGCTTGAAGGAATTCATTGATCAAGAAGTCCCCAAGCCAACAGCTATGGATGCATGGAACTTCGCTGAATGGAAGAAGTGTGTGGCGAAGGAAAGGTGGATAATCCTTGAGGTAGTTCGAGACCACATTGTCTCGAGACTCCATGGTAAGGAAACTTTGTTAGCATTATGATACAAGTGTTGTCCTTGATGGCAACTCACTCTAAGGGCAATTCAGTTTTGATAAAAGGCAACTCACAGTACAATAGGAATATTTAGAGGTAACACGGAAATGGTACAGAAGAGCAGGAAGATGGAACTAAGGTCTACTAATCAGAATAAAGAAGGTGAAGGAAAAGGTTGATGTAAAGTAGTTTAAGAAGTATACGTAGGTCCAATTAGTCAAAACGACGTATACATGTTGGTACACAAAACAAAAAGAGTGTTTACGTATACACGCACTCTCACAAGAGGGAAAACACATATAGGTTCGAAAATCAAGGTTTTGGTCCAAGGTATTTGGTTCGAGGTATTTGGTCCAGGGTATGATCTGAGTTATTTGGTCCAAGGTATTGGTCCTAAGTGGTTTTGGTCTGAGGTATTGAGAAAGGCCTAAAACTATATAAGGAGGAGAAGATCATTAGGCTAGGGTGTGCAAGTGAATGGGTTTCTAATAAATACTTCTATTTGAAATATATTTTATGTTGCAGGGGCTATGTTGGTGATTTGATCTGAAATTTTTTTTGCAACTTGAATTCAATGTTGGATCAGGATCATGAGACCTGAAATGACTTATCATTGAATGATCTGATATTGGTTGGGCTAGATCTAATTATGTACACCTGTTTTATTCTTTAAAGGTCACGCTCTAGGTTTGTTTGAAGTATAGAATAACAACAAAGTTATGAGTTAATATTTACAGATCTGTACACTGGTTCGTCTTGGTAAAAGCACGTGTACACGTAGATTATACTATTCCAAGTACCGTATACAAAAGAAAAGCCTTGTCTTTAGGTCTAACTAATCTATCAGATCTGTTTTGTTGTTTTACTGTTGTCTGTCAATGAAGCTTTCTTAGATTTGAAAGTAAAACTAAATGCATAAGGAGTTTGATATCTGATTGATTGATTGTATAAGTAGGGTGATCTCTACTACTGCCAGTGTGAAGCTCTGTAAATTAACAATAGATGTTCAGTATATTGTTGGTTGGTACTGTTGTGGCCAGCAAGAACTCCCCTTTTTATTTAGTGTTATTCCTAATACTAAATAAATGGGGACCCTTAGTTAAAGATTTAAAAATCAATTAGTGCTTAAATTTCCTTTCCTAATAAAACTTACCATCATAAACTTAGGAAGACCCCCTTGAAAAATCTAAAAAAATCTAAGTTCTATGATAAGGTAAAACAAAATCTTTCCTTAGGAAATATCGCATCGCAAAAGGATAACAGGATACCTCCTTACCAGCGGAATTCTAATATTGTGAGATCGCGATACACGATAATAAAATATCGCATCGCATACATCAAATACAAATTACATTGAAACACCTTAAAAATGTCGATATGCGATGACACATATCGCAAATCGCATTTCATAGAAAACAGATTAACGAAGATTGTCATATATGACGTTCCTGCGATAATGCGATATTGCAATAATGCGATATTGCGATAACGTGATATTGCGATATTGCCATTTCGCGATAGAACGACAATGCGATAATACGATATAGTGAGCTATCAACTTTGCGATGTTGCGATCTGCGATATTGCGAAGAAAATCACAAAATCGCTGCATCACAGATCTTTTGGGATCGCGGTTCAAAAAAGTATTTTCCATAAACCGACACCTGGTTACGTGCTTTAATGCTAATAAATGAGTTAGTTGCCAGTTATTAATGGAATATGGTTTCGTGCTTATTGAAAAATCATTTCACATAAGGTGGTATATTTTATGCGTCTTCGGCATTTAAAACTTTCCCATCACCCTTCCTTATCATTATTCTTATTCTCACTTCACTTGTAAACTCTAGGAACGAAGAACAGAGAACGATACAAAGCAGTACGTAGGATATTATGGGAAAGAAAAGCAAAGCTCCGAGCTCTAAAGAGAAAGAAATGGCGCCCTTGTATATAGACACAGCCTGTAACAGAGACACTGGTATTGCTACGTGGGAAAGCATGTATAATCTACTTGAGGAGGAAAATCCCAGAGTAATGGAAGTTACTGCTATTGCGGGTTCACATAGTTCTTCTGAGGCATCCATCACAGAGCTAGCTTGTTCATTCTTACACCGGATAACAGCAAGGCCCAAAATTCTTCCATACACGGACATGGTTAAAATGATACTAGACAGCGTTGATATCAGAAATAAACAATTTAGGACTCAAGGTCAAGAGCTTACGGAATCATTATTTTCACAAAATTTGAACTTTATACCCACTAAAAGAAAAAAGCACAAAAGTCGAAAAACACATCAACGAAGCCCGGATCAAGAAATAGAGGTAGTTTCCATGCTAATCACGCATCACTGAGGAAAATTTCTCGAAAAGGGAAGCTTCTAATTGCTCAGTCACCTGCAAGCCCCAAAAATTGCAAGAAAGCAACGATACAAACAGATTGGAGGCAGAAAGCTCAAGAAAAGGCAGAAGCAATCCAAGGGTTAACCAAGTTGAACTGGGATTATTACTGGGCATACTTGGTAAAGACACATATCCAGTGGATGACTCTCAAGTGTATCATCAATTTTGCCGATAAAATGGCACTAGCTCTCGCAGATTCTGTTTTCTCAGCTCAGCTAAAGTCAGAAGTCAATCAGCCAACTCTTCTCAAATAGATGCTGCATGCGTGCGATTTCAAGGAACAGATACAAAAGTAGTTTTAATTTTAGATTGAATTTTAGTTTCATTTTGTTTTATTTTTCCTGAAATGAGGATGGTCTTTTAAACTGCATCCTACATTTTTGTAATAAGTTATTTTTAGAGTTAGTTAATAGTATTTAAATCCTTCTCATGCATTTAGAGAAGGGTCCTGAAATTTTTCAAAAACTTATCCCCAGAACTTGCACTTTTGTACCCTCTGAGGAGGTTTTGATGAATGAATGGAACAAGATTTATTGATATTTGCATTTGATATCTTCTACTGATGTTGCACTTTTGTACTCTTAGTGGATGTTAGATCAAGAAGAGATAAATCATTATCGCTTGAAGCTCATGAGTAGGACTAGTTATAAATGGTACTTCTATCTCTTAACTATTTCTGCCTTTGTCTTAAAGTGATATTCATGTTCATTTGTTTATATATTGATGCATGAATGCCTGAGTTATCCTTTGGCACTTTTGTACGGTGATAGCTATTTATTTATGCTTGATGTATGAGTAGCTTATTATGCGATATGTTTCTCACAACTGTTTCATCTAACTTTTTGTACGAAGTGGTTCATCTTTATTGAATTATTTTCTCATAATAGGTGAATGATATTTATTACCAGTTGTTATTTGAAATCATTTTAGATCGCATAACAGAAAGATTACACCCCGGGTTAGTGTAGACTTAGATATTTCTGCTTATTAGAATACAATTTCTATATTATTAGATTAGAGTTAGAGTAAAAGTATTTCATTTAGAAACTGTTAGAAAGAGAAATATCAATCCTTCACACACACACAAAAATTGGGAAACTGGTCCCATATCCCCAGTTGGACCCACTATACCAAATGGAAAAGGAGCTTCTAACCAAGGTCCGGACCGGGTGGGTATCCCCCTTGTTGTAGACCCGATTTTCGGGGCTTCAACAGGTACATACTTGATTTAGAAATTTTAGGTTTCAGTAGTTTCGAAGGTATACACATGTTTGATTGAAGGAAGTAGCGTATACACGCAGGTTGGTTTCAGTAATGTAGCGTGCACATTCTGATGCATGATTTTTGAGGTTGTAGCTGGTTCTGAATGATGATGTAGGTTTTTGGGTTCAACACAGTGTTATGGTGACAGTGATATGACTGATCAGATTAACTGATTATTGGTTGATGCAGTTTGAATGTTCTGATGGGTCCAGTATGAAAATTTGATGAAACGAGGCCTTCATGTGTATTGTTGTGTACCAAGAGCATCCAATCTGAAAATTTATGAAATGTGGTCCTCGGAGGAAGAGAGAAGGTCGTAGCCTTCTATAGGTCAGTGCCTGCGTACTAGTAAACACATTGGCTGGTACAAGAGCTAGGGGGTTGTAGCTCCCTTCCAGCAAAAGTTGGAAAATGAGAGAAGGTTGTAGCCTTCTACAGGTGGGTTCCTGTGTACTGGTATGAGTCTGCGCCAGTACAAGATTGTAAATAAATTTTATTATTATTAAAATAAGACAAAGAGGAAAGCAACAGGTGGTTTTCACCCACATTGGGTTTCCACCCACATTGGGTTTCCACCTTAAATCTTGGTGTTCATGTGTGTTTATGTGTGATGGTTTATTATGTTTTTATTGCACTATTTAATAAGTTACTAATGCACTCGTTATAGATCAACACATGATAAATTAACTAAATCACAAGTTCTCTGGGTATACATTGGTTTCTCTAATCACAGTAGTGTGTACACACTAGTTCACTTCACAGAAGTAGCGTATGTAAATCTGTTTGGGAAATGAAAAATTATTGATCCGATAATACTGATTCACTCCCCCTCTTAGTATTATTTCCAACAATTGGTATTAGTGCAGGTCCTTCAGAAGAAGCTTGATTTCTCGAAGGAAGATCTTTCAAGATGAATAATCACGAAGGCATGGGATCCATCAGACCTCCAATATTCAATGGGAGAAACTTAGTATATTGGAAAATAAGAACCAAAGCCTATCTACAATCACTTGGAGCTGATGTTTGGGAAATTGTGGAAGAAGGATATCAATTTCCAGCATCAATTCCTACAGAGTTTGTAGGTAAGAAGTTATACGAAACCAATGCCAAAGCTGTCAATACGTTATTGGGAAGTCTGTCAGAATCACAATTTGTCAAAGTCATGTAGCTCAAAACAACCAAAGATATATGGGACAACATCATTCATAGCTACGAAGGAGACTCTCAGGTAAAACGTGCTAAGCTTCAAACTCTCAGAATTCAGTATGAAACTATTAAGATGCATAGTGATGAAAGTGTTGCTAGATACATTTTACGTATAGATGGGATTGTTAATTGTATGAAGAATTTGGGTGAAGAGATAAAAGAAGTTACTTTAGTTGAGAAAATTTTGAGATATTTGTCTTCTAAATTTGAATCAAAAGTGTCTACCATAGAAGAAAGACAGGATCTTTAGACTATCACTGTGACTCAACTTCATGGAATCCTAACTGCCTTTGAAATGAGAAAAGGAGGTCCATCAGATATGAGAGAAGCCGCATTGTTACATAGAATTTTGTCACTGTCCCTATACTCCCCATTCCTTGATCCTGGAGGACCTCTACAGTGAACCCTGCATGCTTTGCCTTCATGGAGAAACTCCAATTATGTCCCTCTTCATGGGCAGATCATTTCCCTTTTGCACCATTTCCCCTAAACTTCTGTTTTGCCCAATTTACAAGACCAGCGCTAATGGCCTTTGTCTTCCCCACACCGATGTGCAGAGATTAGCACTATTCCCTACACCGATCAGTGCAACTGAGTTGTGTTCTAGTCGTGCCAGTCCTGTTATGGAAAGTTTTTTAAATTAGAGCTAAAGCTTCCATCTCTAGAAGCTTCGTAATGGAAGTCTGGTAAATGGTTTGGCCGGATGGGGTTGAGGATGATAGTTTGAGCTCCTTTCCCATATATTGATGGAACTAACTCAAGGGATAAGTCCTTCTCCCATGAGAAGAGGATCCATCTCCCATCCATCTTTCTTATATAAACCTCCCTTCTTCCCTAGCACAAACTAGTGTTTAGTGTGAAAATCAGAATTAGACAAGCAAGCTATTACTAGTTGTAGCCATCTAGTTGTGTGAGAGAGAAGTGTGTTTGGTTTGGAGTGAAGCCTAAAGGGAAGAGTTTTTAAACTATTGCTGTTTGAAGCCATCATGAAGTGCTACCAGAAGTGTTTGAGAACTTGGTCTTGTCAGAGGAAGATTGCAACGTCAAGACGAATGGTTGTAATCTCTATTTGATATTAATATATGCAACTATCGATTGGTTTCCTACATGTTTTGTAATATTACATAGTCATGTCTTGATGCTTCTTGACTCATTAAATAGGTTTAATTGCAATTTTTATATTATTATGTTTGTGTGTTGTTGTTGTTTACTTGTTTCAAGAATTTGAAGAAGGAAGCGAGAGATTGCTGGAGTGAGCAAGCGAGGACATCATCAAGAAGGATAAGTGACCAAGAGGTAGGCCCTCTTGATCGATTCTAATCTAAGGAAATCTTGCATAGAATGTATCTGCTGTGGCTAGACCCATTATCGGGCTAGAGGAATTCGTTCGTGTTCGCACTTATAATTTTACTTCACCACAAATTGGCGACTCCACTGGGGAGATCCCATCTTTTTGTTTGTTTTGGATTTCATGATTTCATGAGAACTTTGCTAGTTTTGTGTTTTCCCTTTTGTTCTATTTATTTTCTCCTGCTTACTAGCTTAAGTATAAAATCCATAGTAGTAGATCTGGTCCCTGTTTTGAAATTTGTTTTTTCTTAGTTTCCTCGGACAACCTGTTTAATCCACTGATAATCGCACTGATCAACGTGAATTGCAGAGGAACAATCACGCTGACCTGCCTCTGGTGCTTGTTGTCAGTTGGGCAGTCGCGTCGATTCCTGTAAGTGAAGATTAGGGCGAGACCCCAATCTTGGCCAGTGTGTTCTACTCTTGTGTGTTTGACCCTAAGAGCCTTTTGACTGTTTTTCTCCCTGATTAGAAAACTAATTTTCATTTGGTTTTTCTTCCTTGTAGGCTTGTTATCTTGCTATTTGATTGATTGAGTCATTGAGTGGCCAGCGACACTAGGACATCTAGCTAGTCATTCATTTAACAACTTGTGGACTCATCGAGTTTGGTTGTGGGTGTGTTTTCTCCTTGCATTTGTTTTTGGTCCCTCTTACGACTTTGACCTCTTTTTGTAGAAGTTTGAAAAAGTTTTTGTTTACTAGTTTGAATGTCTTTTTCTAGCATAGATTACATTGTTGGTCTTGTATTTTGCAAAGTCAGTGCTTCGTCGATTTGAATGACCTTGTCTTTTCATGTTTTCATATGCTTGAAGAGCTCATAGTCTCGATTTTGTTTTCATTGAAAGATTGTATGCGAAAGTTTGTTTCGTTGCTTCATAAGAAAGTGTGAAATTCTAACTTGTTGCATCATTATGATTCACATCTTTTAAAACTAGAGTTGCATCAACATTTGAAAAGGAAAGGAAATTTGTTCATTTTGAAAGGACTAATAAATAAGTGCTTGTTAGGAAATTAGGAATTGAAATTCATTTTTCATTAGTTTATTTTTTTTCAAAAAGTGAAGTAGTGAAAAATTATTTCGTTTTCAGTTTCTTGATTGTTTGATTTGATTGAGTAGTCTCTACCCTCTCTATTGTAGGAATTTCATCGAATTGAAAGGGTCTTGTCCCATTTAGGTTCATTTTAGGCTTTTCGAGTAGCATCGCTAAGACCTTAAAACTGAAACTTAACTCAATATCAACTCTAAAATGAATTCAATTTACCTAAGGCGCATTTGACATTAACGATCACATATAGAACGTCTAGGCTAGAGACGTGTTCTGGTGCTTGTAAACCTAGCAACTGTTGTTAGCTTCAGCATTAGACAACGGTAGAACATATTTGTGCTCCCCGTACCATCGCGTATATTATGGGAGACCCAACTAGGCTGTAATCCTTTTATCCTTAGGAAGTTGAGTCGGCCACCTTGCAAACTTGATACACTGAACACAACATTCGGGGAGATTACCTGCTCATACTTCTTGGTTCACCAAGAGGTATTCTTCAATTCACAGTTACCTGGTAATCCTATTTACCTAGATCATCTAGAGTATCCATTTGATATTTTTGAATCATTAAACTTAAAAGATCATCTGGGCACTTGTCCTTTTGAGCTTGTTTCCAATCGAAAGTGATAGAGTCACCTTTGTTTTTTTCTTGACACTTAAAAAATGAAAGAACATCAGTATTTTATGCGTCTTAAATAATTGATTGCCCATGATCCCAAACATCCTGTTATATTTTTGACCAAATTGTGAGTTCCCTTAAAAGGACATTTTAAAGCCTTGAAGTTATTTGTTCTGTCGGCTAAGACAAGGTCATTGTGGTTGAACCATCTGGTTCACCCATTCCCTCTTCCTCTCCTCCATCGCAAAATATTTTCCGAGGAGACACTTCCTGAGTTATTAGAGCCATTTGAGGACCAAAATGTTGAAATCACAATTGTTTTGAGTGTTCAACCATTAACATCTCGTCCTCCATCCAATTTCGATTCAGGGTCATCTGCTGGTCTTAACCAGGAATCTCTGGATAATCCCGTTCGAACTCAAGAGAACTAGCTAACCACTGACGGTCAGCTTGGACTGGTTATATGTCCTCTAAACCCTTAGTTTGAAGCTGTTGAGATATCACCACAGTGCCCTTACAGTCCGTACGATAACCGGGTGTTCCTTTGGAACTATCCCCTAGTACACATTCGGCTATTGGCCGTTGTTTCCAGACATGGAACCCAAAGGCAATGCTCTAGTCACTTCTCCGGATGAGTCTAAATTCTGAACTCCACACACTGTTGAGGGGGAAGAATTGCAATTGCAATTCCCTCCCAAGGGTTTCCCTTACTCAGAAGGTATTCCCGCCAGCTTGCCACCCAGTTATGTGTCTTTAGGGCACTTAGTTTCAGGCACACCGAGTGCCTCATCACTCTACCATAACTTTGTTTGGGTGTCAAGCATCATACCTACATTAGGTCCATTCATCACGAACACAACCTGTAAACCAGTTGTTACTTCAGTCTTGGTGCAACCCATCGTCCCGAACACTCTTGTATCATCAATCCTAGTTATGCATCAGTCACAATCAGTGGTTTCAAAGATTGTCTCTGCCAGTTCTTTTGTCCCATTAGTCAGTGGCCAGATTGTGCCACTACCTGGGGGACAGAACTTGAATGTCTTTATGGTGTCAGGTGCCACTAATCTAAGCGGCTCACAAACTCACATGCTTGGTATAGGCTATCCCTCTTCTGGTCTTATTTACAACCCTGCTGACCCTACTTGATCAAGCAATGTCTAGTACCAACAGGTTCAAAATCTTGGTGGTCTGTCTAGATCGAACAATGTTCAGTATCAACAGCCCTATGGGGCTCAGGTCCAATAGAAAAATCCTTACATCCTATACGGTTCTCAAGGATTAGTTAATCAACCTTCCACCATCCCATTTGGGCAATACATCCAGCCTGGCTATCGCCAGATTTAGTTCGGTAACTTCCCAGGAACTGTTCAAGTACCCTTGCAATAGCAAGGACAACTTTTGCAACAACTAGGGAAGCCTTTGTTACCACAGGGGCAACCTTTGTTGCAGCAAGGGCTTTCTGCGCAACATCAAGGGAAGATTATCTTGCAGCAAGGTCACCTGCAACAAACACAAGGTCAACCCTTCCAACAGCTGCAGCAGGCCACGCAAAATTATATGCAATATGCTCCGCATACCTCTCAACCCATACCCTCACAAGGCCAACCTCTACAAACTCAGGGACAAATTTTGCAACTGCATGGTCAGCAAAACCAACCTGGACAGAAACAACCCTTGTATACCTATCAACAAGGGCAACCCTTGCGAGATAGGTTCAAGATCAAGTCCTGCAGCAGCAGATGTAGAATCCTCTTGTCCAAAGCCAACAGGTTCAGAATCCTTCCGGCCAAGGACACGAGGTATTGAATCCCTACGTCCAAGGGCAACAAGCATATCAACCTTATGCCCAAGGACTGCAGGTCCAGAACCCTCTTGTTTATGGACAACAGGCCCAATAGCTCTATGTTCCAGGACAACAGTTCCCATACCCATGTCCAAGGTCAATAGGCTCAGCAGCCTTTTAACCCATACGTTGCCTATCAGCAACATGTGCATGGACAATTTCAAGGTATTCAAGGTCTGAATCCTCCCTTTGGTCAAGGTAATCTGCAATGGGGGAAGCCTCAGATGCCATATGGCCAAAACCCCCCACTGTGGGGTCAAAATCCTTACGAGTAGGGATGGGCTCCTCCTTATGTGCCCACCTATCAACCTCCCATGCCTTTTAACACTAAATTACCTTTCTTGGCTACACTTGAGTTGCCGAGTTGGGGTCAAAATCCTTACCAGTAGTGATGGGCTCCTCCTTATGGGCTCACCTATCGAGTCTTACGAATGATCTGATTCTTCATTCACTGTACTCGCCTCCAGTTTCATCGAAGATACCAAGTGATTTCCCAAAGTTCGATGGGAAAGCTAAAGAAGATCCTCAGGCCCATGTGATGACATATGACCTTTGGTGCTCATCGAACTCATATGTGGGCGATTCCGTTCGTCTTTGTCTTTTTCAATGAACCCTTACAGGTGCCGCAACAAAATGGTACATCGAGCTACCTTAAAGTACCTTTCATGACTTCAATTCGTTAGCCATGGCCTTTCTCACGCATTTTTAGTTGCTGGTTCGTTATGAAATGAGCACCTATCAGCTCACATCGCTTAAGCAAGACACTGTGATGCACATCTCTGATCATATCCATGAATGGAGATGTAGACGTCGACTTATCAAGTTCGAGATAACTGATTAGTTGCTCACCAAATGGTTTACCAAATCATTCGTAGCCCCAATTTCTCACGATATAGCCATGGGTGGATGTGTCATTGAAGAGCAAGCCATCACTCATGCCCAGTACTTGGACCTGATCTATTCTTAGTCTAGCGCCTTATACAAATTATTACCCAATGCTCCGCGGTCATCATCCGATCCCGCGACATCGAAGTCACCCGCTATTCCTCCCATTGATGGAGTTATTGGTTTAGTATCCCAGGCCCTTGTCAAACTTCTTCCAAACAGAAGTCGGTCTTGAATACTTCTCCCAACAGTTTATTTCAAAACCCTCTAGGCCCTGGTAAAACCTGAGAGGTCCACGCTGTCCATTCTACTGCAGTAGACAAATCCTCGAAAGTTAAAAAGAAAGGCAAAGGCAAGACTAAAGCCGATGCCCCGAAACAGGGTCCTCCCAAATTATCTGTCGGCGAATCATCACAACGGAAACCTAAGTATCCTTGCCTCATTTGCGAGTAGGATCACTATACTAAGGATTATCCATGATGATCTGAAGTTAGTTGATTTCTCAAGGGGACTCCTGTTGTCCTAAAAGAGCCTTTTCCGTCTTAGCAGACTCAAATGGTAGAACAACCACGATCTGCATCCTCTGGATCTTAAGTGTTCATGATGAGCATGCCCATTAATGTGGCTACCCAATCGAAATATTATCAAACTCCAACTCCCACAACAATGAAAGAAAAAGAAGTTCCACCTTCTTCTTCTACCCCAAGTTCTGGCCCTCTGCAAATCAAGTGCCCTAACCCTGATTTCACTCCACAACAACCCTCTCAAGGTGTGCTAAGGAAATCCTCGTAAAATCCCAATGCCCAAGCTGCTCAACATTACAATATTGTTGAAGATTTAGCTTAGGCATCATCAGCCATGTTGGCTCTCGAGGTACTCCAAAGCTACCCATCACAGCGGAAATCTTTGTTGTCAGCTATCGAGGGCATTGATCCCACCAATTCTAATTTGATCTATTTCACTCTAGAGAACCATGTTCCGAGACTTCTTCATCATATTGACTTTCTTATTCAGGTAATCATTAATGGAAAGACCATCCACCGCACTGTCATTGATGAAGGTGCTTCTACCTGCATCATGTCAATTGCGTGATAAAAGGCTATTGGTTCCCCTTCACTAAACTAGTCTCCAAACACATTGGAAGCTTTTGATGGGCACGATTCGCGACCCTTCGGTGTCTTACCCAACCTTGCCATCACCTTGGAAGGCAAGACAGTGCAAGTCGAGGTAGAGATTGTTGATGCCAATCTCAATTATAATCTTCTACTCGACTGAATTTGGACCCATTCCATGCATGTCGTGGCCTCCTCTTTGTTTCGTGTGATCCATTTTCCCCATCAAGGGAGGATTGTCATCGTTGACCAGATGTCTTTCTTTGCCTCTTCCTCGTTTGATGGCAACGTTCCATATGTCAAGCACTCTAGTGCTCCCTTTGAGAGTGTGGGGGCAGGTCTCTTCAAAGATTCTGCCTGAATGGGGATTTTTCCACTCCCACCTCCTCATGTTGCCTCCCTCAACATGATCTCAATCAAATTTGATCCGTGGGTCATACCTGTGCTAGATCTAGGTGATGCTTGGGGCAACGTCATGCGACTTAGTCCCACTGAAATCAATTACGTGGAAATTGTTTCGGCTGCAAACTCTACACCCTTTGATCTCGTATCTTGAAGACCTCTCTCAATATGTATTCTCAATTCCCCTGGCTTGGCACTCTGGAATCTTCCGATCCCTTAGCCGAGACCTTCCTCACCGATGAAGGTATCATGGAAATCATGTCTGTCGAGGAACCACCATGGATCGATACCCATGATTTCTCGTCATTCCTACCTCGCCCGACAGTCGTGTCTACCTCTGTCAAAGAGTCCTCTTCTCCACTATATATTGACATGTCAATTCATCCTGACGTGGTCAAGATCTCTCAACTGAGGGCACCTTTATCCTTTCATCGATTCAATATTTTTCAACCTCCTCGAGTTTTCACCGATTTCCAATTATTGCAATGGGGTTGCCATCTAACTCATAACCCTCCCTCACCCACGGGGCATGGGGGAAAGCCTTATATGAATTATACTTCATTATTTGGCCGAATCGATGCTTACTTGTCATGGCAACACTAAAACTCAGGTGTCCTTTTGTGTTGATTGATTACCCAAGTCCCAGCATGGACTCCCTAAAAAAGTACTATGCTTAGGTCATCTTGCATGGTTACTTATGTACATTAGTGTGTGATTCATTTCAATACAGCGTGGTTTTGTGTGAAAGTTTTCAAACGAACTCCTTGTTTACTATGCTTTTCGTTCCTTGAAGATATCTGTAGCTCCTCATGTCGGTTTCACCGATGGTGTTTGCCGAAGTACCTGGAACCTATAATTTGCGGCATGGGCTATCTACAACCCTAACAGTGAGTTGATTGACCTTCAAGTTATCTGCCTAGGTCATACAACCAACAAAATTGTTGAATACAGTGCGGTCATTGAAATGTTATCAGAAGCCATCACTCTGGGCATCAGAGAATTGGTTGTCAACCTGGATTCACAACTTGTTGTCCTTCAACTCAACGAGAAATATTCCACCAAGAACCCTCAAATATTACGAAATATCTCCCTATCCATCTATTGGAAAGACATTTTGATTATATTACATATCATCATATTCCTAGACGCATGAATACATTAGCAGATGCATTAACTAATTACTTGTTGGATAGACATTTTCAAAACATGTAAAAGATAAAAAAAACCATTTGTACCATAATAGACAGGAAAATATAACATATATACATATGTGAGAATGTTTGATACATCAAAACCCCCAAAAAATAATATGTATGTCCACAATAACATCGGCGACTCACAGGCCTCGTACATTCGTGGCACATAGGCCTCAAAAAATATGTAAGTACTGGACCTAGGAACTACTCAGCATGGTGGTCATGATAGCATGAGGCAACTCGTACTACGTGACTCAGCAATCGGTGGATCCAATTTGAGACTCCCACTATGTGCCTCTAGTACCACCGAGGCATGTCTCCTATTCGAGCATACTCAGGGATACCATGAGTCAACCCCTCGAGGTTCCTTGCAATCTCCTCCTTGTTATCACTCCCTTCCTAATAAGGGGAAAAAACATCAATAGGACGAGGATAGTGCTTCGCTATCAGGGACATCCCAACTAGCCGCTTTGGTCCAACATCTGCATACACAAGAGAAATGTTATAAGCATGCATATACTAAAAAAAATTAAAAAACATCAAAATTAAAATTTGGTTTGGTTTTTATATTCGTCATCAAAGTCATCCCCATCTAGCAAGGGCATATCCAGATCTCCACGGAAATCCGTTCCGTTATATGACCAATCCTCCACGACAATTTTCTGTCATCGTAGCCACGAAAAGAATGCTGGTCGGTAGGACATCTGCTAACCTCCAGTGATCTTGGGCATCAAACGACTCTAACGGGCCTTTCGTGGATCGCGTGGTGCAGGAGGATCAACCTCAGTCAATTGATACTAGAACAATGGCACTCATTCTAGGAAGAAGGTCACAAGTACTGATTCGAAGCGAAATTGCTTCAGATTTCTCACGTTCGCCTTGGACAACTGGCGCTTGATATTCATCTTCATGGCCTCTGCCCAATTGAAGATCATAGGAGCTGTGCAGTCAATAGTGTAAAGGAACTTCAACTTGTTAGTCTCATGTTTTGACTGGGACCCCACCACTCTGTTGATGGTCAACAGAAGCACCCTCAATGTCAAATCCCGCACACTGGAAATCTCAATCTTCCCGCTTTTGGATTTCAAGGCCTCAGGAAAATGCATGGCAAGAAGGGAAGATATGCTTGCCCCAACCAGATGTGACCCACAAATTCACTGGCTCACCTCTACGAGATATCCCAATGGTGAAGTAGATATCTGAAGTTGTCAACTCCAGCTCTTGGTCCCCAATGACAAAAATCTCATGATTGATGTCCCAAAGGCTTATCAAATACCGAAGCAATTCGGGCTAGGCCCGCATCCCTGGTGTAAGGAAAAATTTGAGGAGCCCGCAAGCCCTCAAAGTCTCTAGGCAATTTGGATCATTCATTTCCTGGGTGTCCACATCTTCGTGTTCTCTTTCCTTCCAATCCACCATTTTTGGCGATTTATCTCTTGCAAAAGCCATTTATTTGAGTCAATCATCAATTTTGGCACATAAAAATCAAATTTTAATGGTCAGTTCTTGAGAAAACTTGTTTTTTCCCTATCCATGGCGCTGGTGCACTTGTTTTAGAAACATTCACACCAGTCGGCGTGGATGGTCATGCAAATAACCTTCAGCTGGTGCGATCCCATGATCGGAAATCACGTTGACTGAGGGCAAAAAATATCTCAAAAACCTCCCTAAAAATCCAAAAAATGGTTAAAAACATAAATAAATAGCATGAAAATGGAGCTCAGGGCTTTGCCTATTCCCTAGAACTGGCGGCTCATCGATTGACCTCCCGGATCTCCTACAATCCGCTCCGGAAAAACTAAGGCAAAAGTGGGTGAAAGTCTTCAGTGCAAAGGTAAAATGGTAAATGGTAAAAATATATTTACTTGTCCCTTATTTATTCATTTTTTCGTGAAAATATCAGGTTTTGTAAATATTTTCGACCTATTTTGCCTCAAGGACTCGATAATACACTTTTCCTTGCTTGTGCAGTGATAGGTGGTGGACGTTTGACGATAGTGATGAGTCATATTTCAGCTCTTTTCTCGACTCATTAAACCCATATGAAAATATCGCCGCGTATTTTTTCCATTTTTGACTCGTTAAAGAGAATAAAAATGGGGGGTCCGCTTTCAGCTCTTTTCGACCCTTTAAAAATGAAAATATGGCTGAGCCCTTGTCATTTTGAACTCATTAACGGATGTGAAACGTTGTGCACCCAGTATAAGTTTACCATTTTTTTGAGCTGGGAGGCACTATTAATGAAAAAGGTACTCCTTGACTAAAATGGTCAAGCGGTTATCTCAAGTATTGCTTTCTACCCTTTCAGGCTTGAGAGACACAAATGTACGAAAAGGGACCATGTGGAGTTTTATTTTACATGTCTTTTTCAAACTCTCTAAACATGAAAAAGATATCGAGTTACACCTTTGTCAGACTCATTAAACTATTAAACGACATCAAATTCGTCACCATGATGAACACGAGCTTCTCCTTCCTAGGGCTCATTAAACTTACTAGGCCGGATTCGTCCAAAGGATGAACTTACAGTGCAATCAAATGCTATCCCCTTCAAGCTTGTGATAAAAAATGATTGGAGTACTCGCCAAAAATGGTGGGGGAAAAATTTGGAAATTTATCGAGTCGTGTCGGCAGCTCACTCCTGGACATGACACTATTTGCTTCGTGTCAGGTTGGGACATCCTGCTTTACATCGTTGACCTTCCTGGGTTTGGGCCATTCATTTTTTCCTTCCATATGATCTCTACTATGTCACCATGACCACCGACCCTATGGATCCAAAAGCTGCCAAACTTCCAGTTGTGTCACTGATATGTTCAAGAGTTATCCTTCTACAGTTACACTTACCTCTGTTTCTCTATATCATCCAAAATCATTTTGCATCCTCTCATCTTGCATTGATGATGTGGGATTCATTATGGCCCTCCTTCGACATGGTCACTTTTCGTCAACTTCAACTCATTATCTGGGAAGTTGACCGAGAGACTCCCTTCTACTATCTTGGAGCTTGCATGCCTTAATGGAAATTTATTCACACTCGATGACAAGTTCACATCATTAGATTTTGATTGAGTGATTTCATGGGTGTTCGACTTCAGTTCCTGTATTCACATTCTGTGAATTGTGCTGATAGTACCTTGAGGGCCATTTTCATTATTGGTGGTTTCTCTCGCGCTTTTTAATAGTTTACATCATTGACTGGTAATCAAGCAACTTTCTAGCATGTTCGACGTCAACACATCTATTCACATCCTAGGATCTTTACTTTGCTCGGGTCGTGTTGGAGTTCAAGACCTTGGATTCTAATCACAAAAGTCTAGGTTGCGAAGTGGTGTGACATGGTTATGATGATATGCATGTCTCCATGAGATGGCTGGCTACGACCAGACCATGAGTTATCATATGTGATCCTTCTCATTATTGGATGGCAGCAACCATACCTCGGTTTCATTATGATCCTGTTTGACAGATGGCTGCACCCATACCTGGATCTATTTACATGATCATTCTCTAGATGGCTGTGTCCATGTTATTATTCATGTATCATTTGACAGAAATCTCATTTTATGTATATGTATATGTACTTGCTTGTAGGTTTGCCGATGGCAGACTGGTTCCCCACACCGATTTATAAAGCATTTCACCCCTCACTCCGTTTCGGCCTTCACGCTTTAGGGGGCATCTATTACACAACATTTTGTCACTGTCCCTGTACTCCCTCTTCCTTCATCCTGGAGGACCTCTACAGTGAACCCCGCATGATTTGCCTTCATGGAGAAACTCCCATTATGTCCCTCTTCATGAGCAGATCATTTCCATTTTGCACCATTTCCCCTGAAACTTCTGTTTTTCCCAATTTACAAGACTGACACTAATGGCCGTTTTATTCCTTGCACCGATGTGCATAGATTAGCACTATTCCTTGTGATGATCGGTGTGACTGAGTTGTGTTCCAGTTGCGTCAGTCCTGTTATGGAAAGTTTTTTAAATTAGAGCTGAAGCTTCCATCTCTAGAAGCTCCGTAACGGAAGTCTGGTAAATGGTTTGGCCGGATGGGGTTGAGGATGATAGTTTGGGCTCCTTTCCCCTATAATGATGGAAATACCTCAAGGGATAAGTACTTCTCCCATGAGAAGAGGATCCATCTCCCATCCATCTTTCCTACATAAACCTCCCTTCTTCCCAAGCACAAACTAGTGATTAGTGTGAAAATTAGAATTAGACAAGCAAGATATTACTAGTTGTAGCCATCTAGTTGTGTGAGGGAGAAGTGTGTTTGGTTTGGAGTGAAGCATAAAGGGAAGAGTTTTTAAACTATTGTTTTTTGAAGCCATCATGAAGTGCTAGCAAAAGTGTGTGGGAACCTGGTCTTGTCGGAGGAAGATTGCGACGTCAAGGCAGATGGTTGTAATCTCTATTTGTTATGAAACCAGCTCAAGAAAAGATAGAAAAGATATATCAACGCCTTAGAATTCAGCCTCTTCAAGGGGGTAACCTCCTTTACATTACATAAATGAACAATTCTTGGATGATTCAAATGACAAAACCTCCTTTCTATATAGGAGTCTAAGGAGTCACAATATAATCCAACCGACCTAACAATAATAATATAAAGGCACAAAAATAACAATAGAGGGATTCTATGGGGCATAGTAATAACAATATGGGGGCAATAGGGGCACAACAATATAAATAAGGAGTATAACTACAATAGTAATGGGGTAATCACTAGTCTTATAGGGACCCAACATGCCCCTCTCCTTCAAAAAAGTGTTGTCCTCAACGCTTGAGTAGTTTTGGATACTTCTGCATAAAATTCTCATCCTCCCATGTGGAATCTTCAGTGGATAAGTTCTTCCACTTGATAAGATACTCTGAAATTGATCGATTTCGTAGTTGTCAAGTTCTTGTTTCTGTGACTGCTTCTAGTTCCAATATAATTTTTCCTTCCTCGTCAAGTTCTGGCAATATTGTTTGAACTGGGAGCTTGTCGCCTATAACCTTCTTTAAACATGAAACATGGAAAACTGGGTGCAATCGAGAAGCTGCAGGAAGCTCCAATTTGTATGCCATAGTACCAATCTTTTGCAACACCTTGTATAGAACATAATACTTTGGTGATAATTTATTATCCTTATTAGCTTGCTTGAGGGACATTTTCTTATATGGTTGTAGCCGTAGGAATACCCAATCAGCTACATCAAAACTTCTTTCACTGCGATGTTGATCTGCCTATTGTTTCATTCTATTCTGTGCCAACACGAGGTTATCCTTTAAGAGTTGGTGGACTTGTTGTTGATGTTCGATGTGATGTTCCACTGCCTGAACCTTAGAATTTTCTCTTAAATATGATGTGATGGATGGTGGTTGATACCCATAAAGTGCCATAAACGGGGTCATTTTTGTTGCTGTATGGAAAGAATTGTTATACCACCATTCATCCAGAGGCAACCATTTGACCCATTGTGTCTATTTATCAGATACAAAGCAACGAAGATATCCTTCCAAACATTTGTTTACTATCTTAGTTTGCCCATCAAATTGAGGATGATAAGATGAGCTATGAGCTAACTGAGTACCAAGAGAAGAAAATAATTATGTCCAAAAATTTCCAGTGAAAATGGGATCTCTGTCACTTACAATAATCTTTGGGTTTCCATGCAGCTTTTGAATTGTTTCCATAAATGCAGTAGAAACCATACTGGCTTTAAATGGATGTGATAATGCACAAAAGTGTGCATACTTGGTAAGTTTGTCAACTACCACCATGATGACACTCTTTCCCTTAGACTTGGGTAAACCTGTGATAAAATCCATTGAAACCTCCTCCCAACGTTAGCTTGGAATGGATAGAGGTTGTAATAGACTTGGTGTCTTAATTGTTTCAACTTTATTTTGTTGGCAAACCACACATTCTGCCACAAACTTTTGAATATCTGATTTAAGGCCATCCCAAAATAATTCCTTCTTAACCCTGTGGTAAGTTCTTAAAAATCCTGAGTGCCCTCCTAAGGGAGAAGTGTGCAATTCCATAAGAATCTTTTGTTTTAGCTGGGAATTCTTACAGAGGTATAAGCGATCTTTGTACCATAACAAATCATTTTGCCAGCTAAATGTATCAGACGTACTGGAATCTTGTTGTAACTTTCGAATAAGTGCCCACACTTCTTCGTCATTCTTCCATTCCTACCTTGCTTCATTTATCCAATTTGGTTGGATAATAGAAATGGCACACAACAATGCTTCCACATCCTCATCCTTTCTTGAGAGTGCATCTGCCACCACATTTTGCTTCCCTTTTCTATAGATGATTTCAAAGTCATAACCCAACATCTTTGTGACCCACTTTTGTTTCTCTTCAGAGGATAATCTTTGTTCTAAAAAGTATTTAAGGCTATCATGATCCGTTTTTACCTTGAAGTGTCTTCCCATTAGGTAGGGTAGCCATTTCTTAAGTGCATGGAGTATTGCCAACATTTCCTTCTCATAAATAGCTTTGCTTAAAAACTTTCCCTTGATTGGATGACTTTCAAAAGCAATGGGTCTTTCATCTTGCATTAGAACAGCACAAATTCCATTTCCTGAAGCATCACATTCCACAATAAAGGTTTTTGTGAAGTCTGGTGTAGCTAAGACCGGTGCTTGGCACATTTCCTCTTTAAGATGTTCAAAGGCCTTTGTTGCTTCCAGAGTCCATCAAAATGCATCTTTCTTCAATAATTTTGTTAGAGGTGCTGCTATTCTCCCATAATTCTTAACAAACTTGTGATAATACCCTGTCAACCTGAGAAATCCTCGCAGATGCTTTATGGATGTGGGAATTTTCCATTTCTTAATGGCTTTAGTTTTTCTAGGGTCTACCTTAACTCCTTCGTGAGATACAATATGACCCAGATATTCCACCTCCTGGACTCCAAAGAAACATTTGGATATTTTTGCATATAATTGTTTCTCCTCCAATAGTTGTAGCACCTTGTCAACATGTTCAACATGATCCTTCCAAGACTTGTTGTAGATTAGTATATCATCAAAAAATACTAACACAAATTTTCTAAGGAATGGTTTGAAAATTTAATTCATCAAACCTTGAAATGTTGAAGGTGCATTGGTAAGGCCAAAAGGCATGACCAAAAATTCATAATGACCCTCATGAGTTCTAAATGCTATTTTCGGAATGTCTTCAATTTTCATTCTGATTTGATGATATCCTGAACGGAGATCCAACTTGGTGAAGTAAATTGATCCATGCAATTCATCCAGTAATTCATCAATGACAAGAATGGGGAACTTATCTTTAATAGTGAGCTTTTTGAGCTCCCTATAATCCGGACACATGCGCCATGATCCATCCTTCTTGTGCACCAATAGTACTGGAGCAGAGAAAGAACTTTGACTCGGTTGAATTATACCAACCTCTAGCATTTCTGCAACCATACGTTCAATTTCACTCTTTTGGACATAGAGATATCTGTACGCCCTGATGTTTGGAGGAACACTTCCTGGAATCAAATGAATAGCATGATCATGATCACACATAGGTGGGAGACCTTTGGGAGTCTCAAATACCTTGGAATTATTGTCCAGGACTTTTTGGAGATCTGGAGAAATAGATGATTCCGATGTGGAAACATCTAGCGAACATAATTGTGCAATTACACCTCTTTGCTCCTTTTTTAGAAGCTTTGTCATACCATTAGAGTTGATTATATTTCATGGTTTCCCTGCAATACCCCTTAATTCAACTTCCTTTCCTTCCATAGAAAATTTGATGAAAAGTTCTTGAAAATTAAAAGCTATTGTACCCAAGGATTGTAGCCATTGGATTCCTAGTACAACATCAACACCTCCCATTGGAATGGAAAGCATTGGGCTAGTAAATACATATTATCCCATGGATAGCTTGATATTATGGCACTTTCCAGAGCAATTTATTGTTCCTCCATTTGTAATCATCACTTGACATTCTGATGCTGGATATAGGAAGCAATTCAATTATTTTGATACCTTACAATGAATAAAATTGTGGGTGCTTCCTGCATCAATCAACATTATTACCTCTTTCTTCTTGATTTGTCCTTCTATCTTGATGGTTTGAGGAGTGGTAATTCCTGCCAATGCATTACAAGATATGGTCGGATTTATTTTTTCTTCATCTAGGCTTTGTTCCTGGAGTATATCCTCTTCTTTTGACCTTTCTTGCTCCTTTTCTTCTTCCTTTTCACAATCTATGTAGAATAATTTCTTCTTAGCACACTTATGACCTTTAGTGTATTTTCTATCACAACTATAAGAAATCCCTTTTGTTATTTTTTCTTCCAATTGTTGTGGTTTCAACCTTATAGGTTGTGGAAGACTAGGGGCAACAACACTTCCGTCTTTATAGTGGTGAGTGGTATGCTTCCTGGTTGCCATAATTTTGCTTTCCATTTTTCTTGCTAACCTAAATGCCTTCTCTAATGAATTAGGTTCCCAAAGGCGAACATCATGTTGGATATTATCCTTTAAATACCCTATGAGCACATCAATCCTATGCTCCTCTAGAATATCTTTTACCCTTATGTTCAATTTTTGGAACTCCTCAATGTGCTCCATTATTAAGCCCTTTTGTTTGAGACTTATCAATTGGCTAAAAAAAGTGTTGTTTTTTGTATCCTCACAATGTGCTATCAATTCTTCCGTATAAATTACCCAAGTGATAAATTGTTTACAAGAGAAAAGCCATTGATACCATACAAACTGATTTGGTTCCAAATATAAAGTTGCCATACGTACCTTTTGTGTGTTTTGCACATTATTGAGATCGAAGAATTGCTCCATCTGTAATATCCATGTGGCGGGATCCTTGCCATCAAACTTCCTCATATCGATTTTTGGAATATGGTGAGTCTTAAATCCAACATTAGAGCCTATGGAATCATGCTTAACATTTCTTTTGTTCTCATCATGAGTTTCCTTTAGTACCCTTTCACCCTTAGTGACCATTTCTTGTAGCAACTTATTCATATTTATCTTCAATTCTTCCATCTTATCATCCATGCCATCAATTTTAGCTTCTACGCCTTTCTTTAAACAATCCATCTTAGCTTCAACACCTTTCTTTAAACCATCCATCTTAGCTTCTACATCTTTCCTTAAACTATCCATCTTATATTCTGTTGCTTTTTGTGCAAGTGACACTTGTTGCACTTGTTCTTGTAATTTTGATATGTCATATAGCATTTCTTCTTCTTCTTCATGAGTCATGCTAGAGCTTGCAGGTTCCTTACTAGGTGTTTGCATTTTCTTTCCTTGGGGCATCAGTTACCGATAATAATGCTCTATTATGCCCTTTGAATTCCTTCAAAATAAATTTTCAAACCAAGCTTAAGCAAAAATTTAAGAAAATCTACACACTTTTTTTCACTTTGTAGGAGCTTGATATTGCCTCTGATATATCTCTATACTTTCCTATCATCTAGTTCAGAATTTGTGACATGCAGTGGCCCTTTGTGTCCTCTTTTCAGTGCCACAAGTCTGACCCAAATTGGATTCTCCAAGGAAGAGTTATGCAAAATCTCCCAGAGTGACTTGATTATAGACTAGTTCAGTAGAGCGAACTTGTATGACATGCCACGAGTCAGTGTTTTTACCTTTGGATCGAAAAAATGCATACAAGCAACTACAGTCTGTCCTCTTTCTATACCTTCTTACGAAATTTCAATCTAATCCCTAGAGAGAAAGTTATGACGATTTTCCCCAGGTCACCTGTTTGGAATGTAATTCATAAGTATTCAAAAAGACCAACTTCCTTAGATCATATCTCCGCAAATATAGCGCGAAAAGCTCTGAAATTTGGACCCGAGGTTCTGCATGATTTATTCTCAAATGGGTTTTTTTTTGCAACTTCTGAAACATCGCAGAACAAAAGTTATAGCGAAAATTCCATGATGACCTGTTTGGAGCAGCGAAACCATAGAATCCAAAGCTCTGATACCAAATGTTATGAAACCAGCTCAAGAAAAGATAGAAAAGATAGATCAACGACTTATAATTCAGCCTCTTCGAGGGGGAAACCTCGTTTACATTACATAAATGAACAATTCTTGTATGATTCAAATGACAAAACCTCCTTTCTATATATAGGAGTCTAAGGAGTCACAATATAATCCAACCGACCTAACAATAATAATATAAAGCCACAAAAATAACAATAGAGGGATTCTATGGGGCACAATAATAACAATATGGGGGCAATAGTGGCACAACAATATAAATAAGGGGTATAACTACAATAGTAATGGGGTAATCACTAGTATTATAGGGACCCAACACTCTTTGATATTAATATATGCAACTATCGATTTATTTCCTACATGTTTTGTAATATTACATATTCATGTCTTGATGCTTCTTGACTCATTAAGTAGGTTGAATTGCAATTTGTCTATTATTATGTTTGTGTTCTATTGTTGTTTACTTGTTTCAGGAACTTGAAGAAGGAAGTGAGAGATTGCTGGAGTGAGCAAGTGAGGACATCATCAAGCAGGATAAGCAACCAAGAGGTAGGCCCTCTTGATTGATTATAATCTAAGGGAATCTTCCATAGAATGTATTTGTTGTGGCCAGACCCATTATCAGGCTAGAGGAATTCATTCGTGTCTGCACTTATAATTTTACTTCACTAAAGCATCAACAAAGGTAAAAGAAAACAAAGAGCACAATGAATCAGGACACATTTAAGAAGAAGAAGATGAGGTAAATTTTGTCAAGAAGCTTCAACAGGGTTCTGGAAGATTCAGAGGTAAGCTAGCTTTCAAATTATTTTCTTTTGATAGAGTTGGTCACTATGCTACCAAATGTCGTCATAAAGATAAATATGAAAAAGGGAAGGAATATGCAAAATGAAATAGAAAATAGGTTGTAAATAGGAGTTATTATACACATGAAGGTAGTGATGGTTTATCTAATAGTGATGAAGATGAAACTGAACAAGATTATAGACTGCTCATGGCTTATGACAATGATGATTTTTTGGATGCATTAGAAGAGGAAGACTTTCTTGAAGAAATCACTAAACTCAAAATTTGTGTAGAAGAAAAGAATATGATCATAGATACTTTGACACACCAACTTGCTGAAAGAGAAAAACACAATGAAAATCTAGATTGTGAAATTGCAGGTATAAGAAAATATCTTGAGAAGACAAAATCTCTTAATCTTATATTTGATAAAGGATCAGAAAATTTAAATGAAATCATCAATGTTTAGCATTCTCCTCTGATAAAGACAGGTCTTGGATATACTAAAGATTCATCTCAATCACAGAAGTTGTCAGCCTCCACCAGAAGCTACCTTGATGCAACAAAGACCAGTGAACAATGTGTCAATCATCAATAAAAGTCTAAAATTACTCATCAGGTAAATCATACTCAATTTAATCCAAGAATGAATATCAGTAGAAGCCGCAATCAATAGGTAAACAATACCAAAATATACTATGATTGCGGAAATTCCTTTAATGGGCAATGTTTTTCATGTCATAACTTTGGCACAGGGCTGCTTAATGTGTTGATTACAACACCATCATGACTAGAGAAGCACAAAATCAAAGGAGTGTGATAGGATTCAAGAAAAATTCCTATAATAACTTTTCTCCTCTTGAAAATGAAATGAAATGTTCGATTTGTAACAACTTTGGTCGTGAAGAATCTGAATGCAGGAGAAAATTTCGGTCAACACTTCAAAAGAAGAAAACACCATTAAATCCCAAGATATGGAGAAGAAAGGAATCTCAATAAAAAAGATATGGCATAACTCTGTATGCAGAAGGACAAGAAAATTAGTGGTACATTGATAGCGGATGCTCCAAACACATGGCAGGTGATAAAGAGAAATTGCATTCATCTAATGCTTTAGAAAAGGAAAAGAATGTCTCATTTGGAAATGACACTCTTGCTGTCATTAAAGGTAAAGGTTCCATTTTCTTGAAAGAAAAGGTTAAAGCTGGAAATGTCACGTATGTAGATGGTTTAAAGCATAATATGTTGAGTGCCGGTCAAATGTGTGATAAAGGAAATGAAGTGGTATTTCGATCAAACAAATGTGTGGTCATGAGCTTGATACAGGAAAGACCATGATCAAGGGGACAAGAAATCCAAACAACTTATATATACTTAAAGGAGGACAACAACAATGATATCTAAGAAAAACAGATGAAATCTGGCTATGGCATAGAAGATTGGGACATCTAAGCTTTTCTTAAATACGAAAAGCATGCACGCTCAAGGCAGTTCATGATCTTCCAGATATCAGCATCCCAAAAAATACCATATGCAAACCATGTCAAATTGGTAAGAAAACCAGAGTTCACTTCATTGAAAAATAAGGGTTACCAAGTAAACCTCTTGAACTCATCCATACTGATTTATGTGGACCAACAAGGAAAAAGTCACCTCGTGGAGAAGAATACTTTATTTTATTTATTGATGATTTTTCCAAGATGTGTTGGATAGGTCTACTAAAGCACAACTATGAAGCATTTGAAGAGTTTAAAGCCTTCCAAGCTTTAGTTGAAAATGAATCAAATCGAAAAATCAAATGTCTAAGATCTAATCGAGGGGGAGAATTCATATCAGATGAATTCTTTGACTTTTGTAAAAAACATGGAATAAAAAGGAAATTCTTCGTTGCAAGAACTCCTCAGCAAAATGGTGTGGTAGAAAGGATGAACATAGTAGTTTAACAAATGGCTTGAGCTATGCTAGATGAATCTAGAACTCCAACAACCTTCTGGGGTGAAGTTGCATTTGTTGTCGTAACTATTCTCAACAAAGGGAATGTTCGGGTAAATTGCAATCAAACTCCATATGAAATTTGGTATGGTAAGCCTCCTACTATAAAACACTTTAGAGTTTTTGGAACCAAATGTTTTATCAAAAGGACTGATGAAAAACTTGGTAAGTTCGAACCTAGAGCAGACGAAGGAATTCTTCTTGGTTATTCATCCAGAAGTAAAGGGTACAAATGTTATAATAAAAGACTTCGGAAAATTGTTGAAAGCATTGATGTTGTAATTGATGAAGCATGCAAAAATCCGGAACAAATGAAATCAACAGAGGAATATGATAGTGAGGAAGTTGGGGAATGATTTCCCGCATCAAATCAAAATGATATAGAAGAAGAAACCAATGAAGCACCAGAAGAAGATACAACAGATAGGGAAAAGACTCCATCCAGGTATGTTCAGAAGAATCATCCAGAATCTCAAATTCTAGGAGAAAAGGGGGCTGGTGTACAAACAAGAAGAACTCTTATAGGGACCTCAAGCTATCTAGCATTACTATCTTCCACCAAACCTTAGAATGTAAATGAAGTCTGCACAGATGAATGTTGGGTCAAGGCCATGGATGAAGAACTTGACCAAATTGAAAAGAATGATACGTGAGAGTTAGTTCCTAGACCTCATGATAAAAATGTTATAGGAACAAAATGGATATTTAAGACCAAGCTGAGTGAAAATGGAGAACTTATTAGAAACAAGGCCAGACTTTTTTGTAAAGGGTATGCTCAACAACAACATATAGATTTTGAAGAAACTTGTTCACCTATTGCTAGACTTGAGGCATAAGGATGTTTCTTGCTCTTTCTACTTTTCAAAAATTCAAAGTATATCAAATGGATGTAAAACCAACCTTCCTTAATGGAGACTTAGAAGAAGAAGTTTATATTGAACAACCAAAAGGATTCATTCTTGGAAATGATGAAAAACTAGTATGCAAGCTTAAAAAGGCTCTCTATGGTCTGAAACAGGCTCCAAGGGTTTGGTATTACTGCCTTGACAAATATCTACAACAACAAGGTTTCGCAAAAGATTATGCAGATAGCAAATTATACACAAAGGTTGAAAACGATAAATTGCTAATTATTGTTGTTTGTGTTGATGATATCATCTTTGGTAGCAATGAAGAATCCATGATTCAAAATTTTTCTTCAGTAATGCAACAAGAATTTGAAATGTCCTTACTTGGTGAACTTACTTACTTTATTGGTCTACATGCACAACAAACCAAAGATGGTATCTTTCTTTTGCAAACCAAATATCTCAAGCAGATCTTGAAGAAGTATGGAATAGAAGATTCTAAACCAGTATGTACTCCAATGGTAACAAGATGCAGTCTTAGTTCTAATGATGAATCACCAGTAGTAAACCAACCAACTTACAGACCTATGATTGTAATTTTTATTTATCTAACAGGTACCAAACTTAATATCATGCATGCTGTAGGAATTGTTGGAAGGTTCCAAGAAAATCCAAAGGAATCATAGCTCTAGACAGTCAAAAGAATTTTCAAATATCTTCAAGGAAATTAGGAATTTGGACTATGGTATCCTAAATATACATACCTTACTCTTCATGCATATACAAATGCAGATTGGGCAGGAAATGTTAATGATTGAAATAGCACTAGTGGAGGTTGTTGGGTCCCTATAATACTAGTGATTACCCCATTACTATTGTAGTTATACCCCCTATTTATATTGTTGTGCCCCTATTACCCCCATATTGTTATTTCTGTGCCCCATAGAATCCCTCTATTGTTATTTTTGTGGCATTATATTATTATTGTTAGGTCGGCTGGATTATATTGTGACTCCTTAGACTCCTATATATAGAAAGGATGTTTTGTCATTTGTATCATCCAAGAATTGTTCATTTACGTAATGTAAAGGAGGTTTCCCCCTCGAAGAGGTTGAATTCTAAGGCGTGGATCTCTCTTTTCTATCTTTTTGTGAGCTGGTTTCATAACATTTGGTATCAGAGCTTTGGATTCTAGGGTTTCGCTGCTCCAAACAGGTCATCGTGGCATTTGCGCTATAACTTTTTTTCTGTGACGTTTCAGAAGTCGCAAAAAAAAACCCATTTGAGAAGCAATCGCACTGAACCTTGGGTCCAAATTTCAGAGCGTTTCGCGCGATATTTGCGGAGATATGATCTGAGGAAGTTGGTATTTTTGCAGACTCCTGAATTAAATTGAAAACAGGTGACCTGGGGAAAATCGTCATAACTTTCTCTCTGGGGATCGAATTGAAATTTCGTAAGAAGGTACAGAAAGAGGATGGACTTTAGTTTCGTGTATGTGTGTTTTAGATTCAAAGGTTGAAACAGGGACTCATGGCACGTCGTACAAGTTTGCTCTACTGAACCAGTATAAAAGCAAGTCACTGTGGGAGATTTCACATAACTATTCCTTGGAGAATCCAATTTGGCTCAGACTTGTGGCATTGGAAAGAGGACGCAGAAGGCTACTACAAGTAGCAATTTCAGAATTGGATGATCCGAAATTACAGAGATACATCAGATTCAATATCAGGCTTCTATAAAGTGAAAAAAGGTGTGTAGTTTTTTTTTAATTTTTGTGTAAGCTTGGTTTAACGGAATTCAAAGGGCATAGTAAAGCATTATTATCGGTAACTGATGCCCCGAGGAAAGAAAATGCAAACACCTATTAAGGAACCTAAAAGCTCTAGCATGAATCATGAAGAAGAGGAAGAAATGCTACATGATATATCAAAATTACAAGAACAAGTGCAACAAATGTCACGCTAACAAAAGCTAACCGAAGCTAAGGTAAATGGCATGGAATCTAAGATAAAGGGAATGGAAGCTAAGATGGAGGACTTGATGGCAAATTTGAAGATAGATTTGAAGACAGACATGGAAGAATTGAAGAAGTTGCTACAAGAAAGGGTCACTAATGGTGAAAAGGTAGTAAAGGAAACTCATGATGAGAACAAAAGAAATGTTAATCATGATTCCATAGACTCTAATGTTGGATCGAAGACTCACCATGTTCCAAAAATCGATATGAGGAAGTTTGATGGCAAGGATCCCGCCACATGGATATTACAGATGGAGCAATTCTTCGATCTCAATAATGTGCAAAACACACAAAAGGTACGTATGGCAACTTTATATTTGGAACCAAATTAGTTTGTATGGTATCAATGGCTTTGTTCTCGTAAACAATTTATCACTTGGGCAATTTTTATGGAAGAATTGATAGCACATTATGAGAATACAAAAAGCAACACTTTTTTTAGCCAATTGATAAGTCTCAAACAAAAGGGTTCAATAATGGAGCACATTGAGGAGTTCCAAAAATTGAACATAAGGGTAAAAGATATTCCAGAGGAGCATAGGATTGATGTGTTCATAGGGTCTTTAAAGGATAATATCCAACATGATGTGCGCCTTTGGGAACCTGATTCATTAGAGAAGGCATTCAGGTTAGCAAGAAAAATGGAAAGCAAAATTATGGCAAGTAGGAAGCATACCATTCACAACTATAAAGACGGAAGTGTTGTTGCCCATAGTCTTCCACAACCTACAAGGTTGACACCACAACAATTGGAAGAAAAAAGATCCAAAGGGCTTTGTTACAATTGTGATAGCAAATACACAAAAGGTCATAAGTGTGCTTAGAAGAAATTATTCTACATAGATTGCGAAGAGGAAGAAGAAAAGGAGCAAGAAAGGTCAAAAGAAGAGGATATATTCCAGGAACAAAGCCTAGATGAAGAACAAATAAATCCGACCATATCTTGTAATGCATTGGCGGGAATTACCACTCCTCAAACCATCAAGATAGAAGGACAAATCAAGAAGAAAAAGGTAATAGTGTTGATTGATTCAGGAAGCACCCACAATTTTATTCATTGTAGGGTAGCAAAAGAATTGAATTGCTTCCTATATCCAGCACCAGAGTGTCAAGTGATGATTGCAAATGGAGGAACAATAAATTGTTCTGGAAAGTGCCATAATATCAAGCTATCCATGGGAGGATATGTATTGACTAGCCCAATGCTTTCCATTCCAATGGGAGGTGCTGATGTTGTACTAGGATTCCAATGGCTACAATCCTTGGGTACAATAGCTTTTAATTTTCAAGAACTTTTCATGAAATTTTCTGTGGAAGGAAAGGAAGTTGAATTAAGGGGTATTGCAGGGAAACCAGGAAATATAATCAGCTCTAATGGCATGACAAAGCTTCTAAAAAAGGAGCAAAGAGGTGTAATTGCACAATTATGTTCTCTAGATGTTTCCACATTGGAATCATCTATTTCTCCAGATCTCCAAAAAGTCCTGGACAATCATTCCAAGGTATTTGAGACTCCCAAAGGTCTCCCACCTATGCGTGATCATGATCATGCTATTCATCTGATTCCAGGAAGTGTTCCTCCAAACATCAGGCCGTACAGATATCCATATGTCCAAAAAAGTGAAATTGAACGTATGGTTGCAGAAATGCTAGAGGCTGGTATAATTCAACCGAGTCAAAGTTCTTTCTCAGCTCCAGTAGTATTGGTGCACAAGAAGGATGGATCATGGCGCATGTGTCCAGATTATAGGGAGCTCAACAAGCTCACTATTAAAGATAAGTTCCCCATTCCTGTTATTGATGAATTACTGGATGAATTGCATGGATCAATTTACTTCACCAAGTTGGATCTTCGTTCGGGATATCATCAAATTAGAATGAAGATTGAAGACATTCCGAAAACGGCATTTAGAACTCATGAGGGTCATTATGAATTTTTGGTCATGCCTTTTGGCCTTACCAATGCACCTTCAACATTTCAAGGTTTGATGAATTCAATTTTCAAACCATTCCTTAGAAAATTTGTGTTAGTATTTTTTGATGATATACTAATCTACAGCAAGTCTTGGAAGGATCATGTTGAACATGTTGACAGGGTGTTACAACTATTGGAGGAGAAACAATTATATGCAAAAAGATCCAAATGTTTCTTTGGAGTCCAGGAGGTGGAATATTTGGGTCATATTGTATCTCATGAAGGAGTTAAGGTAGACCCTAGCAAAATTAAAGCCATTAAGGAATGGAAAATCCCCACATCCATAAAGCATCTGCGAGGATTTCTTGGGTTGACAGGGTATTATCGCAAGTTTGTTAAGAATTATGGGAGAATAGCAGCACCTCTAACAACATTATTGAAGAAAGATTCATTTTCATGGACTTCGGAAGCAACAAAGGCCTTTGAAAATCTTAAAGAGGCAATGTGCCAAGCACCGGTCTTAGCTACGCCGGACTTCACAAAAACCTTTATTGTGGAATGTGATGCTTCAGGAAATGGAATTGGTGCTGTTCTAATGCAAGATGAAAGACCCATTGCTTTTGAAAGTCGTCCAATCAAGGGAAAGTTTTTAAGCAAAGCTATTTATGAGAAGGAAATGTTGGCAATACTCCATGCACTTAAGAAATGGCGACCCTACCTAATGGGAAGACACTTCAAGGTAAAAACGGATCATGATAGCCTTAAATACTTTTTAGAACAAAGATTATCCTCTGAAGAGCAACAAAAGTGGGTCACAAAGATGTTGGGTTATGAATTTGAAATCATCTACAAAAAAGGGAAGCAAAATGTGGTGGCAGATGCACTCTCAAGAAAGGATGAGGATGTGGAAGCATTGTTGTGTGCCATTTCTATTATCCAACCAGATTGGATAAACGAAGCAAGGGAGGAATGGAAGAACGACGAAGAAGTGTGGGCACTTATTCAAAAGCTACAACAAGATTCCAGTACTTCTGATACATTTAGCTGGCAAAATGATTCGTTATGGTACAAAGATCGCTTATACCTCTGTAAGAATTCCCAGCTAAAACAAAAGATTCTTATGGAATTGCACACTTCTCCCTTAGGAGGGCACTCAGGATTTTTAAAAACTTACCACAGGGTTAAGAAGGAATTTTTTTGGGATGGCCTTAAATCAGATATTCAAAAGTTTGTGGCGGAATGTTTGGTTTGCCAGCAAAATAAAGTTGAAACAATTAAGACACTAGGTCTATTACAACCTTTATCCATTCCAAGCCAACGTTGGGAGGAGGTTTCAATGGATTTTATCACAGGTTTACCCAAGTCTGAGGGAAAGAGTGTCATCATGGTGGTAGTTGACAGACTTACCAAGTATGCACACTTTTGTGCATTATCACATCCATTTAAAGCCAGTACAATTTCTACTGCATTTATGGAAACAGTTCAAAAGCTACATGGAAACCCAAAGATTATTGTAAGTGACAGAGATCCCATTTTCACTGGAAATTTTTGGACAGAATTATTTTCTTGTCTTGGGACTCAGTTAGCTCATAGCTCATCTTATCATCCTCAATCCTATGGGCAAACTGAGATAGTAAACAAATGTTTGGAAGGATATCTTCGTTGCTTTGTATCTGATAAACAGACACAATGGGTCAAATGGTTGCCTCTAGCTGAATGGTGGTATAACACTTCCTTCCATACAGCAACAAAAATGACCCCATTTATGGCACTTTATGGGTATCAACCACCATCCATCACATCATATTTAAGAGAAAATTCTAAGGTTCAGGCAGGGAACATCACATCGAACATCAGCAACAAGTCCTCCAACTCTTAAAGGATAACCTCGTGTTGGCACAAAATAGAATGAAACAACAGGCATATCAACATCACAGTGAAAGAAGTTTTGATGTAGGTGATTGGGTATTCCTACGGCTACAACCATATAAGCAAATGTCCCTAAAGCAAGCTAAGAAGGATAATAAATTATCACCAAAGTATTATGGTCCGTATAAGGTGTTGAAAAGATTGGTACTATGGCATACAAATTGGAGCTTCCTGCAGCTTCTCGATTGCACCCCGTTTTCCATGTTTCATGTTTAAAGAAGGTTATAGGTGACAAGCTCCCAATTCAAACAATATTGCCAGAACTTGACGAGGAAGGAAAAATTATATTGGAACCGGAAGCAATCACAGAAACAAGAACTCGACAGCTACGAAATTGATCAATTTCAGAGTATCTTATCAAGTGGAAGAACTTATCCGCTGAAGATTCCACATGGGAGGATGAGAATTTTATGCAGAAGTATCCATAAATGCTCAAGCGTTGAGGACAACACTTTTTTGAAGGAGAGGGGCATGTTGGGTCCCTATAATACTAGTGATTACCCCATTACTATTGTAGTTATACCCCCTATTTATATTGTTGTGCCCCTATTACCCCCATATTGTTATTTCTGTGCCCCATAGAATCCCTCTATTGTTATTTTTGTGGCTTTATATTATTATTGTTAGGTCGGCTGGATTATATTGTGACTCCTTAGACTCCTATATATAGAAAGGATGTTTTGTCATTTGTATCATCCAAGAATTGTCCATTTATGTAATGTAAAGGAGGTTGCACCCTCGAAGAGGCTGAATTCTAAGGCGTGGATCTCTCTTTTCTATCTTTTTGTGAGCTGGTTTCATAACAGAGGTGCATTCTATATGGGTTCTCGGTTAGTGTCATGGTTCAACAAGAAACAAAGTTCGATTGCCTTATCTCCAACTAAAGTAAAATATGTAGCTGTTGCATCTTGCTGCACATAACTACTTTGGATGATGCAAACATTGAAAGACATTCAGATCACATGTACTCCATCCATCTCCATTCTATGTGATAATACAAGTTCCATCAGTATTTCAAAAAATCTAGTCATGCACTCCAAGACCAAGCACATACCCATTAAGTACTATTTTCTACGAGAAGAAGTGCTTGAAAAAAAGGTTAAATTGGAGTATGTTCCCTCCAAAGAACATGTTGTTGATATATTTACTAAACCAATTCGTAGAGAAACATTTAGACATAAGTTGGGAGTAGTTGCTGCATCATCCTACTCTTAAATCTAGTTTTCAGAGGAAGGTTATTATATGCGGGTTTCATGAATTATAGTCACATATACACACGGGTTTCTGTGGCTAATGGAGCATATATGTTTTTTCAACAAAAAAGCAATGGGTCAGACTCTGATATGGGTGCTCTGTCGGATATTGATAATTATAGTCTGACGATATGTTTTGTTCATTAATTTTTATCTGACTAACAAAGATGCCTTGATTAATGAGTTGTTGACAATGCACAGGTAGCACAGGTTCAGGGGGAGCATTAGCCTTCACACACATTCTGCATTGTTGGCATTTTGGTTGCTGAATTCATATATGATTTGTTGTTTAAGTCATAGGGTGTGATATGAATTCTTTTGTCATAGTCTATATTTGAATGAGTCATATTGGACAAATGATGTAATTTGTATCTCCACTTTGCATGGCATGGATGATGTAATATTTATTGTATTTATGTCATGTATAAAAAATTGGTATACCCCCACTTGGTTGGGTGTGTTAGACTCCGTCTCCTATCAGAGATTGATTCTTCTTCAAAACCCTGTTTTGAAGAAGAAATCATTAATATGTTGTTCTGGATTATGTAATTTATCTCCAGCTCTTCAAAAGGGAGCAGCTTCCTCAGCTCTTATCTCTGCAAAAGCACAAACACAAAACAAAGTATCATCAGCAATCAAAGTCTGGCAATTTAATGATCAAATCAACAATGCCTTCCGCTCCTTCATCCATTACTCGTACACGACAAGCTTTGAATCTTTCCAAGATCAGTTTACTTCAAGCAAAGATGGCGAATCTAGTAGCAGAGGCTGCCTTGAATGAGCAACCAAAAATCTCCAAATGTGTTGGATGAAATTAGAGAGGGATCGCGTGGGAAAGAGAATTCTTCTGGAAAATTGATGTTGCAGGTCCAGATCTTGATCAAATATTTATAGCCTCATATACCCTTGACAAAGGAAAAGCTTGGATATGTTGTGGATTGTGGCTGTAGGATGACACACCGTGTACTGGGATTTTGTTTCTGTGTTCAATCTTCCAAGTATAGCCCACCATATTTACAGGAAAGACTAGATTCATTTGTCGATAATTACAGCAAATTCTGGGTGAGATGGATGATAAAGAATTTGAAAACTACAAAGTCGGATTAATAGCAAAGAAATTAGAGAAAGATCCATCTCTAATTGATGAGACTAATCATCACTGGAGTCAAGTTGTGGAAAAAAGGTATTTGTTTGAAATGCTGAAGCTGGAAGTAGATGAGTTAACCAGAAAACGAAAATCAGATGTTATCGATTGGTATAATTCATTTCTAAAGACAAATTCCTCCAAATTTCGTAGACTAAACATTCATGTATGGGGTTGCAATGCTCATAAAGCTGAGGCAGCAGAATCAACAAAAATAGGTAATGTTATTGATGATATATCGGCAATGAAACTTACTAGTGAGTTCTATCCATCGTTATGCTAAAAGCATGTTCCTACCAAGTGAATATTCAGTCAGCTCCATCCATTTTTTAATGTATGTCCTAAGTGCCACAAGATAGCCCCATCTGCCTACTTGTGCTTTGATGGTGAGTCTATTACTTGTAGCACAGAATTAAACACTATGCTTCCAAAGCCATAATCAGCTGCTTCCTTCGCATTTTTCATGCTCTCACAGATTGTACCATTTGATTCAGCATTGCAGTGCACTGTTCATTTGTGGAGTTCAATCATTATGTTTTGTAAAACATGTTGAGGCATCCCACATTTATTGATTCATTGGCTGAAAGAACCAATTCTTTCTGCCCTAGATAATTTAACCTTTCTGAATATTTTTTTGGGCATATGTGATATAGATCCACTTCAAACAGAAGTCCGGAATCACCATTACATTTATATTCTTGATTTTTCAAGTATTGCATAACCATTACGATTGGGGTCGCTATCCCTTCACAATGGTGATGATCAGGATGTCTTTTTGGAAATGGTTACAGAAGCTATTGCATACTAACTACAGAGATTGGTTAAATGCCCATTCAAGTTATGGGCAGAATAATTGTACTTTATAAAGGGTTTATTCCCCTCAGCCGTGGATATGGAGTTGCGGTTGCTTCAAATTGTTGATAATGAAAATATAACAGAAACAGAACACAGTGTAGAACTTCAAGGGATAGGAATGCTGCGAGATTACTTTGTAAATGAGGTGTCATGCAATATTAATTTTGAGTTTGTTCAAGCTTTGCTCCGGCTATTTTTAAAGATACATGGTGAAACCATCCGATGCAAAGGAGTGGCAAGAGGCTCTGGAACACAAAGACAACATCCTGGTATGTTATCAGCCCAGAACCGAGCAACAGCTCATTATGGTGCAGTGATAGGATTGCAGATGACAAATGATGGATTTCATTTGTTTAGTGCAGGTACAGATTCAAGATTAATTCTTTTCTGAGGATATTTCAGGCTTTCCTTGCCTCGAAAAAAAAGAAGAAGCATGCACTGTTTGTATTGTCCAACATTGCTTACTGTCCAGAACTAGCCTAACTTGTGGTGGTTACCCTTGATTCAGTTTACACAATTGCTGAACTTCTGAGAAACAAGGATAAAGGTTTTTCAAAGGTAGTCGAAGTTTTGATGTCTTTTCTACAGGCTAGGCAGAATTCTGGAGCCATTGGTAATATATCTGATGATGATGGAATTAGGGAAAGAAGATGCATGTTTGATACCAACAAGGGTCATAAACATTCCGGCTCAGATAGACACTCAAGAAAAGGACAATAAGAAAGCAGTTCATTGAGATTAAATGAAGGTGGGTTATAAATATTGACTGTGAGGCTTCTTGCGCAAACCCTTGGATGATCATTACGGAGGCAGAGCACATAACAGTCTTAGTAGGCAAGGAACGCAAGGCAATAAATCAGCATTCTAATGAGCAATCTGGGTATTTTTGGAGATCAAATCGAGAATATCTAGGCATGAAATAAGTTGAAGATATCCTTTCTAGATGTGAAGGAAACTTAAAAAAGGACGATTGAACACCTAGCAGCAGAGAAATATCAGATTAAAGATCAGCGGCTTCAACAAATTGAAATCTTCCAACTTTCCCTAAATCTAGTTTTATTTTTAGTTTATCATTGTTAGTTTGTTGATGTATTTGTGTGTCCCTAGAATTTTGTTAGCAGTTCAAAGGATTGAAATTGCAATTGTAAGGACCACTCAAACTCAACAATCGGACATTTCGAGGCATCAAAAGGCAGCTGGCGATTTTCAGTTTTGATGAATCAGAGGCACTAGCAAATTTCACCCTATAATGCTAACACTTCCGGATTTTGGGGCGATCCTAGGGGTTGGCGCAGCAGACAATATTGAGAATGTGCACTGGAAATTAGTCATCACATTTGTGCTAATGTGGATCGCGACATTGATCTGCACTTGCGGAATGTGTGCAGCCTTGTATGCGTTCATGATATGCTCCCCAGCATATGTTATGGGATAGTGATCACATGGATGGTGTGAAATCTGCATTGAAAAGAAATTTTAATATCCTTGGAAGGAAGTCAAAACTTATCAAGGAGAAAGATGAGAATCCGAGTGGTGAACATGTGAAGGAGGGGTGTAGTTTCAGTCAAAGTTCCAAAACCGAAGTTCGAGGGGAAAACAAAAACAAGATTAGGAAATCCAGAGGTGCGGAGGATTGTACTTAGAATGTAAGCCTGGAGTTCTTGAATCAATTCTCTCAAAAAAAAAAAAAACTCTTAATGCGTACAAGGCAGCTATGGCAGTGCTATTCAAACGGAGCCGAGTAGAAAATCAAAGTTATTCATCACAACAGAGAACAAGATTTCGGTTGCCTATGTGTATTTTTAGCAAAGGGAAGGACACCTGTAATGCCACCTATTCACCAGATTTGCCTCGAAATTAGCCAAATCATCAACAGATTTCAGTGGAAAGAGCGTTATTCTCTCTTCAGGGAGCGCTGATTATTTCTTTTAGTTTTATTTATTAAATAATGGTAAAACAAATCGCTGATTTTGGGGTCGATTTGTTTGTCCTCAGCAGCATTGTATTTATTCTAATAAAATATATTTATTTGTGAGAGAGTTAGAGTGTAGGGGAGAGTTTTCTGAGTGCTGAGAGCTGGAGGAAACTGAGCTTCATTGTGCAGTTTTGTAACAGAGATTTTTAATGAGAAAACCACAGCTCTGATTGCTAAGATTCATGTGGTATGTTAATTTAGCATAAGTTTTCCCTTTGTCTCATATGTAAACCGTTATGTTTCATTTCATTTCATGACCATTTCCAGCTGAACAAATGAGGTGTTTAGGTAGGAATTCATAGTATTGTATGCTCCTCCTATAAGTTTGTTCACTTTCAATGTTTTCTTCTGTTTAAGGAGGATTCAAAGTATTATTTGCCCTCCTTAGCTCCTCACCAGTCTTGCCATGCCATTTAAAATCTAGATTTGGTGTTAAATTGCTTGCCTACCTTGCCTCAGTTATTAATCTGTGTAGTCATTATATTTCTCTTTTCAACCTGTGATTTTGCCCATGCAGCCCAGAAAAACCCCGTCATTAAAAACCCCAAAAACTTTAAATCAACCTCCCTTATCAATTTACTAGCCTAAAATCTTTATCCCTAATTGGTCAGCTTATCATATTGAAAGATCTACCGAATCTGACCCGAGAGAGCCTTCTCATACCTCGTAGGGCTAGCTACGAGGTGAAATGGTTTGATGTAGCCTTGAGAGTTTATCTATCTCAGCCTAGGTGAATTCCAAGCGCTAACATATTGGCGACCATACTGGGGAGAACAAACTTGTTTGTGTGTTGATGTGTGTGTTTCGCAAGTCTTAGACGGAGCTTGAAGTTATGCTAGAAGCCTTCGAAAACGCTCTTGTTTTACATCAGCGTTAGTAGATAAACGCTGCTTCAGTCAATCTCTGTGAGCTTGTGGATATAACACTTCATTCGCATTTTATCCCAGTACATGCAATCAAGGTGTAGATCTGATGCTGATGGTGGACAGCAGTCAGATACATATGCAGGCTGAATCATTCACCTGGCGACTCCAACTCGATCCAGACATTCCAGTGCCTGTTGATATGTTCATGCAATGGTAGGGTATGTGGCAAACCCTGCACTGTGTGAAGCTCTAAACGAATTTAGAGAATGCTTAGTGGATATTGAAATTAATGAAGAAGTGTTAAGTTTTTTCCTTCAATGTTTGAAATCTCCGAATTATCATCCTAGCGTCTGTGAGTTACTTGTTGAAAGAATCGAGAAGGAGATTCAAGATTTAGATGAGCAGATCCAGTCTTATGATTTCCAAGACCCTAAAAAGTTCTTGGAAATCCTCCTTCCTTCACAACAAGCAACAACAGACTTGCCTATAGAGGTATACATTGACAATGTGCAGCTGGAGGTATGCATCGCAGAGTTGGGGCAGCCAACAGAGTCCGGTGTCCGTGATCCTATTGCGGCATACATGGACACATTTTTCAGGTTGATTGACAGATCAGGCTGTATTTTCCGTGACCAGGGTCATTATGAGCATGAAGGGCTGCCAGCAATTGCATCTGTGACTTCGTGGCAGCATTCTCAAGCGGCTTCATTTTCAGGTTTACTTGAATGGTTAATATGGAATTTTAGCATTACCTGAGCTATTATTTGTACAGCAGATTAGAGTAGGATTTGTAAATAAATAAACAGCCATAAGGGCAGCATCTTGTTTTAGTTGGCTTGAAGATTGTTAAGTTGTTTTTTCAGTCATTCCAGTCTTGAGGTCAAATCAGTTTGAGTTCAGTTTCAGTTGTGTTGATGATGACTCCATTGCCCAATGGGTGGAGGCACTGTCTGCTCTCCCAAAGTTCTGCGGTTCTTGGCACCTCCACGGAGCGGCAGCTGCCATCCCAAGTGGAGCCAATGTTAGACTCCGTCTCCTATCAGAGATTGATTCTTCTTAAAAACCCTGTTTTGAAGAAGAAATCATTAATATGTTGTTCTGGATTATGTAATTTATCTTCAGCTCTTCAAAAGGGAGCAGCTTCCTCAACTCTTATCTCTGCAAAAGCACAAACACAAAACAAAGTATCATCAGCAATCAAAGTCTGGCAATTTAATGATCAAATCAACAATGCCTTCCGCTCCTTCATCCATTACTCGTACACGACAAGCTTTGAATCTTTCCAAGATCAGTTTACTTCAAGCAAAGATGGCGAATCTAGTAGTAGAGGCTGCCTTGAATGAGCAACCAAAAATCTCCAAATGTGTTGGATGAAATTAGAGAGGGATCGCGTGGGAAAGAGAATTATTCTGGAAAATTGATGTTGCAGGTCCAGATCTTGATCAAATATTTATAGCCTCATATACCCTTGACAAAGGAAAAGCTTGGATATGTTGTGGATTGTGGCTGTAGGATGACACACCGTGTACTGGGATTTTGTTTCTGTGTTCAATCTTCCAAGTATAGCCCACCATATTTACAGGAAAGACTAGATTCATTTGTCGATAATTACAGCAAATTCTGGGTGAGATGGATGATAAAGAATTTGAAAACTACAAAGTCGGATTAATAGCAAAGAAATTAGAGAAAGATCCATCTCTAATTGATGAGACTAATCATCACTGGAGTCAAGTTGTGGAAAAAAGGTATTTGTTTGAAATGCTGAAGCTGGAAGCAGATGAGTTAACCAGAAAACGAAAATCAGATGTTATCGATTGGTATAATTCATTTCTAAAGACAAATTCCTCCAAATGTCGTAGACTAAACATTCATGTATGGGGTTGCAATGCTCATAAAGCTGAGGCAGCAGAATCAACAAAAATAGGTAATGTTATTGATGATATATCGGCAATGAAACTTACTAGTGAGTTCTATCCATCGTTATGCTAAAAGCATGTTCCTACCAAGTGAATATTCAGTCAGCTCCATCCATTTTTTAATGTATGGCATCCTAAGTGCCACAAGATAGCCCCATCTGCCTACTTGTGCTTTGATGGTGAGTCTATTACTTGGAGCACAGAATTAAACACTACGCTTCCAAAGCCATAATCAGCTGCTTCCTTCGCATTTTTCATGCTCTCACAGATTGTACCATTTGATTCAGCATTGCAGTGCACTGTTCATTTGTGGAGTTCAATCATTATGTTTTGTAAAACATGTTGAGGCATCCCACATTTATTGATTCATTGGCTGAAAGAACCAATTCTTTCTGCCCTAGATAATTTAACCTTTCTGAATATTTTTTTGGGCATATGTGATATAGATCCACTTCAAACAGAAGTCCGGAATCACCATTACATTTATATTCTTGATTTTTCAAGTATTGCATAACCATTACGATTGGGGTCGCTATCCCTTCACAATGGTGATGATCAGGATGTCTTTTTGGAAATGGTTACAGAAGCTATTGCATACTAACTATAGAGATTGGTTAAATGCCCATTCAAGTTATGGGCAGAATAATTGTACTTTATAAAGGGTTTATTCCCCTCAGCCGTGGATATGGAGTTGCGGTTGCTTCAAATTGTTGATAATGAAAATATAACAGAAACAGAACACAGTGTAGAACTTCAAGGGATAGGAATGCTGCGAGATTACTTTGTAAATGAGGTGTCATGCAATATTAATTTTGAGTTTGTTCAAGCTTTGCTCCGGCTATTTTTAAAGATACATGGTGAAACCATCCGATGCAAAGGAGTGGCAAGAGGCTCTGGAACACAAAGACAACATCCTGGTATGTTATCAGCCCAGAACCGAGCAACAGCTCATTATGGTGCAGTGACAGGATTGCAGATGACAAATGATGGATTTCATTTGTTTAGTGCAGGTACAGATTCAAGATTAATTCTTTTCTGAGGATATTTCAGGCTTTCCTTGCCTCGAAAAAAAAGAAGAAGCATGCACTGTTTGTATTGTCCAACATTGCTTACTGTCCAGAACTAGCCTAACTTGTGGTGGTTACCCTTGATTCAGTTTACACAATTGCTGAACTTCTGAGAAACAAGGATAAAGGTTTTTCAAAGGTAGTCGAAGTTTTGATGTCTTTTCTACAGGTTGGGCAGAATTCTGGAGCCATTGGTAATATATCTGATGATGATGGAAGTAGGGAAAGAAGATGCATGTTTGATACCAACAAGGGTCATAAACATTCCGGCTCAGATAGACACTCGAGAAAAGGACAATAAGAAAGCAGTTCATTGAGATTAAATGAAGGTGGGTTACAAATATTGACTGTGAGGCTTCTTGCGCAAACCCTTGGATGATCATTACGGAGGCAGAGCACATAACAGTCTTAGTAGGCAAGGAACGCAAGGCAATAAATCAGCATTCTAATGAGCAATCTGGGTATTTTTGGAGATCAAATCAAGAATATCTAGGCATGAAATAAGTTGAAGATATCCTTTCCAGATGTGAAGGAAACTTAAAAAAGGACGATTGAACACCTAGCAGCAGAGAAATATCAGATTAAAGATCAGCGGCTTCAACAAATTGAAATCTTCCAGCTTTCCCTAAATCTAGTTTTATTTTTAGTTTATCATTGTTAGTTTGTTTGATGTATTTGTGTGTCCCTAGAATTTTGTTAGCAGTTCAAAGGATTGAAATTGCCATTGTAAGGACCACTCAAACTCCACAATCGGACATTTCGAGGCATCAAAAGGCAGCTGGCGATTTTTAGTTTTGATGAATCAGAGGCACTAGCAAATTTCACCCTATAATGCTAACACTTCCGGATTTTGGGGCGATCCTAGGGGTTGGCGCAGCAGACAATATTGAGAATGTGCACTAGAAATTAGTCATCACATTTGTGCTAATGTGGATCGCGACATTGATCTGCACTTGCGGAATGTGTGCAGCCTTGTATGCGTTCATGATATACTCCCCAGCATATGTTATGGGATAGTGATCACATGGATGGTGTGAAATCTGCATTGAAAAGAACTTTTAATATCCTTGGAAGGAAGTCAAAACTTATCAAGGAGAAAGATGAGAATCCGAGTGGTGAACATGTGAAGGAGGGGTTGACAGGTGTAGTTTCAGTCAAAGTTCCAAAACCGAAGTTCGAGGGGCAAACAAAAACAAGATTAGGAAATCCAGAGGTGCGGAGGATTGTACTTAGAATGTAAGCCTGGAGTTCTTGAATCAATTCTCTCAAAAAACTCTTAATGCGTACAAGGCAGCTATGGCAGCGCTATTCAAACGGAGCCGAGTAGAAAATCAAAGTTATTCATCACAGCAGAGAACAAGATTTCGGTTGCCTATGTGTATTTTTAGCAAAGGGAGTGACATCTGTAATGCCACCTATTCACCAGATTCAACAGATTTCAGTGGAAAGAGCGCTATTCTCTCTTCAGGGAGCGCTGATTGTTTCTTTTAGTTTTATTTATTAAATAATGGTAAAACAAATCGCTGATTTTGGGGTCGATTTGTTTGTCCTCAGCAGCATTGTATTTATTCTAATAAAAAATATTTATTTGTGAGAGAGTTAGAGTGTAGGGGAGAGTTTTCTGAGTGCTGAGAGCTGGAGGAAACTGAGCTTCATTGTGCAGTTTTGTAACAGAGATTTTTAATGAGAAAACCACAGCTCTGATTGCTGAGATTCATGTGGTATGTTAATTTAGCATAAGTTTTCCCTTTGTCTCATATGTAAACCGTTATGTTTCATTTCATTTCATGACCATTTCCAGCTGAACAAATGAAGTGTTTAGGTAGGAATTCATAGTATTGTATGCTCCTCCTATAAGTTTGTTCACTTTCAATGTTTTCTTCTGTTTAAGGAGGATTCAAAGTATTATTTGCCCTCCTTAGCTCCTCACCAGTCTTGCCATCCCATTTAAAATCTAGATTTGGTGTGAAATTGCTTGCCTACCTTGCCTCAGTTATTAATCTGTGTAGTCATTATATTTCTCTTTTCAACCTGTGATTTTGCCCATGCAGCCCAGAAAAACCCCGTCATTAAAAACCCCAAAAACTTTAAATCAACCTCCCTTATCAATTTACTAGCCTAAAATCTTTATCCCTAATTGGTCAGCTTATCATATTGAAAGATCTACCGAATCTGACCCGAGAGAGCCTTCTCATACCTCGTAGGGCTAGCTACGAGGTGAAATGGTTTGATGTAGCCTTGAGAGTTTATCTATCTCAGCCTAGGTGAATTCCAAGCGCTAACAGGGTGGATGAGTCAAATGTGGTGTATCCCCACTTGTTTGGGTGATTGATGTATGTATGAGTCATTGGTGATAAGGAGGTCATACTCATTTAGTTGAGTTATAGAGTCATGCTATTCCTTTGAATCATATCTCTGCAGACTCGATATGTACTCAGGGGGAGTATGGAAAACATAATGGATATCAAAGGAGGAAAGTTTCTTGGTCCTCCATTTTCCCTTGATGTCAAAGGGGGAGAGTATTTTGGTGTTGCATGTTATCTCTAACAGTTTCTACAACTTGCAGTAATCAACACCATCATGGTTGCCATCAAGTCCAAAGGGGGATATTGTTGGCATTATGATACAAGTGTTTTCCTTGATGGAAACTCACTCATAGGTCAATTTAGTTTTGATAAAAGGAAACTCACAGTACAACAAGAATATTCAGAGGTAACAGGGCAGTGGTACAAAAGAACAGGAAGATGGAACTAAGGTCTACTGATCAGAATAAAGAAGGTGAAGGAAAATGTTGATGTAAAGTAGTTTAAGAAGTATACGTAGGTCCACTTAGTCAAAATGACATATACATGTTGGTACACAGAACAAAAATAGTGTATACATATACACACACTCTCACAAGAGGAAAAGCACGTACATGTTGGAAAATCAAGGTTTTGGTCCAAGGTATTTGGTCCGAGGTATTTGGTCTGAGGTATTGATTCGAGGTATTTGGTCCAAGGTATTGGTCCTAAGTGGTTTTGGTCCAAGGTATTGAGAAAGGCCTAAAACTATATAAGTAGGAGAAGATCATTAGGCTAGGGTGTGCAAGTTGTTGATATTGAAACAAGATGATGGAGCTTAGTGAAAAGAGTCGCCTTCACTAAGTGGGCCCGCAGGCTATTTTTGGCGCAAGTCTATTTTTAGACTATGTCTATTTTTAGACATATGGATCATGTCTATGGATTGTAGGTTGCTGTTTATGGATGATTGATCAAGTTGGGAAAAAATAGATGGACTTCTATTTTTGATGAAAGTGTGAGTGATCACAGTGTGAGTGATCAAATTCTATTTTTAGACTGGCTGTCAAAAATAGAAAAGTCAAATATTATTATCTCACAATAATATTTGGACTATAAACTTAATCTTATTCTCTTGGAGCACTCCAGTTTGAGCTACAGAGGTGGCACATGCAGCTGTCAGAAGGAAATACGCTTTTCTTATGAGTCAATTGAGTTGTTGCATGCATGACTTCAGTTAGAACTCAATCAGTTGAGTTTGGTGGAGTTGATTGTGGAGTTGATGGAGTTGTGTTCAGTTTAGCTTTGTTAAACTGGTTGTATTTAGTCTAACTGGAAAATAGACTAGAGATGAGTTGGGTGAATTAGTTATTAATTAATTCACAAGTTATTAACTCATAATACAACTAATGAATACATCAGTTAACTCAGTTGCATGTCAGTGCATGTTCAGTTCAACAGGGACAGGTGGTAGAGAATCAGATTGCTATCAGTTGTGACTATAGTTGTGCACCAGATCTTGCACAATCAAGGGATTGAGTATGCCAATGAGTTTTCTCACGTATTTTCCCACATTATAGCTTGTGCTCACGTCCAACAAAGTGTGAGTGACTATTTTTCAGGTGAAAAACGAGTTTGGTGAGCCATTCTCATCAGTTCTTGAGCAGGTATTGAGCAGTGGAGGCAGGCAAGCAGTGGAAGAGATTTGGAGATCAGATCTGAGCTGTATTGTGTGTAACAGAGGTGGAGATACTTGTGAGAAGTATTATGCTGTGTAATGTTACATGACTCAATCATTAATATACAGATAGTTGGGGTTTTTAGCGAGATGCTTTCCCCGGGATACATACTGTGTTAATGTGTGAATGCTCTTGATGTTTTATTGTTATTGATGTTGCTATATTGATGATCGACGTAGAGGAGCTTATGTATTGTGTATGTTTTCCGCAATAGTACATGATCAGGATAATCTCCATTGAATATGTGTTAAATTATTCAAAATTTCTACATGGTATCAGAGCTGTTGATCATCAGATCTACTATTCAGGAAGTGTTTACATTCTATTTCTTCAGGTAGAGTTTGTAATCGGGCTAGGTAGCCTCTGGATTCATCCTTCCTTTGGAAGGTGAAAAATCCGGTAAAATCCCATACATTCAATCTCTGTACGAGAAATATTTTGTTCTCACGAATTCTAGATCGGAAGCAGTTGAGTTGGTTGCTGGTGGAATTCGAATTTGCAGCAGTGTTTTCTTGGTGACAATGCAACAATGTCTTTCAACGGATTGCGATTAGAGTATGCTCTTGAGGGCAGCTCAAACTATATTGCATGGAAGGACAGGATGGAGGCAGTATTGGATGATAATGGGCTGAAGGAGTTCATAGATACGGATATCCCAAAGCCTACTGATGCTGCTGAGGCGGAAGTTTGGCAAAAGAAGACCACAAAATGTCGAAGGATTCTGTTGGAGGGCATGAAGGATCACATTCTGTCCAGCCTCCATGGAAAGGATACTCCATATTTGATGTGGAAATCATTAACATAATTATTCCAAAGAAAGAGCGATCAGAGGAAGCTGGCGCTCAAAGATAAACTCAGAAACATCAAATGCGAGAAGGGTGACAGTATTCCCAAGTATCTCACGAAGTTCACTCAGTGTCGAGATGAGTTGGGAAGTGTGGGGGTTACTATCGATGATGAGGACTTGGTGAGCTTGGCTCTCCTTGGTCTTCCGAAGAGTTGGTATTCCTATCAGGACTTTGTCAATGGTCGGGAGAAGTTGCCAGGATGGGAAAGACTATGGTCAGATCTTGTGCAGGAGGAGATCAGGCAGAGTACCAGGGACGAATCTTCGTCAAAGGGAACTGATGAAGAGAATTGTGCTTTGGCTGCCAAAGCAAAGAAAGGGAAGAGCAAGAAAGCTTCTCAGTCTGGTGCGAAAGGCAAGAAGCAGGATATGTACAAGGTGAAGTGTTTTCACTGTCACCAGCACGGACACTATGCCACAAATTGTCCAGAGAAGAAGAAGAACAAGCAAGCTACTGGATCTACAGGGGGAGAGGCCTTAGCTTCTCAGTTTGAGCTTGATTTTTCATTGATCGCATGCTTGGTTTCAAGTGCGATGGGATCAGTGTGGTTCTTCGACAGTGGTGCGTCTTTTCACATGACGGGAGATAGAGATTTGTTCTCTGATCTGGAGGACAAAGATCTTGGAGTGCACATCGAGATGGGCGATGATGGTAGATACAGTGCGACCAGTATCGGTACCATTTCCTTTGAGAGGGAGTCTGGTAAACCCTTTGTATTGAAGGAAGTCATGCATGTTCCAGGATTGAAGAAGAATCTCATCTTAGTGGCGATGTTAGAAGACAAGGGGTATGATGTTGTTTTCAGCGAGGGAAAGGCCTTCCTGCGCAGCAAGACAACTGGTGAGACCCGGAAGATAGGGGTTCGAGTGAGGAACCTTTATCAGTTGCATGTAGATGGATGCGTAGCAATGGTAGGCAAGGCAGAAGGATTGGTGAGCCAGGATGATGGCGAGTTGTGGAACAGGAGATTGGGTCACCTTCACCATGGAGCCTTGAAGATACTGCAGCAGATCACTACAGGGCTTCCTAAAGGCACACTTGCGCAGTCAGATCAGTGCAAGGGGTGTACTTTGGGGAAGTTTGTGAAAGCCACCTTTCACGAGAAGGATAGTCGCGCCATGACGATCCTTGAGAGAATTCACACAGACGTGTGTGGACCTTTCTCAGTTGCTTCGATAGCAAAACACAGGTATTATGTGATTTTTGTTGATGATTTCTCTCGTAAGTGCTGGATCTTCTTCATGCAGAAGAAGAGCGAGACATATTCAAAGTTCTGTGAATTCAAAGCACTGGTCGAGAAGGAGTTGGGGAAGAAGGTGAAGGCTCTTAGGAGCGATAATGGTGGTGAATACATCTCGGACGAGTTCAAGGATTTCTGCAAGACAGAAGGGATTCGTAGAGAGCTCATAGCTCCCCATAACCCACAGCAGAACAGGGTAGCTGAGCGGAAGAACAGAACGATTGTGGGTGCTGCACGGGCAATGTTGCATGATCAGGGCCTACCCCTTCACTTGTGGGCGGAAGCATGCAATACAGCAGTTTATGTACAGAACCGTTGTCCTCATAGGATACTTGGCATGGGTACACCTGAGGAGACTTATTCTGGTAAGAAGCCTGATCTTTCTCATTTGAGGATTTTTGGTGCTAACGTTTACATGCATGTGACAAAGGATGCCAGGAAGAAGTTGGAGCCGACCGTAGAGGTTGGGATATTTGTGGGGTACACTGATACGCCCCACAACTATCGTGTGTATTTTCCAGACAGTGGTAAAACTGTTGTGCGACGGGATATAAAATTTCAGGAGGAGAAAGCCATGAAGTGTTCGCTTGAGAGGGAGCTACACTTGCATGCAGATGAGGAGCTATTAGTTCCTAAAGATGAGCTTCAGGATGTGGATCAGCCACAGGATGAGGTTCATGGAGTGGAAGAGACCACTCATGCAGCGCCAACCATCAGAGGGCGAAAGCGCTTGACAGAAGCTGAGCGACTGGCTCAAGATGCAGAGAAAGTTGTAGGACCACCTACAGCCCAACGCAGGCAGAGACAGTCACCTAATCGGTACACTGGATACATGGCTCTTATGAGCAAGTGTGTTGTGACTGAGCCATCCTCTTTTGAGGAAGTTGTGGAGGATCCCGCATGGGTAGATGCCATGGTGGAAGAGTATGATTCTATTGTCAGAAACAGTGCATGGGAGATTGTTCCTAGACCGGAAGGGAAATCAGTGGTGGGTTCGAGATGGATCTACAAAGTTAAGCAGGAAACTGACGGGAGTGTGGAGAAGTACAAGGCAAGTTTTTTTGCCTGAGGCTTTTCACAGATTGAGGGGATCGATTATGAGGAGACCTTTTCACCTGTCGCAAGGTATTCTTCCATACGGACGATTCTTGCTCTCTCAGCGCAGATGGGATGGCACATTCATCAGATGGATATGAAGACTGCGTTCCTCAACAGAGTCATTGAGGAGGAGGTGTACATTGAGCAACCTGAAGGCTTTCAAGTCTTCAGCAGCGAGTCACATGTGTGCAAGCTCAAGAGAGCGTTGTATGGGTTGAAGCAAGCACCACGTGCTTGGTACACACGGATAGACAGCTATTTCATAGGACTTGGATTCTCCAAGAGCGAGGCGGATCCGAACCTATACAAGATTGTGGTGGAGGGTAAGTTGCTTATCACTGTACTGTATATTGATGATTTGATTCTAACGGGTGATGAGCTGTTGATACTGTCATGCAAGAAGGATCTTGCTACAGAGTTTGAGATGAAGGATTTGGGCCTCCTTCACTATTTCCTGGGATTGGAAATATGGCAGCGCAGTGGTGGACTGTTTGTTTCTCAGGGCAAGTATGCTCGGAGATACTGGAGAAGTTCAACATGCATGGCTGCAAGCCTGTTGATACTCCTCTTCCTGGAGGTTGGAGGAAGGAGGATGCCACTTCGGGAGAAGAAGTGGATGCCACTGTTTATCGACAGTTGGTGGGGTCGCTGATGTATTTGGTCAATACACGACCTGATATATGTTATGTAGTTAACCAACTTTCACAAGCTATGGTTAAGCCTACCAAGCTCTTCTGGAAGGCGGGCAAGCATGTATTGCGCTACTTGAGAGGCACATCGGGATATGGTTTGTGGTACAGACGGGAGGATGAGGTGAAGCTATGTGGCTTCACGGATGCAGATTGGGCAGGGAGCCCAACAGACAGAAAGAACACATCAGGAGGGGTCTTCAGTATTGGATCGACAACAATTTCTTGGTACAACAGGAAACAGAGATCCGTGGCACTCAGTTCAGCGGAGGCCGAGTATATGGCAGCAAGTTTGGCTGCATGCGAGGCTATATGGATGAGGAAGATCCTAGTTGGTTTGTTCGGTTCTCATTTGGATCCTACTGTGATTTACTGTGATAACCAGAGTTGCATTAAACTCTCGGCTAATCCTGTATTTCATGATAGATCTAAACATATTGACATCACGTACCATCATATCAGAGATTGTATGCAACGAAGGATCATGCTACTTTCGTACATTCCAACGGAGGATCAGGATGCTGATATTCTGACGAAGGCTCTCACTAGGAGCAAATTCGAGTACCACCGAGGCAGCATAGGGGCTGCTGATAATCCATATCTTGTCGAGAGGGAGTGTTGAGATTGCAACAAGATGATGGAGCTTAGTGAAAAGAGTCGCCTTCACTAAGTGGGCCCGCAGGCTATTTTTGGCGCAAGTCTATTTTTAGACTATGTCTATTTTTAGACATATGGATCATGTCTATGGATTGCAGGTTGTTGTTTATGGATGATTGATCAAGTTGGGAAAAAATAGATGGACTTATATTTTTGATGAAAGTGTGAGTGATCACAGTGTGAGTGATCAAAGTCTATTTTTAGACTGGCTGTCAAAAATAGAAAAGTCAAATATTATTATCTCACAATAATATTTGGACTATAAACTTAATCTTATTCTCTTGGAGCACTTCAGTTTGAGCTACAGAGGTGGCACATGCAGCTGTCAGAAGGAAATACGCTTTTCTTATGAGTCAGTTGAGTTGTTGCATGCATGACTTCAGTTAGAACTCAATCAGTTGAGTTTGGTGGAGTTGATTGTGGAGTTGATGGAGTTGTGTTCAGTTTAGCTTTGTTAAACTGGTTGTATTTAGTCTAACTGGAAAATAGACTAGAGATGAGTTGGGTGAATTAGTTATTAATTAATTCACAAGTTATTAACTCATAATACAACTAATGAATACATCAGTTAACTCAGTTGCATGTTAGTGCATGTTCAGTTCAATAGGGACAGGTGGTAGAGAATCAGATTGCTATCAGTTGTGACTATAGTTGTGCACCAGATCTTGCACAATCAAGGGATTGAGTATTCCAATGAGTTTTCTCACGTATTTGCCCACATTATAGCTTGTGCTCACGTCCAAAAAAGTCTGAGTGACTATTTTGCAGGTGAAAAACGAGTTTGGTGAGCCATTCTCATCAGTTCTTGAGCAGGTATTGAGCAGTGGAGGCAGGCAAGCGGTGGAAGAGATTTGGAGATCAGATCTGAGCTGTATTGTGTGTAACAGAGGTGGAGATACTTGTGAGAAGTATTATGCTGTGTAATGTTACATGACTCAATCATTAATATACAGATAGTTGGGGTTTTTAGCGAGATGCTTTCCCCGGGATACATACTGTGTTAATGTGTGAATGCTCTTGATGTTTTATTGTTATTGATGCTGCTATATTGATGATCAACGTAGAGGAGCTTATGTATTATGTATGTTTTCCACAATAGTACATGATCAGGATAATCTCCATTGAATATGTGTTAAATTATTCAAAATTTCTACACAAGTGAATGGGTTTCTAATACATACTTCTATTTGAGGAATATTTTATGTTGCAGGGGGGATGTTGATGATTTGATTTGAAATATTTTTTGCACCTTGAATTCATTGTTGGATCAGGATCATGAGACCTTAAATGACTTATCATTGAATGATATGATATTGGTTGGGCCAGATCTAATTGTCTACACCTATTTTATTCTTTAAAGGTCATGATCTGGGTTTGTCTAAAGTTCATAATAACAATGAAGTTATGAGTTAATATTTAAATATCTATACGTTGGTTCATATCGGTAAAAGAGCGTGTACATGCAGGTTATACTCTTCCAAGTAGCATATACAAAAGAAAAGCCTTGTCTTCAGGTCTGACTGATCTATCAGATTAGTTTTGTTGTTTTACTGTTGTCTGTCAATGAAGTATTCTTAGATCTGAAAGTAAAACTAAATGAACAAGGAATTTGATATCTGATTGATTGATTGTATAATTAGGGCGATTTCTGCTACTGCTTGTGTGAAGCTCTGTAAATTGACAATGGATGTTCAGTGTATTGCTGGTTGGTACAGACTTGATTCAAAAGTTTTAGGTTTCAGTAGTTTTGAAGGTATACGTAGGTTTGATTGAAAGAAGTAGCATATACATGTAGGTTGGGTTAACTAAAGTAGCGTACACATTCTAATGCATGATTTTTGAGGTTGCAGCTGGTTCTGAATGATGATGTAGGTTTCTAGGTTCAAGACAATGTTCTGGTGGTAGTGATATGACTGATCAGATTAACTGATTATTGGTTGATGCAGTTTGAAAGTTCTGATGGGTCCAGTATGAAAATTTGATGAAATGAGGCCTTCATGTGTATTGTTGTGCACCAGGAGCATCCAGTCTGAAAATTTGTCAAACGTGGTCCCTGGAGGAAGAGAGAAGGTCATAGCCTTCTGTAAGCCGGTGCCTATGTACTAGTAAACACATTGGCTGGTACAAGAGCTAGGGAGTTGTAGCTCCCTTCCAATAGAAGTAATTGGCTTGTATGGGCCTGACCCAGGTTCAGAGGTGAGTTAGCCAAGCCAATCCTGGTACTACTGGCCCTTTCGGCAATAGTCTGCAGAGCGTGGACTGAGGTCTCACCCGAAGTAGTATGGGAGGGTGCTAGAACTAGGTTTCCACACCCTTGGGATGTCTGATGGGCTTCTAGAGGTCCACGGTCTGACTTGTCGCTATGCACACTTGCGATCCCTTCGCAACCTGCGGTGCGGCTTCTATGCAACCCTACTCAGGGCACGATCCGTATAATACCAAAATTCCTTGCTAATTAACCGATTACTTAACTTGCGTGTGTAAAATTTATGGTTATTACAACATATTCAGCAATCATATCAGTGCACGCAGTACATAAACTAATAAAAACATAAATAAGATAATTCACAACAAATAAATAGAAATAAGAACTAACTTCTCTTTATTAATCTTCATTTCCTACTTACAGACTCGACACTGCCCTGCGCACTCAGCTGCAAGGGTCCACACACTCAGATGTGGACTCTACTAGGCCTCTGCGCACTCATCTGCAGAGCCTCTTCCTACTACTATGACCCAATACACTTAGAATCCTACTCTAATCTTGAACCATTCCTTTGCTACTTACTCTCTCCTCTCCTATATTTACAACTTAGATCCTTGCTCTATTTATACAATCCCATGGTCCACGTAGGCTGACATGACTTTACATTACATTACATTACTTTAGGGCAGACAACCCTATGACTTAACCTCTACTTCATGCTTTGTGCCTGCAATTCGCAGAGTTTTACAAAACCTTTGACCAAAACTTGGGCTTTGAGCCCCAAAATCTGATGTGGGGGGATTCCATGCCCAACAGGACCCCAACACAATCATCGTGACTCGTCCCTAGTCACTCTGCTGGTGCAATGATCTTGGCACGGAGCCCCTCCAATTGTTCCCATACTGCCCGGAGGTCCATGGCGCATTGTTCTGCTATTTGCTGGACCTGCTAAATGTGCTCTTCTGTTGCTTCTTTGTGAGGCTCCGCTATCTGTCTTAGTGCATATAGTCCCTACATTTGCACGAGCCTACCCTCAATCTTGGCTGTAATGGTGAAGGCCTCATCAATCCAAGGCTGTACGCGTGCTTTGAGAAGGGCCTCTTTCTGCCTTGTAGCATCCACCTGCTCCTTCAGTGCCCTTGCCTATTGCATCTTAGCCAGCCATTGGGTGAGGACAACTGTCTGCGCCATTCCCTTGACACTGTCATACTGCTACTGTAGTTCATGCACCTCTGTTTCCAAGTGCTGTATGTTGGGGTCCTCCTGCAAGGATGTTATGGAGCTATAAAAATGGTCTCTTTCACCTCTAATTAGCTCACATTAATTGTCAATCCAGGAACATTTGGTTATTTCAAAGAGTGTCTCAGTCTGAGGCTATCATTTCCAAGAGTAATGCTAGTAGTACAGTGTTTAGGAATACAAGAGTAAACAGATGCTTGTTTACAGCAAACTACTTGTTACACTAAAATTTGTCACCATGACTATTTGCAGTCAGTATGGCTCCATCAATTGTCATATTGTCCTCCTTGCAAGTCTTATACCTCTGCTCCTCATGTCAAACTCCAAGAAAGAGAGAAAGTCCTTAAAATTCAATATAACTCTGGTTACGCAGTTTCTCTCACCCTTACCTGCGTGTACGCACCTCAAGCTCATAATACCTGCGTACTTGTACGCTCTGTCTATAAACGGGTGGGTGCGTACTCCTGTAAAGGTCAAAAGGCGCAAGTTTTACTTCAAAAAAGTTACTTGTGGTCGAATCTAGAGCATTCTAGAAGATGGTTTGACATGGATTGAGCGCCTCCAGATGGTTCATGCATTCCAAAGAAAGAGGAACTTATCCCATCAAGAGGGGAGCTATTCCATTGAAAGAGGGGCTTATCCCATTGATGGTGGACCTGATTAACTTCCTCCAAAGCATTATAAATACACACATTGGGCCAGAGGGAGGGGAGGTTGAAAGCTTAACATTCCTAAGGGTAGATGTTGCTGAAATTAGGACTCCCTTATAGAGCTTGAGAGGAGAGATTCCCATCCTTTCTTAGCTTCATTTGGAAGTGGGTGAGCTGATCAAAGTAAAGGAGAACTCTTGCTAGACCCTGGGAGGGACCTGCACAACACCAAGGCACTGGTTGTAATGGTTTCTTTTGTTTCCAATTAATACAATTAAGTTCATTTTTCTCAACAAGTTGTCATATATAATTTGTTTCATAAACTCCTTAGTCTTTATGATGAATATGTTTTATTATATGAGTTATTCAGGTGCTATGTAATCGTTTGCTTGTTAGTGAATGCAGGCTTCAAGGAGAAGGAGGAGCTCATCTGGACTGAAGAGGCTTGGCTGCTACAAACAGCGTTGGACTAAAGGTATGCTTTAAACACCTAGTTGCTTTTATTTTAAATGCATATTTAGGGAAAGATAGTGCTTGATTGTCTTGTTTGTCACTAGAAAGCCTTAGCTTCTAGGGAGGTCGGTTTTGTCCGCAAAATTGACTCTTTCCGCATGACAAAATGGCGACTCCATTGGGGATCGAACCCAGAATCTCTGGTTTCGCAGACTTTTTACGACGATTCATTCCTAACTATGCCGAGGTTATAAAGGGTTTTACACGGTTGTTGAAATAGAACGCTCAATTCTCTTGGGATGAGATAGCTCAAAAATATTTTGATGCACTCAAGCACGCGTTGACCCATGCACCGTTGCTGCATCCTCCCAACTACAACCAGGATTACTTTTTGTACCTTTCCGCCGCCCATTCCACCATTGGGATGGTCTTAGTTCAGGAAGACGAATTCGGAATGGAACATGTGATATATTGCCTTAGTCGGATGTTAAATCCAACTGAGCTAAAATATTCACATGTGGAGAAATTGGCATTGGCAGCCGTTCAAGTTGTCCAACGTTTTCGTCACTACATTTTACTCCGTAAAACTACAGTCATTTCTGATTGCAACCCTATGATCTACATTTTGACTAAAAAATTGCTAGGGGGCACGTACTCTAAATGGATCGTTATCCTGTAGGAGTTCGACTTGGAGTTTGAAAAATCTAAGTCTAAGAAATCTTTAGTTTTTGCAGAGTTAATGTGTGACTTCCCGCGTGCTGACACGGAAACAGTGGCAGAGGAGTCCATTGCAGACGAATATTTGTTTCTCATCAGCACTTTAGATCTGTGGTATGGGGATATCATCGTCTATCTCCAGACCCAATCCTTTTGGCCCGAAGTTTCAAAGTCTGAACGTCGGAAAATTCGATTCCAGTCCCAACAGTACAAAATTATTGGAGATACTCTTTATTCGATTTGTGGGGAAGACTTGGTTTTCCGACATTCCTTAACTCACGAAGAAGCTGAAAGGGTTCTGAATGACTGTTGCTCTAGAGCGTGTGGCGGTCATATGTCTGGGTATGCCACAGCCCAAAAGATATTGCGTGCTGGCTACTTCTGGCCGTCCTTGTTTAAAGATTGTATTACTGCGGTCCGAGAATGCCACAACTGTCAAGTGTTTGATCGAAAGATGCGTGCTCCACCTGCTCCTCTCCACCCTATAATTGTCGTTGGTCCTTTTGCCAAATGGGGTATTGATTTTATTACATGTAACCCTCACTCGGCCGGGGGGCATGCGTATATCATCCTTGCGGTAGATTATTTTACTAAGTGGGCCGAGGTGATGCCTACATTCGAGGCAGACGGCAAGACAGCTGCAATTTTCGTATTCAATCACATAATTGCTAGGTTTGGTGTCCCACAAGCGATAATCAATGACCATGGGTGCCATTTTCGAAACATTATGATGACCGAACTTACAGGCCAGCTTGGTTTGCATCACGATAGCTCAACTCCTTATTATCCACAAGCGAATGGTCTGGTTGAGTCCATCAACAAAGTTTTAGTCATCATTATCCAACGAATCATTGGTATTCATCGGTTGAATTGGCACAACATGTTATTTTCAGTGCTTTGGGCGTACCGAACCTCAGTGAAAACATCAACAGGGTTCACTCCTTTCCAACTAGTTTATGGTTTGGAAGTTGTGCTACCCATTGAATGCGAAATCCCGTCACTGCAAATGGCCATCGAGTTACTTCTAGCTACTTCCGAAGAGGAGAAGCGTTTATTATACTTAGCTCAATTAGATGAGAATCGACGTGATGCTGCATTGGCAATCGAGACTCACGCAAAACGTATGAAAGCTCAGTATGATCGAAACGTGACCCCTCGAAATTTTTCGGAAGGAGACCTAGTGTTATTATATGATCAAGCTAATGATAAATTAGGTGCTGGAAAATTCGTTCCTATGTGCCATGGGCCCTATATTGTCAAGCGAAAGCTAGCAAAAGGGGCCTATGAGCTGGTAGACTTTGACGGGGACTCTTTGGGTAAACCCAGAAATGGACTTTACCTAAAGATGTATTATGCTTAAAAGATAGGTATGGAGAATTTTTAGTTAGGTTAGGTTTTTCTTTCTAGCTGGTGTGTTTGTTAGTTTAGACAGTGTGCTTAGCTTAGAGAGTGTGTTTTTCGTCGTTATTCTGGCTTATCTTGGTTTTACTCTTGATATTGCAGATGTCGATGCCTCTCCAAACATACATTGAATTTGCTGATGGTGCTTGTCGTAGTACACGGAATATCTCTTCCGCAGCTTGGGTTATCTATTTGCCCTCTGACGAGTTAGTTTCTATGCATGGGGTGAGCCTCGGTCAAACAACAAACAACATTGCCGAGTACAGTGCAGTGATTGAGTTATTGTCTGAATCTATTTCATTCGGGATTCGGAGTTTGATAGTGAGGTTAGATTCTGAACTCATTGTATTACAGCTTAATAGAGTGTATGCCATTAGAAATCCAGTGTTATTAAGGTTATTTTTGAGAGTGCGTCTCTTGGAACTTGAGTTTGATTACATTGAATATCAGCATATTCCAAGGTCTTTAAATACATTAGCAGATGCAATTACTTCTCGAATGTTAAATAGACATTTTCAATAATCATACATGTAAATTTAAAACCATTCCATAACATGATTTACAAGATAAGCCGGTAATAATGATATATATAGATAGGAGTGTGTCAAAAAATACATCGTCTTCGATCATAGGTTGAAAAACACCTTATGATCGGAAAAAATGATAAGTACAAAAAACCAAAATGTCACATGTGTCTACAAAACAACCATCCAATCACTGGTGATGATCTCTATATGACACCACTGCACGGGCCACCCTACACAAGAACCTCCTAAAAGGTCCTGGAACTCCGACTACATAGCGCTGAAGCCTGATAGGAATATCGTCTATAGTAATCTCCGGTATATCTACTGTAAGACGCTCTAGGTCCTGTTCCAACTCAGCTAAAGTCTCTGTGGCCTCGTCCTGTGGGGCCGGTGCCGCTGCAACTGGTAGTCTCCTCTTGAAAGGCCGGAGATTGGCTAGACGATGTGGGCCTACATCTGTATTTTGAAAATTATTACTATCAGTTTTGAGACGATATAAAAACAAACAAAAAATATATAGTTTAAAAAAAAAAACACTTGTGGAAAATGAAGTTACCTGTGTCATCCCATTGTTCTCCCGGTGGAAGAACCATGTCTGGATCTCCACGAAAATCAACTCCGGCATAAGGAAAATCCTGTATAGAAAAGACCTGGTCCTCTAACCAGTGAAAGTACTCCGGAGTAAATTGGACAACCTTCGTGCCCTCATCAGGATGACAGGCCATAACCGCAACCCATCGCATCAATTTGGGCTCTCGGGGAAGCCCAGCCTCAACAGTGAACTCCTGTGGGATCAGCATCGGAACCCTCTCTAAGCCAAAACTCACAACTAAAGGCCCATAACCAAAAGTCTTTAGCTGTCCGTTTTTGGCTCTAGTCAGTTGGCCCTTTAAATTTGCCAACACAACATCACACGAGTTGAAAATGGTACCTCGATAGCAATCAATCGCCATCTGCATCTGGGATCCAGTGGCAATGTGTAAAGCGGCAACCCCGCAAAGTCTGGTAACTGTAAAGGCAATCACCATAAGTTCAGCGCGGGATATAGTTTTGATCTCTATCCCCTTCTCCTGAGTCTGAGTGTTACACCACTCTAGTCGGAGACTAGCGATGGACTGGCCACCCGGCCTAGTCCCGAACAGAGTCAAGTGTTCGCCTCTCTTGGGCAAACCAGTGAGGAAGTAGATATCTGCGGGCTCTATCTCGAGATGGTGCCCTCCAATATAAAAACACTTGTCCTGAACGTTCCATCTTTCTACCAGCCACTCTAGAAAGCGCACTTGGGCCCTCATGCCAGGTATGGGCCAGTATTTATAAAGGCCGCATGCCTTCAAAGCATCAATTGACGGTTGATGATTAATGGCGGCCAAATCAACATCTTCGTGCTCTCTCTCACGCCAATCAAGCATGGTGAATGATCTACACACCAGAAAACATCCATTAGAATCCATGAAATCAAAAAAATTTGGTCCAATTTGGAGAATTTGGAGTTTGAAAACTCGTTTCGCGGGGTACGCACCCTGCCTTTAGGAACAGAGCATGCGTATGCAGGTTCCCTTAAGGCAAGGTGCGTACGCTCGGCATTTTCCCAACTGAGAAAATGTCGGGGTACGCGGGTCCCTAGTGTGGCACCTGCGTACCTCGAAAGGCGGTTGTTGAAACCCCAAAGCCACCAAAAAATGAAATCTAGGGCCTAAAAACAAATTCTAAACGAATGAAAATGAAGAAGAGGATGTTGTAGAATACCTAAAAGAGACGGTGTTCGATTTCGACGGTCGGATTCTCTGCAATGTCCACGGGAAGTTTCTTTCCAAAAGCCCTTTTTCTCTCCTCAACAGTAAAATGGTAAAAATGAATTGGTAAACACCCTTTTTATAGGTTTTTTGGGTAAATAAATGGTAAATTTGTTTATTTTTCACCATGAAAAGGTATTTTTCAAAGTATTTTTATCTATCTTCAACAGGTATGAGTAATGTGTTGGTTTTTGTGCAGGATAAAGGATTTTCAGGGAAAATTGTCATTTTTTACAAACAAAAACATCAGAGTCATCTTTAAGCCCTTTTCTGACTCCTAAAACATGAAAAGATTGCCGAGCATTTCTTTTACACTCGTTAAAACGGAATTAAAAGACGGTCCTCTTATAGCCCTTTTCTGACCGTAAAAACATGAAAAGATTGCCAGATTTTTGTCGTTTCAAATTCGATATTGGAAATAAAACGACGTGTCCTTGATCGCTTTTTACTTTTCAGATCAGAGACACTAATCATGAAAGTACTCCTTGGTCGTAAAGATCAAGCGGTTCTCTCAAGTATTATTCTATACTTTTTCAGGCTTGGGAGACACAAATTTACGAAAAAGGTCAACCCTCGAGTCTTCTTAAGTTTTTTCAGACTCTCTAAAATTGAAAAATGCCGAGTTTCTCCTATACTGGACTCGTTAAAATTTCACAGTAAAGGACCTGTTTGATTACAAACAGGAACGGACCAATCCTTATTAGGGTTCGAATCTAAACTAAGTTGGACTCATCCGAAGGATGAGCTTATAATCAAGAAAATGTTATCTTCCTCAATCTTGTAAAAAATAAAGAGGTACTTGCCAGAAATGGTGGGGGAAAAGAGAGAAAAATGAGCCTATTTGTTATCCTCTGTCTCAGAAAAACCTTATCACCACTCTTGAACACGACACTTTTCATTCACCTGGGTTGGGAAATCCTTTGCCTAAGAGTTGATCAAACCACATTGAAAGTCTTCAGCCAGTTTCCGGGTATTAACTTTGGGTCAATTGTCACCAAGCCATCTGTTGTGTCGTTATGTGTTCAAGAGGTCACTGCAAATAAACCATTCATCTGCAAAATACCTGTCATCCATCTTGACCATCCCTGAGTCAGTCCTTACAGCTACATTTCTTCAACTTGATCTATGATTTCGTGTTGTGGGCTTGCCTGCAATGGGTCGCTTTCTATCGACATCAGCACATTATCTAGAAATATGACCTAGAAATCGTCAGTACCTTGAGATCTGCATGCCTTAATGACAGGTTTCTCGCCTTTGACGACAATTTACATCATTGACTTTCGATCGAAGGATTCCATGACATGTTCGACATCAACAAATTCATTCACATCTCATGGATTGTACTGAGTACTTTGAGAACCACTGACATCACTGGTGGTCTCTCTCACGCTTGTTAACAGTTTACATCATCGACTGGTAATCAAGTGGTTTCTACCATGTTTGACATCAACTCATTTATTCGCATGGATAGAATCATACTATTTCGGGAAGCAGAAATGAAGACCCTGGATCTAGTTTCCACCATCCAGGCTGCGAGGAGTTTTGTATTCATTATACAGTAGACTAATCATAAACAGCTGCGTCTATACTGTGTCTACATGAGTCTATGATTATGATGTACTGTGAAATCATTCCTATATCAGAGCAGTAGTTAGTTTGTTAGTTAAAGTTTTCAATCTGAGTATGGGAATGCCTACCTCAGCGATGATATGATCTTATATATGTATTTTGTGTTGAATATTTGCAGATTATGACTGGGCTCTCCACAAGATAATCCTTGAAATGATAATGTGCTTCACCCTTCCTAGATGATATGAAACCCTAATCTACTACAGGCTTCGCACTTTATGGGGCAATCTGTTACACTAAAATTTGTCACCATGACTATTTGCAGTCAGTATGGCTCCATTAATTGTCATACTGTCCTCCTTGGCAAGTCTTATACCTCTGCTCCTCATGTCAAACTCCAAGAAAGAGAGAACGTCATTAAAAGTCAATATAACTTTGGTTACGCAGTTTCTCTTACCCTTACCTGCATGTACGCACCTCAAGCTCATAATACCTGCGTACTTGTACGCTCTGTCTATAAACGGGTGGGTGCGTACTCCTGTAAAGGTCAAAAGGCGCAAGTTTTACTTCAAAAAAGTTACTTGTGGTCAAATCTAGAGCATTCTAGAAGATGGTTTGACGTGGATTGAGCGCCTCCAGATGGTTCATGCATCCCAAAGAAAGAGGAACTTATCCCATCAAGAGGGGAGCCATCCCATTGAAAGAGGGGCTTATCCCATTGATGGTGGACCTGATTAACTTCCTCCAAAGCATTATAAATACAGGCATTGGGCCAGAGGGAGGGGAGGTTGAAAGCTAAACATTCCTAAGGGTAGATGCTGCTGAAATTAGGACTCCATTATAGAGCTTGAGAGGAGAGATTCCCATCCTTTCTTAGCTTCATTTGGAAGTGGGTGAGCTGATCAAAGTAAAGGAGAACTCTTGCTGGACCCTGGGAGGGACCTGCACAACACCAAGGCACTGGTTGTAATGGTTTCTTTTGTTTCCAATTAATACAATTAAGTTCATTTTTCTCAACAAGTTGTTATATATAATTTGTTTCATAAACTCCTTGGTCTTTATGATGAATATGTTTTATTATATGAGTTATTCAGGTGCTATGTAATCGTTTGCTTGTTAGTGAATGCAGGCTTCAAGGAGAAGGAGGAGCTCATCTGGACCGAAGAGGCTTGGCTGCTACAAACAGCGTTCGACTAAAGGTATGCTTTAAACACATGGTTGCTTTTATTTTAAATGCATATTTAGGGAAATATAGTGCTTGATTGTCTTGTTTGTCACTAGAAAGCCTTAGCTTCTAGGGAGGTTGGTTTTGTCCGCAAAATTGACTCTTTCCGCATGACGCTACTTCAAAATATTAAACTACACATTTAGAAAACTAAGCAAGTTATCAATCAAGGGTTCAGTAGCAGTAACTCCTCCCTTTGTAAACTGATGGAACTAAGGTAAATCAGAGAACAGATCGTGGATCTGGGAGCCAAGCAATAAATGTCAGTGCTCACTACAACCCTGGATCGTTCTTCACACCAAAATAACAAATGATAGGAAATGGAACGACAGATAAGAAATGGAACAGTGAAATAAGAAATAGAACAACAAATTTGAAATGGAACAGCAAATCTGAAAGAGAACAACAAACAGGAAACTGTAACAACAACTAAGTCTAGCAAGCAGTAACACCTTAGTCTACAAGATCAAATGCACGAATCGTGACCTACAGAAATCAAATGGCAATCCTTCACTCTTAAGGACGAATTGAAAAACACATCAAAATGGAACAACACTGATTAATGATGAATTATAGAACAACACTTCAAAACCATATATGCACATGGCACACCTTAATAGTAACCTGATCTCGGTAAACCAGTTATCACTCTTAGTTATAAAAGATTACGACTGTGTTTCAAAATGGAACAACAATGTCTATAGATCCAACAATCGCAAAGAACATAATCGCTAAGATGAATTCCGAAATATCAATGAATAAGTGCACAACACAGAGGCTCTGTAATTGAACAACAACAATATTTTGTAAAGACTGACAATATTATATCAACACTTAGAAGAATAGTGATACATTGCAGAGTCAATGCGATAGTTCTGTCTCAATAAAGTAAACATAACAGAGCATGTGATATAAACTAACAAAACACATCAGATTACCAAATAAAGCTGATAAGAAAACCACACATAAACCAAACGTAATAGTACATGAGCAAGTGTCCTTTAGGGCCAGGCCCTTAGCCTCCAGGGCAAGGATAATTTTAGGGGCGAATGTTCGCCCTTTGGCGAAATTAAGGGGTTTTAAATTTTTAGTGGGCGAATATTTTGTATCATAGTACATTTTTACAAATCATCTCAAATAGCCCACTTTATTTTAAGGGAGAGGGTAAAAAAGGTAAATTTAGCCCTTGAAATTAGGACTTACAACCTTCCATTCTCCCATTTTTAAGAATAGGTTTTATTTAAGTGAATCCATTCGCCCATTTTCAAGAATAGGTTTTATTTAAGTGAATCCTATGGGCCAAATACCATATTTATAAAATAGGTATGGTAAATTAATAAAAATATAAATAAATGATAGGTATGGTAAATAAATAAAACATTTTTTTATATTTACTTCATAGTCACCTTATATACATGTAAGAGTGTAAACAAATAAAAATATAAGTAAAGTGGAGGTATGGTAAATAAATAAAAATATAAATAAACTAGAGTTATCGTAAATAAATAAAACCTCTTTTTATATTTAGTCCATAACCCTCGTTCTATTTATGAAGGCTCAAGAAAGAGATTTTATTTAAGTGAATCCTATATGGTAAACAAATAATTTTTTTTTTTTTTTTTTTATTTACTCCATAAGTCACCTTATATTTACGAACACTCAAAAAATGGGTTATATTTAGGTGAAACCTATGGCCAAAATACTATGGGACAAATACCATGGACTAGATTGTTATTAATACCATGCAAAAAACCATTATTAACCCTAATATTAGAATTAATAAAAATAAAAATGGCACATGGTATTGACCCATGGTATTCACCAAAATGGCACATGGTATTGACCCATGGTATTCACCAGGAATGTAGCCTATTTAAATGGGGGAATTAAACCAGCATGTATCCTATGCTAAGATTCACTAGGACTTTACAAAGTTTTATTATTTAGTGAAAGACTCGCCAAGATCTTACAAGATTTTATAATTGAGTAAAATATTCGCCATGCCTGGTGAGAGATTCGCCAAAAAATTATATATACATATTATATTATTGATAAAATCGCCTTCCATTTTTCCTATATACCATGGAGATTCGCCCATTTATTATATTTATAAATTTAGGGGGGGTTCTTAAAATTTTCCCTGCTCCAGGGGTACACCACTTGAAGTTATTCTAGACTCAGAGATGAAATAGCAACCAAGTTTGTATTAATGCATAAAATGGAATTACAGTAGATCAGTTCTCAATGAGACTCGATGATCAAAGTTTCAGTCTTCAGAGAAATTACATAAAACATAAGGATTCAACCCCCTCGAGCTAACAATGTTGCCCCTTTTATAATGATGAAGGTGGAGATGTCTAGGTGCAAAAATAGTTAAAGCAGCGATCCCTCAGGATCAAAGGATCCTGAGGGATTCACCGAACTGTTAGTTCTCAGTTATCTCTTTTCCTTCTTGCGCCGAGCCGACAAGTCCACTTCCTTTCCAGGGCTGATTCACTTTGATCTATTTTGCCTTGTTTTCATACGGTTCCCTGTCAAAGGGACAATGGTTAACCCGGCCTTGTTCTTTCCTTCAGCACGATAGTCTTTTGTTTTCCCTTCTTTCTGCATAAGAAAAGGACAATTGTCAGTGTTTTTGCTTTGCACGTTAATCTCACAGGTTTCATTACAATTCCTTATCATTTTCCTAGTTCATGATGTAAAAGGTTTGTAAGTTCTAATGAAAAGATGCTGAAATAATTACCAAAAACATACCTTCTTTAGTACTCCACACACTCCCCTGCTTACCCTTTTTCATGCCCTCATGAAAAAATTGTAGTTGACATGTAAGGTAGTGAGAGAGTAGGCTGGAGATGGAATCTCATGTGGAGGTCTACAATCATGATGCATAACTAGGTGTTCAAAGAAATGGCCTATCTGACGCTCAGGCATCTCATACAGGGCTTGGTACCTAGGTGCAGGGTGCCAAATAATTGGACTCCAGAACCTATATCCTAACCAGGATGGCCCTGCCCTCAAAATGACTTCGCCATAGAGGTGCAAGCGGTCGACGACTAACTTAAAATTTTCATACTTAAATGGCTCCCTGAGTTGGATATTCGGATTAGAGATCTGATATCGAAATTTAGCCGCATCAATGGCAAGGTCTTTAATAGTGAAAAAATATTCTATTCCTTGCTGATTGATTGCTGTGTGAATGGGTCCTAATGCTTCAATTACACCTGGAGTCTTCATGAGGTTCCTATGTTCTCTCCACAACTGTACTAGATTCCTAGGCTCAGCTCTTACCCACAAATCTAATCCGTTTTCTTGCCTTTGGAAAGCGTTATAGGCTTTAAGCCATTTAATTTGATTAACCCCAAATGAAATAAATGCCTGCAATTAGATATCCCCAACAAAAGGCCCAGGGTTCATTTTGGTCTCCTAGTCTAATACAAGGTTATGTAAGTAAAACTGACACAGTAGTCTTTGAACTTTTACCCCAGAGTGCTTACAACAGTTTATAAAATCATCAAGGGTATTAATTTGTATGGGAGCACCTGCTTTAACAGCCTTTATTTTCAATTGCAAATATCGTTCCATTAAAAACAAGGCATAATTCTTAGTAGGGGCTCTACATGCTAGGACGTCATTGTACAAAGAACATAAGGTATCCATCTGCTTGATAACTATATCTAACCTACGAGTTACCTTCGTGGCTTTTTCTTCTTCCGTTCGGCACCCTTCAAAGGCTTGGATTTCAGATAGATTGACGTTCCTAAGCTGTTGCTGTAACGCTTCATACCTTTCCCGAGGGACCGTTTGCTCTATGAGCTTTTCTGTTGCTTACTGAGCTTGCATCAAACCCTCCCGTAGGGTTTTTGTTCTCGGATCTCTTTCCCATGCGGCGGTGGAGACTGGGAGTTTTACCTAAATTTTCCTATTGTGCTGTTTTGCATTCATGACCCTTATCACTCCCGAGGGTGGTGCCTCTGTCTGAATTTCCTTATCGCAGGTCAATCTATCATCCATTTCTATCTTAACGTGGATATCAGTCAAATGCTATTCCTTTTTACTTTGACCAGCAGGCTGCTTCTCAACAACATTTGGAACAGCATCCCGTTTTTCGACAGGGTTTTGAACAGTAGGGTGGACTCTGGTCCTCTGATCCTTTGTCTTGACGGGTTTTGCTGGATCAATTGCATGTTTCCTCCTTGAAGTCCTTTTTACCCTTTTCCTTACTTTCAAAATCCCGATTTGCTATCGAAGCTGAACTATTACATTCAGTAGTCGCTGCTGTTCTTTTCGAAATTTCTTAATTTCCTCAATTTCCTTAGAAGGAACAACAGACTGTTCACTGCGGCCTAGACTATGATCAATTCCATAATTTTGTTCCTAGGGTGCTTCTTTGTTGCTCTGCTCTGGCTGTTCCATGGCAAGAACCCTAGCTGGTTCTGTTATTTCTTGGATAACTTCCTTTTCTGCCCCCCTGCCTCTGGAGTTTCTTCTGGTGTCATCTGGCTAGGAACGGATTGTTCCTGTTCTGCATCTCTTGTCATGTTTTCATCATGAACGAGCTGAGTCTCCTCTTCTACTTCCTCTGCATGTGATTCTTCAGGTGCATTTCCCTCTTGAGCAAAGTTTTCTTTTGGTTCTTCTTCAGAATGGAGGTCTAATGGGCTGGAAGATTGGCCATATTCTCCCATGTTGGCCAAAACTTTGGCCAATTCATCTTCTCTCAATGGGTCTTGCATTGGGCTGCCTTCCTGCTGTCCCGTTTCCTCCTCCTGCTTAGATTGCTCGGTTTCTCCCTCATTTTCTCCTTCCTCGTTTTCCTGCATTTCTTTCTCATTGTTTTCTTCTTCTAATCGTGGGGGTTGCTCATCCCCTGTATCTTATATCTCTACCAGTTGGCTGGTATTTCCTTGGGGCTTCTCCAGCCTCCCTCATAGCCATGCTAGTCGAGCTGATTTCCTTCATTTCTCTGGACGCTCAGGTGTAATGGTGGCATGTTTACGTTTCGGGGATGGTGTGGTCAATCTTCCATCTATTATGGCAATTAGCTCTTCCCAACTGCTCTGCTGCTAGTTAAGGCTATGACTGACTATTAACTGTATCAACCCATGATGACTAACAACTGATTCTACATGCTGTGCCTTTTTCATGCTTCGTGCAACATCATGCAGTAATGAATTCAAGGATGCAGGTAAATTTACAGAGCATTTTTGTTTTAACACAGCTAAAAGTTTAAGGTGTCGTGGTATTACCACATCTTTTCTTCCTTCACAGGTGATGTAGCTTTGAATGGTCCTTGCCAATTCCACCCACGGTTCTCCTAATGTTGCTAGCAGAACCCCATTTTCTCTAATTGTCAGGCTCTGGCCTTCCTCCTGGAAGGTTTCTATAATCTTCTGCAATCTCTCCTTCTTTAGTGTCCATACAGAACCAGTGGATGGCAGTCCCGAGATCTCTGTGATTATGTCATCGGTGACTGCTATGTGTTTCCCCCTCACTGTGGAGTGATCCTCTTGCAAGTTCTGCAATAATTAAATTGCTACAGTCTCGTTGGATTCCTGTAAGCGATTGAGATAAGTTAGCCACCCGGCTCTTGCCAAGATTTCCTGTGCAGCATCAAAGACTGTTAACACCAGCGGTTCTCTCCGAATCGATCTCCCTCCCATGTTTATGTTTTTTCTGTGTAATCTCAGAATTTTGACAATGGAATGACAGCTGTTCACGTTGTTAGAAACATAGAGAAGCTGATAGATTCGAGAATCGCTCAAAACCTAATGTTGTGGAATATATAATGGAAATGGCTTAAAAACAACAAGTCATGCAAAAAATAAAAAATAGTATACCATTGAGCCATGCTATTAACAAGTATGCATTTTCCCGAATAGCGGTTTGACACGTCATCTAAGGAATGATGAGGTTAACCTCCCCCCCTGCAATGTGATAGGTCGTCCTGACCGTCAAATAAAGGAGCGGCGTGCCGGTCTGTTCTGAAGCAGAGTCATAAAGGAACAGCATATGGCAATATGCCATGTTTACAAAGGTAGCAGATTACCGAAATCGAGGTGTCAAGTTGGATCGCTTAATACGTAAGAGACTGTTGTGATATGATGCGAGGCTGGGAGGATAGGACATCTGCCGTACATACCGAGTCTCATGCGGTCATTGTCAACTTCTCTGTCATGATTGGTGATAATAGATTTACATGCGTTGTATGGTTCAGAAAATAATATGCATTCGTCTTATGTGATTGATTACTAAGGTATAAGAAATAGAAGGGTGCTAATAACTACCTATTGGTGTAAATAATGTGACTTTAATACCATTAACAGTGCTTTGCTACTGACAGGTGTCCATAACCTTGGCAGAGTTGTTTATTTCACCCATGGAACCATGATCCTTTGTGTATGCTTAGGAAGTTCCGTGTGATGTCAAAATGTAGGCCATTATGCTGGCTTGTTGACCAGTTAGCCATAATGCCATTCACGAGGAAGGAGCGAAAGGTGAGCAGGCCAACTCGTGATGAGACCTCCTGTTCTAAGGGTTCTTTATTTGATATACCTTTTGGACCATATCCTTGGTGTGGTGGCCATAGTGGGAATGGCACTTCACTTTCTTCCTCATGATCACGATAGGCTGGCTCTTGGTGAGACCCCCTATCTTGCATTTGACAACTTTATATAAACAAGTCAGTTTTCTCTTTTTTCATAAAGTACTATCCTATTTATACACAAAGGGTGGTTCAACACTCCTTAAGAGTGGGAATGGTGGAAGAAGTCTTAACATCTCAATAGGAAGATATAAACCATTTTCTCTTATTCTTGAATAATAATCAAAGAGGATTTAAAAGCAACCAACATGATAAAGATAAGCAATCAGAGCATAGTTAGTGAAGCAATGACAGAAAAAGATAATAGGTAAGTGCGTCATTCCCTCTGTCCTTTTACCAATTCAGAGAAATTTCTTATAAAAATAACGATTTTATAATTCACCTGATTTCAGTATGTTGTGATTTTGTATCCATTGCATAAGTTCATAGCTATATTCCAAAAGACTTGAAAGAACAGGAACAGTAAGCATCCTTAATTTAAAACAGCAAGGGGAACAAGCATAAGTAAAAGGAATATGAGGATGTTTCTGCTTCAAAGAGGAAGAGAAAAAGAATACAAGTGGTGTTCCTTTTAGAAAAAGGAACAACAAAGATAAAAAATGTTGTTCCTTTGGAAAAGGAACAACAAAAAACACAAATGCTGTTCCTTTGGAAAAGGAACAACAAAGATCGAAAATGTTGTTCCTTTGAAAAAGGAACAACAAGACACGCAAGTGCCGTTCCTTTGGAAAAGGAACAACAAAAATGGAAAATGTTGTTCCTTTTGAAAAGGAACAACAAGACACACAAATGATGTTCCTTCGGAAAAGGAACAACAAAAATCGAAAATGTTGTTCCTTTGGAAAAGGAACAAAAAGACATAAAAATGTCATTCCTTCGGAAAAGGAACAACAAAAATCGGAAATGCTGTTCCTTTGGAAAAGGAACAACAAGGCACACAAATGCCATTCCTTTGGAAAAGTAACAACAAAAAGCAAAAGTGTTGTTCCTTTGGAAAAGGAACAACAGAAAGTAAAAGTGTCGTTCCTTTGGAAAAGGAACAACAGAAAGAAAAAGTGTTGTTCCTTTGGAAAAGGAACAGTAGAAAGCAAAAATAAAAAAAAGAACAAAATTAAAGCAGAATGACGGCTGATCCAACAGGTGTTGTTCTTTTGAAAAAGGAACAACAGAACGAAAAATGTTGTCCCTTTGAGAAAAGGAACAACAAAAATAATAACGTTGCTATTGGTTCGAAAAGTAACGGCAAAGAATTTGATCCAAAAATATGTACATAAACAAAAGAAATTATGTACAAGCTGCGAAAAGAGATAAATTACTTAATGAGTCACAGGTGAGGAAGACTTCTCTCCCTCCCCCAAAATTTCCATATCAGAGTCTTGGCGTACTGCTGGCAAAAGGACTCCTGAGTGAGTGGTTTGCGATAAAGGCGAACTCGGTGGTCATTTGCCTTGAAGGCATATCCAGAACCGTCAATAGTGATTAGAGTAAGAGTACCATTGTCATGTACCTTCTGGATTTCATATGGTCCATACCAACGAGTCTGGAGTTTCCCGGGAATGTGCTGAAACCTGGAATTGTACAAAAGTACCCAGTCTCCTTCGTGGAAGACTTTATTTTTAATGAGAGCATCATGCCATTTAGCTCGCTGCTGTTGGATAAGTACAGTATTTTGGAGTGCAGAGAGCCTGATTTCATCGAGCTCATTGATCTGCTGCAATCGATTAATCTGTGCCTCCGTTAAATCTAAACCAACTTCCTGTGATGTTCGCAGTGTTTGGATTTCGAATTCTATGGGAAAAATGGGTTGCTTGCCAAACACTAATTGATAAGGTGAGTAACCAGTGGTACTTCTCCATGTTGTTCTGTAAGCCCACAGTGCCTCTGGTAGTTTGGTAGCCCAATCACGTCTATGTGACGCGATTATTGTTGTTAGGATTGCTTCTATTATTTTATTGCTTCTTTCTACTTGACCATTTGCCTGTGGATGGTATGGAGTAGTGATTTTGTGCTGGACATGATAGTTTTTGAGTGTTGCAGCTATTTTGTTCCCAGCAAACTGTGGTCCACCGTCTGTAATTATATCTCTTGGAAGGCCATAACGCACAAATATATGGAACAAGAACTGTATGACAGAATCTTCCGTAGCTCTCCACAACGCCTCTGCCTCAACCCATTTGGTGACATATTCTGTTGCCACCAAAATATATGTTTTCTGGTTTGAGGGTGGGTTAATTGGTCCGATGAAATCAAGGGCCCATCGTTTGAATGGTTCAATGACTAACTGTGGATTCAAGGGTATCTCATCGGACTGACCAAGGTGTCCTACTCTCTGGAAACTATCACAAGCTTGGACAAATTTCTTTGCATCTTTGAAAATTGTAGGTCAATAATACCCTGTTTGCAGGACCTTATGTCCAGTTCTGTGATCGGCGAAATGTTCGCCACATGGTCCGTCATGGCAGGCGTTTAAAATGTCGAAGATTTCATCCTCTCGAATGCATCTTCTGATATGCGTGTCTGCCCCTGTGTGGAACAGGTAGCCTCCAACCCACGAGAATCGAGCACTCTTTTGAACAATCTGTTTCTGCTCATTAGGGGTTAGATGTTTTGGTAGTTTACGTACTACTAGGTAATTGGAAACATCAGCATACCAGGGTGTTTGAAGAGCAACAACAAACAGATGTTCATCCAGAAATTGATCTTCAACTATTGCTGCATCGATTGGCTTTGGCATTCTTGAGAGAAAATTGGCTACATGATTTTCTTTTCCAGGTCGATCCTTGATTGTAATATCAAATTCCTGCAATAAAATCAGCCATCTAGTTATTCTGCCATTTGTGATAGGCTTGTTTGCTAAATATTTGATGGCATAATGATCTGTATACAAGATAACAGGGTATTTAGTAATGTAATGTCTAAACTTATTGACAACATGTATTACAACTAAAAATTCTTTCTCAGTAACAGTGTAGTTTAATTCAGTAGGGCATAAATTTTTGCTAATATAATAAATTGCATATGGTTTTTTATCCTCTTCCTGCCCAAGGACTACTCCAATGGATGTATCTAAGGCATCAGATGATATCTGAAATGGCAAATCCCAATTTGGTCTGCAAAGGACTGGGGCTGTGGACACAAGCTTCTTTAGATCCTAGAAAGCACGCTCACATTTTTCTGTCCAGAGAAAATCAATGTTACCAGTTAGTGCATACAGAGGTGCAGCAATATGCAAAAAATGTTCTATAAACCTCCTATATTAACCAGAAAATCCAAGAAAACTGCGTACCTCCGTTTGAGTGGTAGGAGTGGGAATAAGCAAAATTATTTGGATTTTGGTTGGGTCTACCTGAATTCCAGCTGCTGAAATATAGTGTCCGAGAATAAGTCCTTCAGTCATCATCATATAACATTTTTCATGGCTTAAACAAATCCTTGTAGCAATGCAGCGTTGTAGGACTTTTTCCATTATATCCAATGCTGGATCGAAATTGTCTCCATACAGTGTAAAGTCATCCATGTATACTTCATGTCCTTCATTTATTAAGTCTGCAAAAATGCTGAGGATAGCCCTTTGGAATGTGGTAGGAGCATTGCATAAGCCAAAAGGTAGAACTCTGTAGGCAAATGTTCCCCAAAGACAAGTAAAAGTGGTTTTGACTTGGTCTTCAGGGGCAATCTAGATCTGATTGTATCCACTGAAGCCATCTAGGAAAGAAAAGAATTTCTTTCCTGCCAAAGTGTCTAATACTTGGTCGATGAATGGGAGAGGAAAGTGGTCTTTTGTGTTGCTTTATTTAGTTCTCTGTAGTCCACACAAATTCTCCATTTCCCATTCTTTTTTGGTACCACCACAAGCGGAGAGACCCATTTACTATCGGAAATAGGATAGATGAAGTTGACATCTAAAAGTTTTTGAAGTTCAGCTTTTACCACATATTTTAGATGAGGATTAAGTCTCCTCTGAGGCTGGCGAATAAGTCTCGCATATTTTTCTATGTAAACGTGGTGGGTACATAATTGAGGGTCAATTCCTTTCATATCAGGATAGTCCCATGCAAATGCTTCTTTATATTTCCTCAACAGGTGGATGAGCTTTGTTTCTTGTTCGGAGGTGAGGTTGGCACTAATGTTTAAGGTTTTTCCCAGTTCGACTTCCACAATTTTACTATTTGCAACAAAGGTAACATTTATCGTTTGATCATGTGTATCTTTAAGAGGATCTTCTTCTAATTCGTTATCGAATGCTGCCTCTATCATGTGACACTGTGTGCGGGATCTAGATTCAGTTTGACTAATAAATTTATTAATGGCATCGTCCTCTGTCTGATCTTTAAAATCAAGTGCATCTTGTATAGTTAATGGAGATCTAATGTTGTCAGTAAGGTATGATACATGGTGCTTATTAGTTTCGATCATTGTGACACTTGGTTGTGCTGGAGGATATAAGGATAAATTCTTGATATTTTCTCCCCTCGTTATATTGCCTTGTCGGCAGCCAATATAGGCATCGGCAATTGCAAGCCAAGGTCTTCCTAAAATCAATGGGTGTCCATCGAATTGGATTTTGGGATTTATTACCAGAAAATCAATCGAATATTCCCAGGAGTCAACAGATACCATGACATCATGTAGCATGCCTTCTAGCCTAACCATAGATCGGTCAGCCAGCTCTAACAAGGTAGAGGTGGGTTCTATAGATGTAATGCCTAGCTTTTGGCAAGTAGTAGTTGTTAAGATGTTGATTGTAGCTCCTAGATCAACTAAGGCATTAGGGAAGGTTTGACCATAAATTTGTATGGTGACTATTGGATTTCTTGGGTCTTCGTATTTAATGGGCATTTCTTTTCCTGATAATAAGTCAGATAGAGTGCCAACTACTTGGACTCTTGGATTGTTTGCTGCATTCCTCCTTGGTTTCTTTACACACAATTATTTGATAGTCTTCGCATATATCAGAATGTCTTGAATGGCTTGGAGGAATGGAATTTTTATGTACGAATTTTGTAATTCTCCCAGAATGTCAAAATCAGGATGTTGTGTAGGTCGAGGTATGATTAATCATTCTGGGAACAGGGGATAGGATGGTTGTTTGGTTATGAGTTTGTTGTTTGTTCACATCCTCTTCTTGTGACAGATGTTCTCTAAGTAACTGATTTTCAACATGGGCTGTCTTTTCTCCCTCAGTTTCAATAATACGCCCAAATCTTAACTGAAGATCATTACACTCCCTCAGATCAGCTCTTATTTCTTATGTTTCTATTATTTGGACAGATTGGACTGATCTGTTATTTGGATTGGGGTTGGGTTGGGCTGGGAGTTGCGGTCTCAGATTAGACTGGGGATTTTGTTGTAAGGCTGGCAGTGTAGGTTGAGGGAGCGGCATGGTTCCTACTAGCGGATGCATCGGTCTTTGCCAGTTTGTCTGCTAGGCTGAACTTTGTGAAGTAGGCAGAGTCCATTGTGGTGGGTATGCGTTACTTTGCCAATATGGTGGAGTATAGGGAAAATTCGGCCAACCAGATGGGCTTGCCTGATTCAGCCATGGGGTTGATGAAGGAAACGACTGAGGTGACCAGCTTGGGGGTGGGGGTTGGGATTGACTTTGCCACATATTATATTGTTGAGCATTATGCTGCGGAGACTGAAAAGAAGAGGTCGGGTCCAAAAACATACCAGATTGTCGCGGCTGCCACTGACGGCACTGGTTGAGCAAATATACCGATTCTGGATCTTCTTCTGCTTCCTTATATACTGCTTTTAATTCGGGAAGTGACGGACAGCTTTCCGTAAGGTGATATTTTGTGCAGATGGTGCATGTTCGGACTGCATCTAGTGGACACTCCTTATGGCTATGTTTCTTCTTGCATCGGGGACAGAAGACTGCCAAATTCTGTTTTGCCTCCATTTGCTTCTGCTTGGCCTGCATAACATCAAGTTGTGTAGTTAGCGTCCCTAGTATATCAGTTTTAAAATTTTCCAATAGATTTCCAATTTCTGCATGCGTTACTCCTTCTGTCGAAATTTTATTACCTCTTATAAATCGATCATGTTTTGTCGGTTTCAATCTTGTGCTGCCTCTCGAACTCCTGATACATAAGTCAATAATGTCAGCAAAATTTTCCTGATAAATATCTCCTTTTCCCATAATATTTAATGTTCAATCCATTGTTCCTTCATGCCCCTAATTAATCATGTTTTTAACACATTATCAGGTAAAGGTAGTGATGCATAAGGAGATCTTTGAATATTATATTGAAAACATTCCACATACTCCTCTATTGTTTCATTTGGTCTAGCTACCATCTGGAATATTTCATCCTTTAGTTCTCTAGACCTACAATAGGCCTGATATTTCTTTAGAAAAGATTCTTTCATTTGATCCTAGTTATTTACAACCCCGCCACCTAATCCCATAAACCATATTAAGGCAGCCCCTTTTAATGTAGAGGGAAATAATTTTAGTTTCTGGGGGTCGGTGGTGTAATCATATCCCCTACACAGCACATCGAATTTAAATAGAAATGCGTCTGGATCTTCTGATGTAAGACCATGGAATGTAGGGATATGTTGAAGAGGTATTGCTTTCATGGGCACATTTGCTGCAGTATCCACTATGGGGTATTGCAATGTAGAGGTTTGGGTGTTTGGCTGGTTTTGAGCCATTTGGTCGAATATATGCCAATAACCTTCTGGGATATCTAGGAGGGTATTCCTAGGTTGAAAAGGAATGGCTTTAACAGAAATGGTTTTAATAACACTTCCTCTATCTGGGATAATGAGAGTGCCTAATGTCTGAGGAGATTGAGTTTCTTCAACAATGATTTTTGCAGCACTTCCCTTGTCTGGGCTGTTTAATGGCTGAGTTGTCCCAAGAGGAGACCTTGGTTCCTCAGTTTCCCCTGTTTCTCCTCCTCCTTCACAGAGATTGTTGAAATTCCCTTCTTGCAATAGTTCTGGAGTAGAATTTTCAATTTCTTGAAAGTCCTATTCTTTAGTTTGACTATGCACCTCATCAAAGGCTACAGATGGTGATCTTGTGGCTTGAAGGGAACTAGTAGGCTGTCTAGAAATAATTTTTTTGGGTCCTACTGAAGGCTCAGATTCTGCTTTCTTGAAGATTTCGTCTATGAAGGTTGATAGGCCAAGGGTCACCGGCCCCTTAGCGTTTTTTGGCTTTTTCTACTTAGTCATGCACACAAATCAACTGCTAGATTCTACCCAGACAAAACAGCAGAAAATCTGTAGGAAAGCGGGCAGGGGAGCAGGGCTATTACATGCTCCACACGTAGGTTCTTACCTTCCGTTTTTAAAACCCAATTCTTCCCTAAGAGGTTCTTACACTACTCTGGAAAAAACAAATGGCTACACTGTTTCCTTGGCAATGACACTAAAATGTGGAGCTATAAAAAGGGTCTCTTTCACCTCTAATTACCTCACATTAATTGTCAATCTAGGAACGTTTTGTTATTTGAAAGAGTGTCTCAATCTGAGGCTATCATTTGCCAGAGTAATGCTAGTAGTACAGTGTTCAGGAATACAAGACTAAACGGATGCTTGTTTACATCAAACTACTTCAAAATATTAAACTACACATTTAGAAAACTAAGCAAGTTATCAATCAAGGGTTCAGTAGCAGTAACTCATCCCTTTGTAAACTAATGGAAATAAGGTAAATCAAAGAAAAGATCGTGGATCTGGGAGCCAGGCAGTAAGTGTCAGTGCTCACTAAAACCCTGGATCGTTCTTCACACCAAAATAACAAAGGATAGGAAATGGAATGGCAGATAAGAAATGGAACAGTGAAATAAGAAATAGAACAAAAAATTTGAAATGGAACAACAAATCTGAAATAGAACAACAAACAGGAAACTGTAACAGCAACTAAGTCTAGCAAGCAATAACACCTTAGTCTACAAGATCAAATGCACGAATCGTGACCTACAGGAATCAAATGGCAATCCTTCACTCTTAAGGACGAATTGAACAACACACCAAAATGGAACAACACTGATTAATGATGAATTATAGAACAACACTTCAAAACCATATATGCACATGGCACACCTTAATAGTAACCTGATCTTGGTAAACCAGTTATCACTCTTAGTTATAAAAGATTACGACTGTGTTTCAAAATGGAACAACAATGTCTATAGATCCAACAATTGCAAAGAACATAATCGCTAAGATGAATTCTGAAATATCAATGAATAAGTGCACAACACAGAGGCTCTATAATTGAACAGAAACAATATTCTGTAAAGACTGACAGTATTATATCAACACTTAGAAGAACAGTGATACGTTGCAGAGTCAATGCGATAGTTCTGTCTCAGTAAAATAAACATAACAAAGCATGTGATATAAACTAAAAAAACACATCAGATTACCAAATACGCTGATAAGCAAACCATGCATAAACCAAACGTAATAGTACAGGGGCAAGTGTCCTCCAAGGCCAGGCCCTTAGCCTCCAGGAGTACACCGCTTGAAGTTATTCCAGACTCAGAGATGAAATAGCAACCGAGTTTGTATTAATGCATAAAATGGAATTACAGTAGATCAGTTTTCAATGAGACTCAATGATCAAAGTTTCAATATTCAGAGAAATTACATAAAACATAAGGATTTGACCCCCTCAAGCTAACAGTGTTGCCCCTTTTATAATGATGAAGGCAGAGATGTCTAGGTGCAAAAATAGTTAAAGTAGCGATCCCTCAGGATCAAAGGATCCTAAGGGATTCACCGAACCGTTAGTTCTCAGTTATCTCTTTTCCTTCTTGCGCTGAGCTGACAACTCCACTTCCTTTCCAGGGTTGATTCGTTTTGATCTGTTTTGCCTTGTTTGCATATGGTTCCCTGTCAAAGGGACAACGGTTAACCCGACCTTGTTCTTTCCTTCAGCATGACAGTCTTTTGTTTTCCCTTCTTTTTGCATAAGAAAAGGACAATTGTCAATTTTTCCGCTTTACACGTTAATCTCACAGGATTCATTACAATTCCTTATCATTTTCCTAGTTCATGATGCAAAAGGTTTGTAAGTTCTAATGAAAAGATGTTGAAATAATTACCAAAAACATACCTTCTTTAGTACTCCACAGATGTGAGGACGTCGAATGCTTGGTCCAACATACTAGTGCAGTCCTGTACCGCCCATCCAATTTCTTCGAGTCCTATCTGAATCATGCTAATGCATTGTTCTTTAACTTCCAGAGGAGTGGAAGGTTGTGCCTTCATCCGCAGCTCAGCACTTTGGAGGTTCGGCTCCAACTGCACTCGTGTTGTTTCCTCACGTGCGCTTTAGACTCCACTTGCCAGATAGTGGATCCACATCTCAGTTGGTAGGTCCGTGGCGATGGATAATTCTGGAACATGCCAGAATGCTTCATCCACTGTTTGCATGATCTGCCGATTCTGTTACACTAGCTCGTCATGGTGTAGGCTGAGCTGTTCGATTTTGATCTTTTGCTCACTCAATATCTTGATTGTGCGACCTTCCTGGGCACGTAGCTCTGTTGTTATGCATCCTACAAATGGTACAATGTGTCCTGCGAAGGGCAGCCAAACTTAGGCCAAGTCCTTTGATCTGCCCCATTGTGGCTCTGTCCTCCTCGCTCTCCGCTGTTAGTGCTCCTTCTGGCAGTACTATGGTGTTGGCCATTTTTGCGCGCAGCAGCTGCTTCGCCGCTGATGTACCTGCGGCACCATAGGCAGCTACTATTCCTTCCTATGGGAGCCGCACCTAAAGTTCCTCCAGCTATGCCCTTAGGGCCCCTAACACATTCTATTGCTTCGTCATAGCTTCATGGAGCGCTTCCCTGGTGACCTCACTTATTGTGTTGTCGATGTCATAGAGCCGCCCTATGTCAATGTAATTGGTTCAATGTCCAGTTTGGAAGCCTTGGCCTTCTTTCGTGGGCCTAATCTTTCCATAACACACGACCATTTTAGCTGTGTAGATGTTGTGCTCGGGTCCGTGCCTTCTACTGTGTCCTCTACTCCTTGTTCCATGGACAAGTTTGGGCCCCCTTCCTCCTGCGTCGTGGTGGTCCCTGTTGCCTATGCTGCTGCTACATTTTCGGTGGCCTTTGCCTGCTCTGCGGCTGCCTTCGCTGCCTCGCGGGCAGCCCTTACCTCTGTGGCCAATTGTTCGTTGTGCTTCTATTGGGCCAACAGCTTAGTGGCACCTTTCTGCTTTTGTGCCGTTGTTCTATCATGCTCTACCAGATTTTGGGCACGCCACTTAGGAGGCCATGATTCGAGCATAAAGAAGATGGCATCGTCAATTGTGATGAAAGGAATCTTGGTCCAATTTTACACCGGATCTTTACGCACCTTGATAGACACATTGTGCATATTTGCCTTGAAGAGTGCAATGCTCCGTACCTATTGTACACTGTGGGTGGTTAAAGGGAAAGTACCCGTAGGGTCCTTTGGGCTAAGACTCTACCAGATTGAAAATTGCTTATTCAAAGAAACACACACACACAGCCATCATTTTTACTTTTAAGCAAATTCTAATGTTAAGGGTACGTACCTAAGGTCCTACGTTCGAGAAGGCCTTTAGGGTCCAAACCCTTCTTGGAGTTCCCTTCTTCTTTCTTTGACCTGCAAGACAAACAAATCAAAGAACACAACAGTACATGTACGAATACTTATGTATAAACCATCTTTATGCTATAAATTTAGTTATAAAAATCTTTAAGTAACTACTTGCATAAGAATTCAAAACAAGAATCTCATAAGCATAAAGAAAGATTGTTTCGGGAACAAAGACGTGTTTCTTTATATATAGAGGCAAATAAAGTACATATAACGGAAAGATATCACCTGAACACCTTCAGCAGGCTCCAAGCAAAGCTTCCTCCTGGATTCGTTCTAGCCTCAAGCCTCCAACAAGAGCTCCTTCCAAGTCTTACTCAATGATGATATCAAGGATGAATGATCACCAATACACATGGAAACAAGGGTTTCCTATGCAAAATGGGGGAAGTGCAGAAAGCAACAAGGACTTTAGACCTGGTCTAAGGGGAAAATCTCAGCATAATAATCTTGCTCTCATTTCTCTCTCCCTTTGGCCTTCCCTTTGATGTCTTTTTATACCATCTCCAAAGTAGTTTTTTAGTTAGGAGTTGGTTGGGAACAGTTGGGCCACAGGCACTAACAGGTGATCCAGCAGGTAAAACCCGCGATCTCCGCCCGAAAATAAGGAATTATTTATTTTTTTAAGTGTTTTAATACATACACGCGTTTAACTCAGGGCATTGTCGCGTATAGGGAATAAAACGCTGTTTTTTAAATTTTTGGACCAGGTCTGGAAGGAGGGGTTGCCCTAGGCCATGAGTGCAGCATCACAAACCATAAGAGTGAGATTTGGAGCTATAACAGATGCCCCCTAATTTATGAGGTCAGGAGGGGAACATGATGGCCGAAATACATTATGTAAGTACAAGGAAAGGAACTCTGTCGAAAAACCGAGGAGGACTGCACCAGAATTCAGCCTGCCAAGCCACCGAAAGGAGATCAGAAAGAAACACTGTCTGAGGCGGGCATACCCATGCTCAGGAAAGGTAAAGCATGTCCGCATATCAAGTACAAGCGGATCCACTAAGTATACAAGTATAAAATGACTGGAAGATACAGAATGGATCATCTGATCATAATGAGTAAGTACATGTCTGAATATCACATATAAAACTGTCAATGATGCTGAAAGATGCAACGGATCACTGATATCAAAGACTGATCCCAAAAGGTACCAACTGAACATGATGGAATAGGATGGTACTACACTGCAAACTCAGGTGCTAGCATATAGAATGTCGCTATGACTGACTGCAACATATAAGGTGGAGTGGTATCAACTAGCAGCAACAGGAGCAACTGTCAAGTGAACCAATGAATGCTGATACAACCTGAGGTCTTCACCAACTGCCGTGGTACATTTCTACACCATGGGAATAAATGATCTAAAGTTGACCATGTGAGAAATCGTTTGATTACCGGTCATTGATGTATACCGTTAACAAACGCGAGACTACTCACCGATAATGATAATGAGCGTCAAGGTACCCAGTACAATCTAACAAGTGTGAATAGATGAGCTGAAGTCGAACACCTGTAAGAATCTATCAATCAGGAGACAATGATGGTTTCCCACTGTCGATAGCGAAGGATCTGCCACTAATGACTGCAAACCCCAAGGTGCTGCCAAATGGACTCTAGATCTTTGCCCCAGAGCAATGAGTCGGAGTCGATAGGGAAAGATCTGCTAGAAGGAAGGCATCAAGGCATCCTCCATCAATCTAGCGCGAGTGTAACCCGTAGGCCAATAATGTGGAAGGAATCAGACGAAAAAGATGTAGTAACCCAACCGAAGTACGTTTCCGGCGTACACAAGATGTGGCTAGCGCATGGCAGAAACCCTCTGAACCAACCAATAATGAAAGCTGACACAGAGGCGAGGTATCCACCAATAGGGTCAAATGGAAACCAAGGTACTGCAAGAATCCCAATGTGTGATAATGTATGCTGACGTCGAACACAAGGGAAACCACTCAGTCAAAGACCCATGATACTGATCGATGTTGAGCACAAGGTGACCTATCAATAATGGAAATAGGGCCAGGTTGCAGCTCTAGGCCTGTCCTCAGAGCAAGGTGTCGTCGTCGATAAGGACAAGACCCGCCAGCAAGAAGTCAATGGGGACCTTCTCAAACCGGCACGAGTAAAGGAACAATATAACTGATGTGATGATAGACATGACACTGAAAACCAGGGATGGCCGACTGAAAAAATGAGTCAAGAGACACCGCAGAAAGGCCAACTCAGGCTAACTTCCCTTGAACAAAAGCACGACTCAATGTGACTATGTGGCAGCATATGATGAATCTGTATAAGTTCGTCATGCAGGAGGCACGAACGAACCCTCCATATGATTGGAAGAGATAACCAATCGGGGGAGAACTGACTCGATAACAAAGTTATGGCATACCTAAGTCAAACTAAATCCCACCCATGCGGAGGAGACTTTGCTTTGAGTGCTTTGTTCAAGGGCGACATGACTGACTCTAGCTGCCAACAATAAAAGGAAATAATGTCCCTGTTCCCGCTCTTTTTTGGAATATTTAATTTTTTGTCTTTTTCTGATAAGCCGGAAAAGGAATAAAAGAATGCTATGGTACAGTGGAAAGAACGAGTGTCGGTGAAACAGATGATCTAGTTCCTGGGAAAGGAACATTCCTATGCTCAATGCAGGGAGGTGAAAACTGGTCAGTGACACTCAGAGGTATGTTCCTTCCACAGATCTGGGTATGTCAAGCTGCAGAAGTCAAAGGTATGCAAGGTTGATTTTGCAGACGTCATGGTCAAAAGTTGACTTAAACACGAGTCCAAGTGAAGCCGGCTCTGTAGGAATTTACAGGGTAAGTTCCACAGAAAGAATACCAAAAGGACACCGCTCACAACCAGATCTCAAATCAATACACTAGTATTTTTGACGTGGTTAAAACCCTCAGAGTGCAAGGAGGGAAACAGTCCACGACCTGTCCCAACGTGGGTACTACAGGCAATTTATTAATCAAAGAATGAAAATTTACATAAGCTTCTCTCATGCACGGATTACCCGAACAATGACCCTCCATGCGCTTTAAATAGAACTCATGGACCAATCGGGTGTCAAGCCACGGATCAAGTGTCGGTAATACCGAGGTGAGAGTGAACCGTCGGATCACTACATATCGTGACCGTCGGATTGTAAGATACAAAATGTACAACGGTAAAGAAACACACTTTACCTAACTCTAACCTAACCCTATACTAGACCAAGTTGAACTTAACTATATCCTATGTGTCGGAATATCCTAACATCCCCCCTTAAGAACAACTTGGGATAGGATTGAAGGATTTACAAATATGACACAATAGGAGAAGGAAGGAGGCACTAGAGCCTATCCCCCCTTAGTGACAACTTCCTGAACTCCAAGCATATATCGAAGTTTAGTGAACTTCGCCTCTGTGAGAGCCTTTGTGAAGATGTCTGCAACCTGATAATCTGTTGGACAATATTGCACTTCAAGAACATGGTCATGAATGAGCTTTCTGATGAAGTGCATGTGTAGTTCAATGTGTTTGCTGCGCTGATGCTGGACTGGATCTTTGCATAGCTGAATGGCACTTTGATTATCACACCAAAGTGTGGTTGGATGCTGCTGCTCAAAGCCAAACTCTGATAGGATCTGACGAAGCCACAAGGCTTCCTTACTAGCTTCCACGGCACCACGATACTCTGCTTCTGCTGACGAAAGAGAAATGGCAGCCTGTTTCTTACAAGCCCATGTAATAGGTCCTGAACCAAGAGTGAAGACATAGCCGACAGTAGACTTCCGATCATCAGGGTCACCAGCCCAATCAGAATCAGTGAAACCAACTAACAGAGGAGCTGCTTTGGCACTGTAATGAATCCCAAACTGTATTGTACCTCGAACATAACGAAGTATTCTTTTAGCTGCTTTCCAATGACTTTCACGGGGATTTTGCATAAAACGAGCAACAAGGCCAACAGCAAAGGAAAGATCAGGACGAGTATGGGTTAAATACAAGAGTTTTCCGACAAGTTGACGGTATAAGGTAGCATCAACTTCAGGAGAAGCACAAGAGACTGAAAGTTTGACTCTAGACTGAAAGGGAGAAGGGGCTGGCTTACAGTCTTCCATGTGAAAATGACGAAGAATATCACAAGCATACTTGGACTGGGAAAGGAAAATACCCTCTTGGGATTGCAAGACTTGAAGACCGAGAAAATAGTGTAAGTGTCCTAAGTCTGTCATTTCAAATTTCTTTTTAAGGCTGGACTTCACATGGTTTATAAGGTTGGGATCACTACCAGTAAGAATAAGATCATCAACATAAAGAACAAGGATGATAAGAGAGTTGCCCACTTTCTTGGTGTAGACAGTATTGTCAGAATGACACCTAGAAAAGCCAGATTCTAAAAGAAAGCTATCCATTTTGGCATACCAAGCCCGAGGAGCTTGCTTGAGGCCATAAAGGGATTTCTTAAGTCGACAAACAAGGCTGGAGTCTGTTTGTATGAAGCCAATGGGTTGTTCCATATAGATTTCTTCCTGCAAGTCCCCATGCAAGAAGGCAGATTTAACATCCATTTGATGGACTTCCCATTTTAAAGAGGCAGCAAGGGAAAGAACAAGGCGGATAGAGTTCATTTTGGCAATAGGGGAGAAGGTTTCAGTGTAGTCAATGCCTTCGATCAACTTTCCCATCTGGTCCATACTTGGTTCTGTAAACCCATTTACATCTAACAAGTTTGCGTCCCTTTGGTAGAGGAACAAGATCCCATGTATCATTTGTCATTAATGAATGATATTCTTCATTCATAGCTGCTTCCCAATGTGGATGGCCTGAAGCTTCTGCAAAAGTGTCAGGATCATGATTTACTGGAGCTTGAGCCAGTAAAGAAGAGGCTCTTTCAAACTGAGAACGTGTACGTCGCTGATCTGTAGGATCACCGGCAAGATCACCTGCTGCATCCCGAGTAGCACGGACCCATCTTGGAAGTTGAGGATCCTGAGAAGGTGGGGGAGGATTATCATCCTCGCTTTCATCATCTGAAGAAGAAATGTTTTCAAAAGTAGAAGAGAGAGGAAGAGGTGGCACATCCGCCGGACTAGGCTCGCAGGCCGATTTATTTTCATCAAATTTTACATCTCTTCTAATGATAACATTTTTGGACTTAAATGGAATAAGTCTATAACCTCTTACATCTTCAAAATATCCAACAAAAGTACATTTCTCACTCTTAGGTTCTAAAGCTTTATGCTTTTCATCTGGAATATGGGCCCATGCTTCACTTCCAAACACACGAAAGTGACTTACATATGGTTTAATGGAACTCCAAGCTTCTTCTGGAGTGATATTCTCTAGAACCTTAGTAGGAGTGCGATTGATTATATAATTTGCACAATTAATTGCTTCGGCCCAAAAACTAAGACTGAGTCCTTTAGATTGCAGCATACAATTAGCCATTTCCTTTAAGGTGCGATTTTTCCTTTCAGCTACACCATTTTGTTGTGGAGTGTATGGAACAGTATGTTGCATTTGAATTCCATTTTCGGTGCAAAAGTTGATGAATGTGTTTTTAACATATTCTCCACCATTATCAGTTCTTAGCTTAAGAATTTGATGTCCAGATTGTTTTTCAACAAATGCTTTGAAGGCCAAAAAAGTGGTAAATACTTCGCTCTTGAGTTTTAAGAAGTATACCCAAGTGCGTCTGGAGAAATCATCAATGAAAGTTAAGAAGTACTTGCAGCCAGAGAATGAAGCAACAGGAAGAGGACCACATAAATCACTGTGCACAAGCTGTAAAGGGGCTGAGGCGTGCCAAGAGGCACGTTTGTCAAAACTGTCACGATGATGTTTTCTGGGTACACATCCGGAACAAACACCATCTCTGCAAGATACCATAGGAAGACCTGTCACCATATTTTCTTTACATAGATGCTGAAGGGAGCGATAGTTTAAGTGACCAAATCGCTCATGCCAAAGTTTGCTCACTTCATCATTATGAGCAACAAATACTGAGGGAAGATTGGATGACCCAAAGTTGTGAAACTTATACAACCTTTTGGAATCATCAGCAAGACCAGTAGCTAGAATCTGTTTAGGATCTTTTAGATCCTTGATTACAACATCATGAGGTGAAAATTCAACAATTTTACCTTCACCTGAATGAGTTATCTGATAGACAGATAGAAGGTTGCAGGATAAGGTTGGAACACATAATACATCATTAAACTGACCATTGTCTAGATGAACAGTTCCAGTCCCTACAACATTAAGAGATCTATCATCACCAATATATATATTTTTGGTGTTACAATCATTTAAAGAAGAAAACATGGCTTGGTTTTTTGCCATGTGACAAGAGGCTCCAGAGTCAATGAGCCACTCATGAGAATGAGAAGAAGAAGAAGATACATTTAATGCATAACCAGACTGAGATGATTGACAATGAGATGCAGAAAGTGCCATTCCGGAAGTTGGAGTTGAAGTAGGCTCCACATGGATGTTATGTTTCTTCATTGCGGCTTCCAAGGCTTCCATCTTCTTAAAGCATTTAGATTCTAAGTGGCCATCTCGATTACAAAAGTTACAATGTCTATCAGTCTTCTTCCATTTGTTTTTATTGGTCTTATCATTTTGCTGAAATGATCTTTCATTTTGAGGCTGAAATGGTTTAGGACCATTCTTTTGAGGATATGACTTCTTAGGATTCTTTGAATTTGGTTGCTGTTGGGCGGCTAACGCTTTCGTGGAAGAGTTTCCAATATTAAGAAGACCAAGGTGTAAGAGTTTTTCTTGTTCTCTTATTAAGGAATCACAAAAGGAGTCAAAGGAAGGGGGCTTGTAGTCTTGTCCTTGACAAATGAAAGCTTCTCTTGTAGAATGGAAAGTGGAAACAAATACAGAGTAGGCTGGTCCCAACTTAGTAAGGATGGAATAAATAAGGTTACCATCGTCTTTCTTAACTTTAACACCTTCCAGGAGATATCTAAGGTTCTTGAATTTGGACAAGAAATCTTCAATGCAAGAAAAATTATTAGGATCCAAAGTAAGCAGCTCATTTTCAAGTTGATGGGCTCTAATTTCATTTTTAATCCCAAAAACTTTAGCAAGTTTTTCTAATGCTTCATGAGGAGTCTCAAGTTCTGCAATGTGGAATCTAAGATCAGGAGAAATAGACATCCCTATCAAACCACGTGCTTGATCTTGTCTATTTTCCCATTTTGCCGCCTTGTCTTCATCTTTTGGTTTCTTCTCTTGGTCTGTGGCTATTCTGAAGAGACCTTTACTTCTAAGTAAATCTTCGATGTAGGCTACCCATTGGAAGTAGTTAGTGCTGTCAAGAATGACTTGGCATGGGCTTTCCATTTAAAAAAAAAACTAAAGCTGAAGATGCTGAAAGTAGGTGTTCCAATGGATAGATCTCGAAAAAAATAGGCGGTTTTAAAAAAAACGGCTCTGAAAAAGGCTTCCGGATGAAGAAGTTATGGCTTTTTGAAAAATAATTGTTGAAGTTGCCGGCAAAGTTCGCGAATGTGCGGGAATGAAAAAATCCGCCCCCACAAAATGGAGACTTGAACCCAAGACCTCTACTCTCTTAAAATAGCTTTGAACCAATTGATCTATACAAAAAATTTGAGAGAGAGAGAGAGAGAGAGAGAGAGAGAGAGAGAGGGGGGGGGGGCCTCGGTTTGCGTGCTTGCCTTGAGAAAGCTCTTTTTCCCTACAAAACACAAAACACAAAACCCAACACGAATATGCAAAGAAAAACGAACCTTGCGGCTCGAAGTTAGCTTTAGCCAAAAAACTAGAAATTTAAAAAAAAATCTCAAAGTTAGCTTTAGCCGAAAAACTAAAAAATTTTCTCAATGTTTCTGATTTTCCGAGATCACACTAAGGTGCAGGGAAAAGAGCATACGCATGAGAAAAATCCTTCCTTTCTGTTTCTGATTTTCCAGATCGCACAGAGTCACAGGGCAAAGAGCATACGCAGAAATGAAAGATATAGATCCGGTTAAAAAAAAGGCTAAATAAACTGAGACCGAAATAAGCAGAGAGAAAATAACAGTAAACTGCAAAAAAAAACACTGTATACCTCCCGATCTGAAAAATGACGCAGCTAGGGCTACCGGAAACCTTTTCGCGTGAAACGAAAGGGGTTCCTCACTGGAACAGATGCTCCGAACGCAACAGAGCAGTCCCCTCGGCTCGAAAGCAGTCAGAAACAGCAGATCTAGGAAACGACAGCCGCATGCAGTTCTACCAGCTTCAGATTTGGATCACCAACGGACGCGGCCCTCAAATAGCTCTGATACCATGTAGGAATTTACAGGGTAAGTTCCACAGAAAGAATACCAAAAGGACACCGCTCACAACCAGATCTCAAATCAATACACCAGTATTTTTGACGTGGTTAAAACCCTCAGAGTGCAAGGAGGGAAACAGTCCACGGCCTGTCCCAACGTGGGTACTACAGGCAATTTATTAATCAAAGAATGAAAATTTACATAAGCTTCTCTCATGCACGGATTACCCGAACAATGACCCTCCATGCGCTTTAAATAGAACTCATGGACCAATCGGGTGTCAAGCCACGGATCAAGTGTCGGTAATACCGAGGTGAGAGTGAACCGTCGGATCACTACATATCGTGACCGTCGGATTGTAAGATACAAAATGTACAACGGTAAAGAAACACACTTTACCTAACTCTAACCTAACCCTATACTAGACCAAGTTGAACTTAACTATATCCTATGTGTCGGAATATCCTAACAGGCTCTAGGCCAAAAGGCGCAAATAGTCAACATGCAATGCAAAAGTACAACTCGACACTCATAGGAGCCTCTAGGGTATACGGCCAGAACGAAGCGAAGAAGCAAAGAGGAATGAGTCTTCAACGCATAAGTCATGGCGGGACTACAGAGGACTCTTGAGCCTACTCAAAACGAAGCAGCATGGGCAACAAATGTCAGTGAGGTGCTAACTAGGATGCCCATGTAAAGGATGGCTCTACCATCGTGTCATGATTTAAAGAATCGGCGAGTGAAAATGGCTAATGAACCATAACACGATGGGGTCGACCCTATGGCAGATGTATCGGTCAAATGGAGGCTAGTATGCATAATGCAATGGAAAAATGGTGTCCCTAACCTATATGCCAGTAAGAACACGATACCTGCCATGACGGGTCAGCAGTCATGGAACCGTCTCGAACCGTCGAAAAATGTCCAAAATGTCCTGAAAAACAACCCATTCTCGACATTCCAAGCTCCCAAGTTAAAAGTGACATGAAACCAAACAAAATAAAATTTTGAAAAAATTTTGCATTTTCAAAACTTATAAAAAGAAATTTTGGACTTACCATTTTCACCGTTTGACTTGGAGAGCAAAAATTGTGGAGCAAAAGGAGCAAACTTCCCTGTGACTTATTCAACCGTTCAAACTTGCCGAAAACTTCCAGGTAAGCACTAAACTTGTCTTGCAATTAATTGTGATAGTTTTTAGGAAGTTTAATTCATGTTTCACCGTTAGATTTTTGCAAAAAATTGCTCTGCGGCGTACACGCGGGTTGGCTGTATAGAACTCGCATATACGACGGCCCTACACGCGACTGTATACAAGGGAACCCGCGTGTGCGCAACAAACTAATTTTATATACAAAACTAACGGATGAAAATGATTTTTTCTTCCAGGATGACTCTCACATGGCGTGAAAGAGAGCACTCGGCTGTGGATAATGAAGTTATGAACAATGATGAGGCATTAGATGCCTTACGGGGATGCGGGTTGCTAAAGTTCTTCAAATTGCCAAACATGAAAGCCAACACGCATTTGCTCGAGAGACTTATTGATTATTGGGATGCCGATGAGGAAGCATTCATCATTGATCAGATGCCACTCAGGGTAGAAGTGGAAGATATATATTTTATCACGGGCCTTTCCCGAAGGGGAGAGGTAGTGCATTCCCGGGGCAGGACACGGAATAACCTCAGTGTGGATGACTATGTACAGATTTACTGCCTGGGTCATCGGAAGGTCGGGAGTCAGATTTCTATTCCACATGTGGCGAGTTTGTCACTCAGGATAATCTTGTTCACCATAGGTCGAGTGAACGGATCATCCTCACTACATCAGGCATCACGGGTAAACATGAGCGTGGCAGTGGACTGTCTCACTACAGTGTTTGACTGGTGTACTCCTCTCCTTGCCAACATGAAGGAACAACTCACTTCTATCAGGAGGGGACAGACCAAGAACTTTGGGTTCGGAACCATCTTATGTACATTCTTCTTCGAGAAGGTTCCCGCACTCCGCCCCAGGGTATCAGTTTCCATCAGTAGTCCACGTGATCCACGCATGGGCCGGTGGGCTGACTTGATGAAACGTCTGGGGGGTGGGGAAGTCCCTCGGAATGCATTCAACGATGATTTCTTTACCTGGTGGGAGCAGCAAATCATCGCCATAGATGATTACCCCTATGCCGGATTGGATTTCCGAGGAGATCCTGATCTAGTGTTACCACCGGATGCAGCATGGGGCGAGATTGGTAAGATTTTTTATTTTTATGATTTTATGATTTTTTGGATTTTTCAAATATTTTTTGATGAGATTCAAATGACTAATATGATGATCATGTTCCAGACATTGGGCCCGTGCGACCAGATGGATTCCCGCGGCATGGACGGCGTGGCCAAGGAGCCGAAGAGGTGGCTGCGGATGCGGAAAGGACCCTCAACAACGTCCAGCGACACTTGGCAAGACTGAGCTGCCAAGTACCGATGGCCGAGATAGAGGATCTTCCTCTAGATATGCAGCGTCATGTGGTTGGGATGCCACATGACTGGGTTCGCGTCTTTCGGCGCGTGGCCAATGCTATAGTTACATATTTAGCTGCTCATCCAGAGCCGAGGCGTTAGATATGCCTGACATGATTATGGGCATTTGAGTCCCAATTTTGTGTATTTTTGGACACACATATGTACACTCGAGACGCTTTGCGATATATATATATATATATATATATATATATATATATATATATATATATATACAGTTTGACTTTTTGATGCATGACTTTATGACGATGAATGATTGATATGCCAGTCTAATGCTTGATTAGCGATAGAATCAGCTAACCAATTTTGAGGTCTTGGAATGTGCAAATAATTAATGTAAATAAATTATCTTTGCAACAACCTCACCCTTAAATATTGGCGATATAATAATGGATCTCTAACCCGATAAATGTTGTTTAACTGAGACACTATCAATTGAGAATCAAGATATACTACCAACGAGTCAATCCCATAAGAGATTGCCTCGGATAACAAATTGATAACAACTGTATACTCGACCATATTGTTTGAAGCAGGACCGATACACACGCCTCTTGATATCGTCAACTGACCAGTTGGGTAATAAAGTACCCAAGCTGCGGAAGCAAGATTCCGAGTGTGCCGACTAGCACCATCGGCGAATCCAAAATAAACCAAATCATCCATCAACACCTGCCAAAGCAGACCAAAAAGTGCTGATATCAGAAAACGCTCGATAATATATGTACAAATATACATAAAATACAAAGAAGCCATTGCCTGGTAAAACTAAGCAAAATACTTCTTTAAATAGAGCCCATTTCGGGGCTCCACCAGCTTGTTTCCTTCGAAATCAATTAACTCATACGATCCTTTTTCTAAGACTCGTTTGATAATGAAAGGACCGTACCACATAGGCTTGAATTTTCCTGCCCCCAAGGCATCCTTATCTTGGTCATAGACCAAGACAAGGTCACCTTCAGTAAAGACACGAGGACGGACAGACTCATCATACTGAGTTTTGACCCTTTTCTTATGGGCCTCATTCATCGTGGCGGCATCTCAACGCTGCTCATCGAGATGTTCTAGGTGAACTAGGCACTCCTCGAGGCTCGAAGTCTCAGGAAGAAGCTCAACAGCCAATTTCAGAGATGGAATTTCACATTTGACCGGAAAGATAGATTCCATCCCGTAAACCAACTGAAAAGGAGTAAAACCAGTAGCCGTTTTGACGGAGGTTCGGTATGCCCAAAGCGCCGAATACAACATAATATGCCAATTGGACCGATTTTTATCGATTGTCCGTTGGAGTATCGTCTTAAGAGTTTTATTGACCGCCTCGACCTGTCCATTGGCCTGAGGATAATAAGGGCACGAATGCTCCTGACGGAATCATAATTTAAGGGCCAATTCAGACATTAGCTGATTTTGGAAATGACTGCCATGGTCAGTGACAATCTCCCTTGGGATACCAAATCTTGAGATAACCTGATTGAAAAGAAACAAAGCTGCCGTGTCACTGTCGTTCTTATAAGTAGGCATGGCTTCAGCCCACTTCGTGAAGTAGTCTACAGCCACGATAATGTACTTGTGATTCGCCGTTGAAGGCAGATTACAAGTTGTAAAATCAATACCCCACTTAGTGAAGGGATCGACGGTGACAACGGGAAAAAGGGGAGCTGGATGCGCGCGCATCTTGCGAGTAAAAATTTGACACGGGTGACAGCGTTTTACCGCTTCCACACAGTCCTTAAAAAGTGAAGGCCAAAAATAGCCGGCACGTAAGATGCGCTGGGCTGTAGCAAGCCCTGATAGATGACCACCACAAGCTCCACTGTGGCAGTCATTAAGAACAGACTCCGCTTCCTCTAAGGTTAAACAACGTCGAAGGATTGAATCAACCCCTCGACGGTATAATGTGTCACCAATGATAACATAGTTTTTAGCCAGGTGACGTAATTTGCGACGTTCATCCTTGGAGAAAGTAGAGGGAAACTTCGAAGTCTGGAGATAAACAATGATATCTCCATACCAAGGGTCTTGTGAAGAGATGAGGAATATATGTTCGTCGGGTAAACTTTCCTCATAAACAATATCCTCTCCACAAGGAAGCTCAGAAATTAGCTCCGCGAAAACCATAGATTTCTTAGACTTGGCGGACAAGAACTCGAGGTCGAATTCTTGTAAAATGACTATCCATCTATTATATTTGCCCCCAATCACTCGCCTACTGAGGACAAATTGAAATGGATTGACCGCCGCTAAGACAAAAGTTTTGCGTAGCAAAATATAATGACGGAGCCTCAGGACAGCATGGACAGCTGCCAAGGCCAATTTCTCAACCGGAGAATAGCGGAGTTCAAGACCTATTAAGCCTCGGCTCAAATAATAAATCACGTGCTCGACAAGAGCATCGTCCTCCTGAACTAGAACCATACCAATGGTAGATTCTGCTGCAGCGAAATATAAAAGGAAGTCTCTACCATAATCCGGTGGACTCAAAAGCGGGGCGGAGACTAATGCCTTTTTCAAAGCATTAAACGAACGCTGCGCATAGTCATCCCATACAAATGGAACTCCTTTTCGTAGCAAACGCATGAACCCTTTAGTGATCTCGGCATAGTTTGCTATAAACCATCTTAAGAAATTAGCCTTCCCTTGAAGACTTTGAAGTTGACGGATTGAGGATGGGGGAGGCAACTGAACTATTGCCTCAACCTTGAAGGGATCAACCCGAATCCCTTCATTGGACACAATAAACCCTAACAGCCGACCGGATGTAACCGCAAAAACCCATTTATTGGGATTCAACCGTATTTTGTAGAAACGACATCGCTCAAAGACTAATCGAAGATGACTCGGATGATCAGTTCTCTTTCGAGAGCGAGTAGTGAGATCATCCAAGTATGCCTCGATGACATGTTTGATGTCGTGGAAAGCGTATGACATGGCCCGCTAAAAGGTGGCTCCAGCATTTTTAAGACCAAAAGGCATCTTTCGATATGAAAAGGTACCCCAGGGACATATGAAGGCTATCTTATGCTGGTCTTCAGGACGGATAGAGATTTGATTATAACCCGAAAAACCGTCCATGAAGGAAAAAATTTCATTACCCGCACACTCGTCGATAATCTGATCAATGAATGGTGTGGGGTAATTGTCTTTTGGACAAGCCTTGTTTAAGTCCCTAAAATCGATGCATATGCGGATTGTTCCTTGCTTTTTGTCCATAGGGATTGGATTCGAAACCCAATCCGTAAGAGGAACAGGGTATATAAAACCCGCCTTTAGCAGCTTCTCAATCTCAGCTTTGATAGCGCTACTTTCCTAGGGTTAACCGACCGAAGCCTTTGACGAATCGGTTTTGCGTTTTCGTACGTCTTGATCTCATGTTGGACTATAGAAGGATCAATGCCAGGCATTTCCTCATAATACCAAGCAAATACATCGCGATATTCCTTGAATAGGTCGGTGTAACTTTGAATTTCTTCAGGGGAACACTCAATTCCGATGAAGATATTCTCGATGATGTTAGGATCCTTAGAGATGTTTATAGGTATCGTTTTTGAAATTACCGACATATTACCTTCGGCACGTACGTGTGTTGGAGCCAAAGGGTTTGACACCGTACAAACATCACTACCAACGAGCTCGGAGAATCTGGATTCCACTTCCTGCAATGGAGGAAGAAAATATGAACGATGGTGTAAGTCTTCCCAAGGTCGATCTATACCCATCATTACTTCGAGGATTGCTTCTTCAGAAGGTAGAACCGAATCTAAGCAGTCCAAGGCAGAGTTAGAATCAAAGCTCCAAGCGGGGGCCACATGACCATCTAACTCCTCTTCGGAAAAAGGAGTAGAATGGTTATCTGCAGAGTCTACGATAGACTGATATCTAAGCTCAGCTGCAGATATAGGAAATGCCATTCCATTCACTTGTCCTTCAACTAATGTGGTCGTAGGTGAAGGCAAGGTCCAAGGGTTGGAAAAATAATGAGTTCGAAAGAACTCTTCGCGAGAAGACTCCTTGGATGATGAAATAGCATTAATTCTTGAAAAAGGAGAGGGAAGATCAAACGTACCCATCAATGAGGAATACATCCCTACTCCTAAATTCTCAGTCGGCGGGCGAGGGTTATCCACCAAAGGGACAGTAGAGTCGGAGGTTGCTTGAGGATCGATTGGAGAATAGTCCAATTGATCAACCTTAACGATTTTCCCCTCATGAGGAAAGCAAATGACACGAAACAGAGTCGATACGACAGCTTCCATCTCGTACACCTAGTTCCTTCCTAATAGGAGATTATAGTCTAGGTTAGCATCTACGACTTCAACTTCGATATTAACGACCTTCCCTCCAACACATATAGGAAAGGCCGGGATAATCCCATGCGGCTTGTGAGAATGGCCATCAAATGCAGTTAAGACGGTTGGTGAAGGAACAGCCGAAGGTGAACCAATAGCCTTCCAACATGACATGGACATGACACATGTGGAAGCTCCTTCATCTATAACGGTGTGAAAAATATTAATTTTTCGGTATGTAGACTTTATCTGAAAAGCCATGTGATGAGGGAGTCTCTTTTTGACATTTGACATGTCAAAAGAGAGCACTAAAGAGTTAGCTGGATCGACTGCTCCAATGGCGGAGAGTAAAGCACTTCTCTGAGACGGACACGACTGGAGAACCTCCAAAGCGGACATAGCACATGGGCTTTGAGCCAAATCCTCCACAATGGAGTAATTTTGGGCGGCCCTAGCATTAGGGTTAATCGTGGCGCGTTTGGCGGAACCTTTCGGTATCCTAGGTATAGTCTCAACAAGAGGTCGCTCAATATGAAGGTCACTACCTCCGGGAACAGTTTTATCCTTAGATGTTTCAACTTCACCATAATCACGTGACCGAGTAGTCACATGGAAGTTTGAACCCATCATAAAAACATTTGATGCTTTTTCCCCTTCCTGGTTGCCCCCTGAGGAGGTTCCAGGATTCGAATTCGCGCCAGCAAGAAGTTGCTACCCTTGGGGAAATGGGTTAGTTAACACAGCTTGCGAACTAGAAGTCCCTTGCTGTCCTAACAAGCGCTGAGCATCTTCAATTCTAGGGCAGAGATGAGTTAGATTGTCCCCGCTACATAACTTGCAAGGGAACTTAACTTTCTTTCTCGACTCACCTTTACCACCACCAGCGTTGTTGCCAGATTTATTTGCATCGGGCTTCCCATCCGAATTCTTCTTCTTACCACGTCATTTCTTTTTCCCATTGGAATTTTGATTTCCTTTGGGGTTATCGGATTGGACGGTGTTAATGGAAGAATTTTGGGAAGCGGGAGGATTAGACAATGTGACTTGGTTGTTAGAAGCAGTTTGCAAAGACAACTGCTGCAATTGATTCAACAAGTTCACTGTAGATGTGTCTACAGACCCCACGATACCGTCCGCGTGCGGACCTGGCTTCGGCTTAGCTAAATCAACCTTTGATCCAGGAGCATCTGGCAAGTATTTTTGGAGGATCCCAGACTGAGAGTAAATCAGTTCTAACTGCTGGGCCCTGAAAATGGCTTGCTCCTCAGAATAGACCCCAGACATGGAGACATCCTTGGAGATCTCAGGTTGCAAAGACTTCAAAAACCACTCTAGACGGTACTCCGGAGGGATTTCGGCTTTGATGAGCCTCTTTCTCCGTCTCCATTCCTGAATGTTATCAGAAATGTGGGTTGCCTTATCCTGACGAAAGGTGGCCAGAAGTTCAGTTCCGGCATCATAGCGGACAGGCAACTGGAAGTGATTTAAGAAGATATTGGCTAAGTCAGCGAACGATGTAAAGCTGCCCCCTGGCAACTCTATGTACCATTTAGCCACATTACCAGTCAAGGTGCGCTGAAAGAGTCTCAACCTAATCGAATCCTCGATGAGGGAGTTGGATGAGCACCACAAATGGAATGTGGTTACATGATCGCCCGGATCTTCACCACTTTTCCCTTCGAATTTTGGTATATCCGAAGGGAGTTTGGTTGGGACCGGAGGCCAGGCCGGATTGTATCTGATAGGGTCATTCGTTAGCTTAGTGAGATCTGGCAAGTTTAACATTGCCAGAAACGGAAGCCTAGGAGGACCTAGGGGATTCCACCCAGACTGGGCAGAACTCCCTAAGTTCTGAAAAGATTGTCCTGGGATTTGGGAGGCACCAGACTGCCCGAAGTGACCAATAGAACCGGCTGAACCAAAAGGCAAGCCTTGTGGTCCAGCAAAATTCGGAGTTTGACCAACTCCTGCCGTATAACCTCCATAGCCCGCAAAGTTTCCTCCTGAAGAATGGTAAGGAGTTGATAACCCCTGATATGGGTTCCAAGCCGAAGCAAGGGGAGGAATACTTTGAAACGAACTAACCGTGGTGTACGGCCTATTCCCTTGTTGGCCGATAAATGGATTCCCAGTTCCTGCACTACTAACCCCAGGGTTATTCCAACCTTGGAAAGGATTGCTGCTTTGTCCTATTGAAGAAAAAGGCATGGATCCTACCGTCGGGTTGGAATGTGGTATATGACCACTTCCAAAAGGAAAACCCTGGAATGAAGCCGATCCGCCCATCATAGACGTAGCGCACTAAGCGGAACCGATGGAATACCCTGTGATTAGGTGCCAAAAAGGAAGGAACCAGTACTAAAAGCATTGGTTTGGGCATTTCCACTCGTGGACGGAATGGAGGTAGACCCAATTAAAGACGTGCTAGCAAAAGATCCGAACAAGGAAGCGGAGGGGATGGAAATGGTTCCTCCCCCTTGCACCGATGTTGGGGTTTGCATAGTCGCAGCACTTGTAGAAGCCATGCTTCCAGTAGTGATCATAAATGGTAAGCGCGTAGCGTAACCTGGACTCGATGGTCTATGTGACGGAGTCCCAACGTATTGCAATACGTCTGGATAACTAGATGGTAGTGGAGAATTTGGAATCACTAATGATTCTGAAAGTTCTTCTACCTCTACGTTATTCTCCGCTTGAAAGCGAACTCGAGAAAGGACTCGAGTGTCCCTCTCTTGCTCAGAAGTGCCAGGCCTTGCTTGGCCGCTAATATCCCCGAGAGGAGGATCAATCCCCAATGCGTCAATCGGCGTGGGACGGACCCCACCGGTAGTATCCCCTCTGCGCCTTCTAGGAGAAGGCTCTAAACTAGGTGGCGAGATACCACGAAGTCTTCGAGACCGTCTTGGAGACCGGTCAACCACTTTGAATTTCTTGTTATAATCTAACTAAAGACTCAAAAAATTAAAAGCTAAGCCGACTAGAAGCACAGAGCACACACTATAAAGTTCCTAAAGATACAGCCAGTCAAACAACTTCCAAGTATTTCCGCTCCGGGTGATTAGGACCGGACACCAAAATACGAGAAAGTGAATCAAAGGGCCTTCCGAAGATAGTCTAGGATGATGAGGGCCCAGTCCTATCAGCGAAGGTATCAGAGGAAGTTACGCTGACCTCCTAACAACAGCCTGCGCCGGTGCAAGCCCCCAAGCTTCGCAAGGGTGCCCTCCAGTAGTACTGTCGAGAGTGATGCAACGTCGACCTCAGGTGCCACGGGATTCCCCTCCGCAGCCACCTATGCAGATCCCTAGGAGAGGCAACTATGGGTACCAACTCGTCGCAGAAGCCAGGCGGAACAGTCGTGAGGTAAGTTCGGACAAGTAGGAGAGGGGGTATCTCTCTTCCCTGTCTTCACAGACCCTCGTGCTTAACTCCCAGATCCGGAGCTTTCCTGGTCTTCCTAACGCTATTGGATTTACTCTCGTTAATCAGACTCTTATGTTTGACGTTTTATGTGGCCTTGGAGAGTTAACTCTCCACTCGCCTAATCCAAGGCCCTAAAATCCTAAACTTGTTGGTGTAATAACTAAAACAAAAAGTTCTAGTGGATTTTAATTAAGTGCTTGATTTTATTAGGCTGTTCTTTAAGTCACAAGGTAATGGAGATGAAACTTGTGGTGTTTTTATGGACGCAAAAGAAATTAATAAAACTTAGCTACATGCACATGCACTTTTGTTTTCGATGAAGAGCAATTTCTATGAGGTTCAGAGGTACTTCTAATATAAACAAATTTTCTTTTTCTTTTCAGACTCCACACTCACAAAAACTAACAAAACTAAATATGCCTAAAAAGAGATGCAAATCTATCCTAATGCAAGAACTATATGTGGATGCAAGATTCAAAGACTACTCTAAAAACAAAGAAGGAAAGTTGCTGCTTTACCAAATTTTGTCTTGCCACTAAAATGCTTAGATAGAAGATGATGTGTTACCAATCATTTCGTCCAAACAATAAAAACAATTTCTAAGATAAAAACAAAGCACTTTCACTTCGCAAAAAGGGAAATCAAATGAAAAGCAAGTTTAAGAAAGCAAAACTCAAAAACTTTCAAAAGATTTTCTTTCAATCAAACCAAAAAGTATTTTTCAAAGGAAAGCTCTCAAAAATACTGACACCAATGATTGATAAATAGGCAACCAAACACTTTTGTGAATCGACACCTTTCAAATGATGAAAACTCAACAAAAATAAATGTGTTTGAAATCGCTTTTGACAATCAAAAGCAGCAATGAAAGTCCAAAAGATCAAAAGACAAGTTTCAAGAAAATGGTAACAAACAACTTTCCCGAAACGAAGGAGCAAATGGTCACAAAAATGATTTCGTCAAGCAAACAAAAGTGTCATCAAAGCAAAAATGGACACAAAGATTGAACCCAATCTTCCTACTCTGCCGAAACAGAGCAATCAAGATTCTTAAACAGAAATCTTGTGTGTCAAAAATCAATGACGCTTGCAATCAACGAAAACAAGACTAATACTCCTTATGACTAGAGAGAGTTCAGAACAAGATGCCCCCTGTTAAATAGAGGACTGTTACTGGAAAATGACTGCTTGAAACTGACCCAAACCACCAGACAAACATTCAGCAAAAAGAAAATTTATAAATCTTGAAAATTATGTAATATACGCGCCTGCAATTATGTGCAGAATGCGTGTACACGCGACTGTAACTAAGGAAACCTGCGTATACGCGGGTTCACTTAGTGCAACTTGCGTATATATGCTTCTGTAATCTAGAAAAAGAGCGTATCTGAAGTCTTTCAAGAAAAATAAAAAACACAGACTGAAAAACTGGAAAAACTTGGAGTTCAAGAACAGATCAGACAGTCAGAGCCAACAAACAGAGGGGCTGAGCCTTGATTGGCTTGAAGACTACCCAAACTAGGAACAACAAGAGTGTTGTCCCCAGCGGAGTCGCCAATTCTGGTTGAAGGGAAAGTACCCCTAGGGTCCTTTGGGCTAAGACTCTACCAGACTGAAAATTGCTTATTCAAAGAAACACACACACACAACCATCATTTTTTACTTTTAAGAAAATTCTAATGTTAAGGGTACGTACCTAAGGTCCTACGTTCGAGAAGGCCTTTAGGGTCCAAACCCTTCTTGGAGTTCCCTTCTTCTTTCTTTGACCTGCAAGACAAACAAATCAAAGAACACAACAGTACATGTACGAATACTTATGTATAAACCATCTTTATGCTATAAAGTTAGTTATAAAAATCTTTAAGTAACTACTTGCATAAGAATTCAAAACAAGAATCTCATAAGCATAAAGAAAGATTGTTTCGGGAACAAAGACGTCTTTCTTTATATATAGAGGCAAATAAAGTACATATAACGGAAAGATATCACCTGAACACCTTCAGCAGGCTCCAAGCAAAGCTTCCTCCCGGATTCGTTCCAGCCTCAGGCCTCCAACAAGAGCTCCTTCCAAGTCTTACTCAATGATGATATCAAGGATGAATGATCACCAATACACATGGAAACAAGGGTTTCCTATGAAAAATGGGGGAAGTGCAGAAAGCACCAAGGACTTCAGACCTGGTCTAAGGGGAAAATCTCAGCATAATAATCTTGCTCTCATTTCTCTCTCCCTTTGGCCTTCCCTTTGATGTCTTTTTATACCATCTCCAAAGTATTTTTTTAGTTAGGAGTTGGTTGGGAACAGTTGGGCCACGGGCACTAACAGGTGATCCAGCAGGTAAAACCCGCGATCTCCGCCCGAAAATAAGGAATTATTTATTTTTTTAAGTGTTTTAATACATACACGCGGGTTGGGTATACACAGACCAGCGTGTACATGCGTTTAACTCAGGGCAATGTCGCGTATAGGGAATAAAACACTGTTTTTTAAATTTTTGGACTAGGTCTGGAAGGAGGGGTTGCCCTAGGCCATGAGTGTAGCATCACAAACCATAAGAGTGAGATTTGGAGCTATAACAGTGGGGGATAGGCATAGCCTCCTGTTAATCCACATCTCGATGCACACCTCCATGAGCACCCAGAAGATCTTAGTCTCGTGGATCAACGTGGCATCCATCGTAGCCTAGAGTGACACATATTTTGCAGCCTCTAGCAAGTCATGTTCAATATGAGGGAACTGACTATCCTCAAGCAGTTCCCCTGTTACTAATAAAATAGATAAGAGAAGCCACATGTAGTGGAAGGTCTTGCCCTGTTCCTGAGCTTCCTTGTAGGTGATTAGGAATTCTTCGCAGAGGAACTCAACCTAGTTGACTTGGACCCCCTTCGCTCATTGTTTTGCCAACACAACTACCGGCACTAGTACCTCATCTCTGTGGCATTTTCTCATCACCTTCCCGGCTAGGAGTTGGGTGGCTACACACACCCCTTTATCTTTAATGTTACTTATTGTGTAGCCCCTCTTCTTATTTTCCAATTTGTACTTCTTCTTCATGGCCTCTACGAGCGCCATATCTCCGCTTTTGCTGGCTACCTCCACAGGGTCCTTTCCCTTACAGGGGAGCCATGAAATCTTGTGGATAAGTTCTGCCATGATGGGAATAGGCTCCTCCAGCCATAAGTACCCATCGCGCACCAAGAAAAGTAGCTGCCTGATGACAAAAATTGTGATAGGTGCACGGTGAAAGTGCAGAATCCATAATAGGTGGAGTAGTCTGGCCTTCTCCACACCACGTAGCCATTTCGGCGGCTCTAGCATTGTAACTGACCCCTCCTTGCTCTATTGCATGAGGTTCTCAGTCTCTAAATGTGGGAACTTCTCACTGTCTGTGAGGTCCCAGTCTTCGAATTTCACTGTGGGCACGTGGCGCAGGGTCGATCCCTCAAATAGAATTCCATCTGGGAGGAGCGGGGTTTGGAGTGTGCTCTTAGGTAACAGGGAACTGACTATCCTCAAGCAGTTCCCCTGTTACTAATAAAATAGATAAGAGAAACCACACGTAGTGGAAGGTCTTGCCCTGTTCCTGAGCTTCCTTGTAGGTGATTAGGAATTCTTCGCAGAGGAACTCAACCTAGTTGACTTGGACCCCCTTCGCTCATTGTTTTGCCAACACAACTACCAGCGCTAGTACCTCGTCTCTGTGGCATTTTCTCATCACCTTCCCGGCTAGGAGTTGGGTGGCTACACACACCCCTTTATCTTTAATGTTACTTATTGTGTAGCCCCTCTTCTTATTTTCCAATTTGTACTTCTTCTTCATGGCCTCTACGAGCGCCATATCTCCGCTTTTGCTGGCTACCTCCACAGGGTCCTTTCCCTTACAGGGGAGCCATGAAATCTTGTGGATAAGTTCTGCCGTGATGGGAATAGGCTCCTCCAGCCATAAGTACCCATCGCGCACCAAGAAAAGTAGCTGCCTGATGACAAAAATTGTGATAGGTGCACGGTGAAAGTGCAGAATCCATAATAGGTGGAGTAGTCTGGCCTTCTCCACACCACGTAGCCATTTCTGCGGCTCTAGCATTGTAACTGACCCCTCCTTGCTCTATTGCATGAGGTTCTCAGTCTCTAAATGTGGGAACTTCTCACTGTCTGTGAGGTCCCAGTCTTCGAATTTCATCGTGGGCACGTGGCGCAGGGCCGATCCCTCAAATAGAATTCCATCTGGGAGGAGCGGGGTTTGGAGTGTGCTCTTAGGTGCATCGAAATCCTTGGGTACCTTAGTTTTCCCTTTCCACGGAGGAACATACTCGGGCAATTTTGCTGCAGCGCGCACCGGCTGGATGTCTTCTTCCATTTCTTCATCCGCCTCTATCTCATCGATGAGAACTTGTAGATACTCCTTCTCATCATCTATCTCAATGGTAATAACCTTGCTCTTTTCTTCCATGGAAAGTTTACCAAATCGCGGATTTCGCGGGGACATGCAGATTGGTCCCACTGCCTGTTTACCCTTCTTGGACCTCGGTGTCTGAGGTGATTTCGAAATTTTTGGTGCATCCCCAACTTGCACTGTAGGGTTCTGCATGGCTTCCTTGGCGGTACTTTCTGTAAAACCCACACCTCTCCTAGTAGTTGTCATCCTGTTCGAACTGTCTGTGGTTGTTCGTGAACTTGGGGGCTCAAATATCGCTTGGTGGTCAACACTCTGTGCTCTTTGTAGTACCTCGAATCTCAAATGAAAAAGTGTTGTCTTGTGGCTAGCCCTTGGAGTTTTATAGCGTCTTTTGAATTTGAATTCGACCGTTCCCCCCACTTTTTAGTCATTAATGCATTCTTGGCGGAAGATCATCCCAAATCTAGATCTTAATTCGTGTCTTAATTTCTTGTCGCCCACTCCCTTTTGCCTTAAATTGGACATCTCGTCATTTACAGTGACACCAACGGTTACTTCCCAGTCTACCCGTGCAGCAGCGCAGCCCCTCATGCGCGGGCGTGACCCTTGTGTCATGTTGTTTTTGCGCGCATCTCCCTCACCGCGCAGCCCCAAAACAGACTCTTTTAGAGTCCTGTGCTCTCTTTCAATTGTTTGGAGCACTGAGACTGTGCTCCCTATGGCTAGTCAGGTGGCCGCACCACCTGTGCGAGACTTAACATCACTTTCCAGCATAGCCCGCGAAGACTCCTTAATTGTCTGCACATCCACTGGCACTGTGCATTCTACCGTATGTAGTCCACTCCCCAAGTTATTTCATTTGGTGAGGTGCATTTGTAGCCATGGCAATAGAGTCATAAATTCATGGTGACATTCTTCTAACACAGTGGTATGATCACTTGTATATTTCCTTGTCATCCTTGGTTTATCGGCGAGACATGCCTGCGTGATCTCGTTTTCCAACCTCTTGATCTCAGAGTCCATCAAAATGCTTTTCTTCCTCAATTGTACCTGGTCTTCTTTGAGTTTGCGAAGTTTAAATTTCCCTCGTGAATGGATTCTTGAATCCTTATATGGTCGTCCTCGCGTAGTTGTGTGATTCCTTCATCCTGGTATTCGTGTGCTGTCATAACTATGGGAGCTATTATGTGTGGATTCCTTTTGTTATTCCCTGTATAAATTTTAGTTCCTACTTTGTTTGGCACCTTTGGAATCATCTCCGTGCTCAGGTTTTTACACATGGTCCTATAGGCCCATCGAACCATTGGCACGTGCAGGTCCCAATCAGTTCGTCTCGCCTGGTGAACCTTGTTCAGTACTCCACACACCCTATGGAATGCCTCGTCATGGAGAATTGGTAGTGCACGTCACCTTTCCTACTACTGTGGTTTGTTCTAATTCTCTAGGCTGGGGTGGTGTGCGCTTGTGCGGACTATACAGCATATGTCTATACCCATCGAGCAAGGTGAGTGCCCAAGTTGTTCCACCCCTGCTGATTGGCTTTCGTTCGGAGCTAGGGTTTTCCAAAATGTAGGCACATAATTATTCTGCATCTATGCCAGTCCTCAAAATTTCCATGATGGGTACCCCACCATCGTGCAGGTGTTGCATGCAGTGCCCACTTCAGCACATCGAACCACTACTGTTCTGGTACTACATTTTCAAATTTTCTCAGAAATTCATCCACCACTGTCAATCCATCATATGTCGGCAGCTCCCTTGCCTCTGTTGTTACACAATGCAATGACCTGATCATCATGTTGTAGTTTAGCGTTGTTACTTCGTGCAGTTGATTCTGCCATCACTCTATCTCTTTGTCTAAATCTGAAGTTCAGGAGATTTCACGCTCCAACAAAATCCTTCCATCTGCAGTCAGATTCACCCAGTCCTCTCCTTGTGCAGTTATCTTGTAGATACAGTCGAGATCATCATCATTATCGTCGTCGTGCATTGGTTCAGTGTATCGCGCTCCTTCGGCTGGATCCAGTGGTACTACTACGCATAGTGATTTTTTCTCAAAGGTCATTTTGCAGTTCTTTAGATTTATAACTCTGTTAATTTCGGTAGCCCAGTTTATTCCGAGTAGCACGGGATAGGGATTTCTCTCATCGACAATCTCTATCACTTCAAAATCCATCTGCGCGCTCGTGCCTTCAATATTGACTGTCACCCCTTGCAATATTCCCATGGGCAAAATCTTCTGTTGGTTTGCCATTCATAACTAAATAGGGGACCATTGTAACACGGGTCTGCCATGCATTCCCATGTTTGCTTTGGTAGTACATTCATGTTGGAACCCAGATCCAGGATTACCTAATCCATTACATACTCACCTATTTGTGCATTCAACCTCATTTCCCTTCCTGTGCACAATGCATGCTTTCCAAGTTTTCGGACCATGCGTGGTTATCCTCACCCTGTGCACCTAGTGATAAGTTCCTGTAACCCTTTGACTGCCTTGATGTCACGCAACAGTTTCATGCATGTCTCCAGAAAAGTAGTGAGCATTGAAGGATCCATCCCTAGTTCCAATTGATCCTTACTACCTGAAGTGGAGGCCTCCGTGAAGCTCTTCTTAGCTTCCATGAATGTCTCCTTCATGCGTTCTAAGTCAAACTTGGATTCATTTGTAGGAGCCTTGCGAACCCAAACTCTTTCTCTGGCTGCTTCCCTTTATCATCTCTTGTGGTCATACCACTCCTAAGCATTATGTTTACATTTGGGTCTTCTTCGCATGGTTCAGACCTCATCATTTGTAAATTCTGGGTCGGAGGGGGCTGGAGTACCCCCTTTTCGCGCATCTTCGCTATCAGCAAAGGAAAATCTTTTGCCTCATGATCAAATTGATTACAGTACCAACATGATATCCTAGTCAGGTTCGTGCAATCGCGGGCATAATTCCCTGGCCCTCTGCAATTGTAGAAAATTATTTGGCTGCGACCCCTTCCTAGTCCCATTCCACCTCGACCCCGACCGCGCCCCTGAAACCCAATGTGCGCCATCCTTGCATTTGGGTCGAGGGCTCGCATTTCAGCCTCCACCCTATAGGCAGAAGTCCGCATTTCATCCTCCGACCTGCAGAAATTACAAAATAATTGTTGGGACGTCTACATATACTTCTGCAACAGATGACAATTATCTATGGTGTGTTTTCCTCCTATACGGTAGATTGCGAACCATAATGTAGACACCACGCTCGGCCCTGCCTGTGCCTCTTGTCTTAATGACATTGTCCCTCCCGCTACGAAGTAGTTCACAAACACTAGACAATGGTCCTTGTCGTGCCCTTGGCCTTTGCATTTTATGCACCATACTTCCTCGTGCACCTCCAGCCGCGTTGTCCTGTCCTGTTTCAAACGTTGCATCTCTAGACACAGATTCTCTAGTTGTGCGTGGATTTCTTGGACTCCCAACCCAGGGTCTTGTATAGGGGTCTAATGTAATCTCATTTCCATCTCCAACACTTCAGCCTGGGTGGAAAGTTTTTGTTGTGACAGCACCATCCTTAAGTGTGGCGTAAGTGAGGCCACAAACCATGTGCGGTGCTGTGCATATATTTACGTGATGTTGGCTTTGCGGATTGTACTCTTCAGCCTTTGGTCTAGATCCCATGGGGTCTCACCTAGGAGCATCGCGATGTCCTTAAACTCGATGATTGATTGTGTCTCTAATTTTGGCCTACTAAATTTGTTCAACACGGTCTGGATCTCTGCAATTCCTATGTTCAGGTGGTCATTAGAATGCTTGATATACCACATTAAGGTGCAATCCTGCAGTGCACTCATCAGTGTAACCTTTTTAATATTATCATCCATGATGTCCTGTGCTTCCCATACTGCTCTTACCATGAACCAGAATTGGTCTGGATATTCATTTCCTACTCCTTTGAACACTGAAAGTTTGATCGCACTCGCCATACTGAACTGCGGGGGTGGCGGAGGTGGAGTGTGTGGAGATGGAGGTGAGGGGGGTGAAATGGGTGGCCGTGTGGGTGGGGGTGGTAAACGTGAAATTATTTGTCTTATCAAACTGACCACGCTTCTCGGAGAAGCTTTCGCGAGCTCCTCCTCGCTTTCACGCGAGGGTGAAATTAAGGGACTATTTTCCAACTCCTCACTACTTCCGCTTCGCGTAGTCTCAAACATTAATTTACTCACATAACCCTCTTTTCACACAATAGCATCTTAATCCAAGTTTTCAAAGATTTAATATACTTACCTCACGGTTCCTTGAGAAAACGTCTCTCTTCCTCACTGTAGTTGACGGTCGTGTCTACCATGAACTCAGTGATGAATCCTCCTATTATTCAGTTGAGCCAGTGATCCACAGCTTGCGCTATCTTATCTTCTGATGCTTCTAGCCTGCGCACTAGTTCCAGAGTCCACACTAATGGTTTGTCGAGCCTACACCTTCCCTAACTGTCTGCTAACTTTGCGATCTAGTGATACAACTCAGACGGAAAAGATGCAAAGAAAATTTCGTGGATTTCCATATACAAGTAGCGCTCTAGCCACTGTTCCTTAGATACTTGCATATTTTTGTTCTCTTGTGCCGCAAACTCATGAATCTTCTTGTCCAACCACTCTTCAATTTATTTCTTTGTTGATTCCAGTGGCATGACATCAGAAATCCTTTATGTAGATCCTGGTTCCAGCAATGGAACCATTTGTTGGCTTGTATGGGCTTGACCAAGGTTTAGAGGTGAGTTAGCCAAGCAAATCCCAATACTATTGGCCCTTTCGGAAACAGTCCGTGGAGCATAGACTGAGGTCACCTGAAGTAGTATGGGAGGGTGTTAGAACCAGGTTTTTGCACCCTTGGGATGTCTGATGGGCTTCTGGAGGTCCATGGTCTCACCTGTCACTACGCGCACTTGCGATCCCTTCGCAACCTATGGTGTGGTTTCTGCACAGCCCTGCTTAGGGCGCAATCCATATAATACCCAAATTCCTTGCTAGCTAACCGATTAATTAACTTGTGTGTGTAAGATTTATGGTTATTACAGCACATTCAACAATCATATCAGTGTACGCGATACATAAACTAATACAAACATAAAGAAGATAATGCACATCAAATACACAGAAATAAGAATCGACTTCTCTTTATTAATCTTCAATTACCACTTATAGAATCAACACCGCCCTGTGCACTCAGCTGCAAGGGTCCGCGCACTCAGCTGCGGACTCTACTGGGCCTCTACGCACTCTGCTACAGAGCCTCTTCCTACTATTATGATCCAATACACTTAGAATCCTACTCTAAGCTCAAACCATTCCTTTGTTACTTACTCTCTACTCTCCTATCTTTACAACTTAGAGCCTCGCTCTATTTATACAATCCGGTGGTCTGCGGACCATGGGTAGGATGACATGAATTTATATTAAATTACATTACTTTAGGGTGGACAACCCTATGACTTAACCTCTACTTCGCTCTTCGCACCTGCAATTCACAGAGTCTTACAAAACCTTCGACCAAAAATTGGGCTTTGAGCCCCAAAACCTGCTGTTGGGGGATTCCATGCCCAACAAAAGCTGTAAAACAAGAGAAGGTTGTAGCCTTCTGCAAGTGGGTGCCTACCTACTGGTATGAGTTTGCACTAGTAAAATATTGTAAACATCTTTTCTTATTATTAAAAGAAGACAAAGATGACAGTAGTAGGTGGTTTTCACCTACATTACGTTTCCACCTTAAATCTTGGTGTTCATGTGTGTTGCTTATGTGTGATGGTTTATTCTATTTTTACTGCACTATTTAATAAGTTACCGATGCACTGGTTATAGATCAACACATGATAAATTAACAAAATCACAAGTTCTCTGGCTATACGATGGTTTATCTAATCACAGTAGCATGTACATGCTAGTTCACTTCACAGAAGTAGCGTATGTAAATCTGTTTGGGAAATGAAAAATTATTGATCCGATAATACTGATTCACTCCCCCTCTCAGTATTATTTTGAATAAGCTCCGAATGCTATGTGGAAAAATTGATGGACTTGTATTAGAATAATAGTGATCAAAGGAAGCTGGAACTTAAGGATAAACTTCATAAAATCGAGATGGAGAAAGGTGAGATGATTGCAAAGTACTTGACCAAGTTCACTCAATGTTGGGATGAACTTGGAAGTGTTGTAATCACAGTTGCCAAGGAGGATATGGTGAATATTTCTCTTCTTGGACTCCCAAAGAGTTGGCATAGTTATCAAGACTCTGTCAATGGTCAGGAGAAGCTACCAGATTGGGAACGACTATGGTCGGATTTGATGCAAGATGAGATCAGGAGGAACACCAGGGATGGCTCTTCATCAAACACTGATGATGAAGAGAATTGTGCCTTAGCGATTAAGGCAAGGAAGGGGAAAGGTAAAATTTCTCATTCCAAATCAGATTCTTATCATGGAGGTAAGAAGAAGGACATGACGGAAGTTAAATGCTTTCATTGTCACGAGATGGGTCACTTTGCTACAAATTTTCCATTGAATAAGTCCGAGGAGAAGTCCTCAAGAGGAGCGAACAGTGAGGCTTTGGCATCCCAAATCGAATTGGAATTTTCCCTCATTGCATGCATGGTGTCTTCAATGAGGGGAAGTGTCTTGTACTTAGACAGTGTAGCTTCTTTCCACATGAATGGCGACAAGGAGTTATTCAGTGAATTAGAGGAGAAAGATCTGAGGATGGATATTGAGATGGGCGATGATAGTAAGTGATTTGATAATCACCCTATGAGTGACATCAGTTAAAGATTTATTGAGCAAAGGTATTACAGACTCATGTGCTGGTGTGTGTTTATGTTATTTAAGCAACGGATCGATCAGATTGCCAATACACAGACATTTAAATGGAAATACAATAGATAAATACAGTAAGAAAATACAAGAACATAAGAAATTAATAAGGAGTTCACCCTATTCTCCAGGGCTACATCTCCGGTCCAACTTTTAGTGGTGGCCTTGTTTTATTGTGTCTTTAAGCAGAGAATTACAATGCAAGAGCTCAATATGAGTCACGTGAAATAGAAATTTTCTTGGCAGGGTGGTTCTTGGATTCCCCAAGCCACTAGAGTGCATAGACTCTGTTTGCCTACTAGCTATGTGACCCTCTGGTCTACAATGGAGAGATCCCAATGTGGTGCTCAGTCCAGACAGATCCTCTCTAGGATGGCTTGAATCTCTCAAGCTCTCTCGTGCTCGATGCTGCCTTTGGTCAACTCAGCCCTCTGTCTTCCGTCTTTTGCTTTTGCTTCACTGTCTTCTTCTCTATGTTCCGTCCTCCTCTCGGGATTCTGGTTTCTCTACCTCTCTTTGACTGACTGTGTATTCTGTCTCTGTTCATGGATTTTAGCCATTCGTTCCAAGACTGTTCAGTTCCACTTCCACCTCTGTCAATTCACCTTCTGTAGCTGTGCTTGGATTTCCTTGTTTGGCGTCATCATCAGCGCTCAGGGAGTGGCCACATGTCCTCCTCTAAATGGCGCCAGCCTGCTTCGTCGGTTCATTTCTTCAGTTACATCGTGGATGAAGTCTTTCTCCACCATGGCGGTCAAACAGACCTTAATATTTATAAACTGTGGCTTAACCCCTCATTGGTTCTGCTTCCCCATCGGGCGTGATCTCAACCGTTAGATCTAGGGCCTCCAGATCCAACGCCATACGCACATTTCACACGGTTGACTTGCTTGACCGTTAGCACGCGATCAACGACAGTTTTCTCTCACCTCTGCTTGCCACGCGTCGATCTTTGAGTGGGATCGCTCCTCTTCCATCCAAAACCGCTTATCGTTTTAGGGCACCTCGATCGATACCACCAGTTTCCAGAGTGCAGGTCCCACCTTTGTCCTTTAGCACTTTTTTCCTTTTTCCCATAGTTCTCAGGCTCCCGACGCGACTGAGTGCTCGGGGCTTCTCCATTTCGGCCCTGTTTGCCCAGCAGTGTGCATCAAAAATTACCTCCATTTCTCGATCCGGGCCTCCCAGGGGCTACTTTGACCTCCTGTGCAGTCTCCATGGGCCTCAGTCAACATGCTTTGACCAAGGTCCTCGTCGTTGCACGCTGGCTTCCATCGCCACTAGTTCAGGGTGTTTTCCATCGCTGTTTTGGAATTCTTAGAAGTTTGTCCTGACCTAATACAGTCAGGGTTCTTTGATAGTCTTTTATGGATCCAATTCGGATCACGACCTTCCCACTGAAAAAAGCTTTTGGACCACCAAAATTTGGTTTTCAAGCATCGACTAAGTGAGGGTATTGTTCTCTCGCTTGTCCAATCTCAATCCACTTTGCACTGCTCAGCTTTGAACCCTTGAGCCCAACCTTGAGGTACTCCACATCTCCCCTGCGCGTTGTCCTCACCTTCCTGTCCAGTACTATGTCTTCTTGCAACTCATTAAGGTATTCAGGTAGCATGTCATCAGTAGAATGCAATTGAATTTTCTCTTCAGGACCCTCAATCATTGAAGGTTCAAACAATATCAAGCAATCTACATCTATGACTGAGTAGATGTACATGTAAGCTGGTAAATCAAGGTGAAAAGCATTTTCACCAATCTTCTCAAGTATCCTAAAGGGTCCATACCTGATAGGCTTTATCTTTTTACCTTCACCTTGCATCCCTTCCTTGCTGATATACAGCTAGACTTGGTCACACCAACTTGAAAACTATGCTCCATTCAATGCTTATCATGCCTAGCCTTGTACTTGGCTTGGATCTTTTCCAGCTACTCCTGTACTGCCTGGTGGATCTCCTGCATCTGTTTAATGAACCTAGTTGCCTTGTCCACATCATTGTGTCCATCAACCATGGTATCTTTACCAAAGACAAAATCCAAAGGAGACCTTGGTGTGAAACCAAAACAGGTGTCAAAAGGATATCTCTGTGTAGCTGAATGTTTTTCTATGTTGTAAGCATGCTGCACATAACACAAGTGTTCATCCCAAAGCTTAGGATGGTTGCTGCAATATCCTCTCATCAACTGGATCACTGTCCTATTTACTACTTCTGTCTGGCCATCTATTTGTGGATGAAATGATATGCTTTTCTTTAGTTTGGTGTCCATCAGTTCCCACAGACTCAACTAAAACTTCCCCACAAATCGGGTGTCTCGATCAGATACAATGGAAGTGGGTAATCCAAAATGAACCCATACATGTTCAAAGAATAATTTTGCAGTCTGTTAAGCTGTAATATGTTTACTACAAGGTATCAAAATACACATTTTTCTGAACCTATCCACAACAACATATAAATAATCATGACCTTTCCTAGATTTAGGCAGTCCTCCAACAAAATCCATGGAAACACTTTCCAAAGGGTGAGAAGGAACTGACAATGGAGTGTACAAGCCTAGTTTTTTGTTTCTAGGCTTGCTTTTAGCACACATAGCACACCCTCTTACATATCTAGAAATTGTCTCATTCATTTTTGGCCAATAGCAGAATATTTGTAGCTGTGAAACTATTTTACTTACCCCAAAGTGACCTGATATCAAAGAAGTGTGTGCTTCCCTAATTATATTTATCCTCTCAGTTTTTGGGATGCAGAGTTTCCCACAATGATATAATAGTCGGTCCTTCACATAATAATCCAATTCTTCTACTCTTTTGCCTTGACTCAAAGTTGCATATACATCTTTAAAGTCCATATCTTGAGCATATTGTTCAATGTAGCTTTCATGTAGTACAGAATTATGCTTAAGTATGGTAGATGCATTTATAATGGGTCTAGATAACATGTCTGCAACTTTTTTATGTATGCCCTTTTTATATTTGATGACTAAATGAAACTGTTGTAGAAAACCCATCCATCTGTAATGTCTTGATTGCTGCAACTTAGTTTGGGAGTGTAGATATTGAAGTGGTTGATGATCAATATGTATTACTGTCTCTTTGCCCATTAAGTAATGTTTCCACTTTTTCACACTCTGAACTAATGCATACAATTCTTTATCATATGTGGGGTAGTTAACTACTGTAGGATTAGAAGTCTCAAAACGATAACGTATGGGTTTACCATGTTGTGTCAACACTGCTTCCATGGCATAGTCACTGGAATTAGTTTGGATCTCAAATGGTCTTTGTAGATCTAGCAGTGCTAGTACAGGTGTTGTACTAATCTTTTCTTTCAAGGTGTCAAAGGCTTTTTGATGTTTGCCTCCCCACTGAAACACCTTATTCAATCCTGTTAAAGCATATAAGGGAGTTTCAATTGACGAAAAGTTAGAAATGAACTTCCTCTAATATTGTGCTACTCCTAAGAAGCTTCTCACTTCTGTAGCAGACCTGGGTTTAGGCCAATTCACAATGACTACCACTTTAGAGGGACCTATTTTCAATTCACCTACCCCCTACTATATGACCCAAGTATTTTAGAGATGTTTTGCCAAATTCACATTTGAGAGTTTAACATAAAGTTTTTCTCTTTTCAAAACATCTAATGTTTGCTTGACATGCTTTAAATGTTGTTCCCACATTTTACTAAAAATCAGAATGTCATCCAGGTACAAAATAACAAAATCATCAAGAAAAGGTCTGAGTACATCATTCATTAATCACATGAAAGTAGCAGGAGCATTGGTCAAGCCAAAGGCATAACCAGCCATTCATACAATCCCTGCTTTGCTTTGAAAGTAGTCTTCCATGCGTCTTGTTCTGCAACTCTAGCCTGATGGTATCCACTGTGCAAATCTAGCTTGGTGAAATAAAAAGCTTCCTTCAATTGATCTAAAAGATCATCGATACAAGGAAGGGGATAACGATTTTTTATTGTTATCTTATTCAATGCTTGGTAATCAATGCACATTCTCCACGAGACATCTTTCTTTCTCACCAAAACGATTGGTGACCAACATGGTGATGTGCTAGGTCCGATGAACCCGTTCTGGAGCAACTCGTGCACCTACTTCTTGATTTCAGCATTCTTTAAAGCAGAAAACTTGTACATCCAAACGTTAGGCAATGGAACATCTTGCTACAAAATAATATCATGTACTATGCCCTTTTTGGGTGGCAGACCTTTAGGTTCTTGAAACAAGACATCATACTCTGAAACAACCTTTTCGATATCAGCTTGTTGTTCAACATTACAGCCCTCAAATACATTGGTTTTATCAGGTTTCTTTTCCTTTACAACCATCAGTAAGAATTGTTTGCATGAATTTATCATTCTTTTCATTTGCCCTGAGTTTATGAGAGTATAATTATTCTTGAGCTTGTGAGCTCTTACAAAGAATTCGATTCCACCTTTAACAAGTAGATACTTGTTCTCATCTCTATAGAAAATAGCCTTTCTATCATACAAGTAAGGGCTTCCTAAAACAATTCCACATATATCCAAAGGAATTATGTCTAACTCAACCTCATCTGCAAATGCTGACCCAAAAGAAAACTTGAGTTTGCACTGTCTAGTCACTTGTAGTTGTGCTTTTCATTCAACCATCCTAATGGGTATGGTTTCTTGTGAGGTGTAGTTGCTAATCCCAATTTCTTTACAATTGCTTCAGAAATTAGATTTAATTGTGAGCCACTATCAAACAAAGTATCAATCTTTTGATTTTTGGAAACAACTCGAATATGGAAAATCTCATGTCTTTCTCTCATTCTCTTCATCAATAACAGATTGAGCAGAATTACTAGTAGATGCTTCAAAATTATTACCTTTTATATCTGTGGCTGCTATAGTTGTTTCATCTCCTGAGTCTGAACCCAAATCTTTCTGAAGAGTTGCAACAGTCTTCTTATTCTTACCCTCGGACTTCTTAGGTCTCGGCTCTGGATGTAGAATCCAACAATGCTCATCATCATGCCCATCCTTTTTACAGTGAGTGCATGAAGCTTTGATTTTCTGTGCAGTGTTAGCCTTCCTTGCTTTCCACTTCTACTTTATTTTCTCCTTGCTCTTTCTTACAGTGGGTTGGGATGGTCCCCCAACTTCTGGATTTCCATTCTTTCCTCTGGCTTCTAGATGAGTAGCTTGTACAGATACCTCATCTATACCAGTGGGATTGAACATGACAATGGTATGGCTCATGTAGCCGTGTAGACCACCAATGTACTTCAAAATAGTCTCTGGTGAGTCTAATGAGATACGCAACATCAATGATCTCTTTCTGAACTCTTGAGTATACCCTTGCACACTTTTCCCTTTCAACTGTCGAAGATTTTTCCAACTCATCATGGCTTGTTGCATGTAGGCCAATGGATAGAACTACTTTTTGATTGTAGCAACAAATTCACTCTAGACAGAGATGGCCTTACCATGTCTTTTCATATCAGCTTGGGTTCTACCTTCCCACCAAACCAAGGTAGGCTTGCAAGCTGAATCTTACTCTTGTCTACGTCTATGTTCTGTACCCTGCAATACACATCAATTTGTCTACTCCAATTGTCCAACTTTTCAACATTTAGCTCTCCATCATATATAAGAAAATCAAATTTAACATCTAACTTAATTAAATATGCTTTCTTATTATGCACAGGGCTATTAGGAGGTGTAAGAAAGCTTTCCTCTTTCCCTTTTCCTTTGGAGTGATCATGGAAATGAGACTCATCTTCTTTTTTATCTTGTTTAGAACCTGATGAATCTTCAACCTTATTCTTTCTAAAGTCCTTATGCATTTCTTCTACCATAGATTTTATAGCTAGGAAACTTTCTATGAATTGAGGGTCTAGCCCCACAGAACCTTCCTCTAACATTGTCTTCCGAGGATAGACTCTCCCAATTTCAGGATTAGTTTCCACCAACTCTCCTTCTCCTAATTTGAGCTTTGATCTAGTGAGCATTCATAGCTAAACCAACACAAGATTGTCTAACCTTATAGCCTAAAGCTCTAATACCACTTGATCTGATAATCACCCTATGAGTGACATCAGTTCAATATTTATTGAAAATAGGTATTATAGACTCATGTGCTGGTGTGTGTCTATGTTATTTAAGCAAAAGATCAATCAGATTGCCAATACACAGACATTTAAATGGAAATACTGTAGAGAAATATGGTAAGAAAATATAAGAACAAAAGAAATTAATAAGGAGTTCACGCTATTCTCTAGGGCTACATCTCCAGTCCAGATTCTAGTGGTGGCCTTGTTTTATTGTGTCTTTAAGCAGAGAATTACAATGCAGGAGCTCAATATGAGTCACCTGAAACAAAAATTTTCTTGGCAGGGTGGTCCTTAGATTCCCCAAGCCACTGGAGTGCACAGACTCTGTTTTCCTACTAGTTATGTGACCCTCTGGTCTATAATGGAGATAGCCCAATGTGGTTCTCAGTCTGGATAGATCCTCTATGGGATGGCTTGAATCTCTCGAGCTCCCTGGTGCTTGATGCTGCTTTTGGTCAGCTCGACCCTCTGTCTTCCATCTTCTACTTTTTCTTCACTGTCTTCTTCTCTATGTTTCGTCCTCCTCTCAGGATTCTGGTCTCTCTGTCTCTCTCTGACTGACTGTGTATTCTGTCTCTGTTCATGGCTTTTTGCCATTCGTTCCAAGACTGTTTGGTTCCTCTTCCGCCTCTGTCGATTCACCTTCTGCAGTTGCACTTGGAGTTCCCTATTCGGTGTCATCATCAGCGCTTAGGGAGTGGCCACATGTCCTCCTCTAAATGGCGCCAGCCTGCTTCGTCGGTTTGTTTCTTCAGTTATGTTGTGGATCAAGTCTTTCTCCACCGTGGTGGTTGAACGGACCTCAATCTTTACAAACTGCGGCACAATCCCTTGTCGGTTCTGCTTTCCCCATCGGGTGCGATATCAGTCGTTAGATCTGGGGCCTCCAGATCTGATGCAATACACACGTTTAGTGCAGTTGACTTGCTCGACCGTTAGTGCGCGATTAAAGGCGGGTTTCTCTCACCTCCGCTTGCCACACTGTTACACTAAAAAATGTCACCATGGATATTTACAGTCGGTATGGCTCAATCAACAGTCATACTACCCTTTTGAGCAAGTCTTATGCCTCTACTATTCATATCAAACTCCAAGAAAGAGAGAAAGTCTTTATAAAACATGTTTATCTCTGGGTACGCAGGTTCTCTCAAGCCTTGCCTGCGGGTACGCACCTTTTGTTCATAAGGTCTGCGTCCAAGGACGCTCTGTATCTGAAGGGGCAGGTGCGTGCCTCTGAAAAGGTTAAAATGCGCAAGTTTTATCTTCAAAAACTTACTTGTGGTCATTTGTAGAGCATTCTAGAAGATTCTTGGATGAGTATTGAGCGCCTCCAGATGGTTCAAGCACTCCTATCAAAGAAGAACTTATCCCATCAATAAGGGAGTGATCCCATCCAAAGAGGGGACTATCCCATTGATGGTGGACCTGATTAACTTCCTCTTGAGCACTATAAAAAGAGGCATTGAGCCAGAAGGAAGAGGGTTGAAATCTATAGATTTCTAAGGGTAAATGCTGCAGGAATTAGGACTCCCATTTAGAAGCTTGTGAGGAGAGATTGTCATCTTTACTTGTTCTATTTGGAAGTGGGTGAGCTTTGTCAAAGTAGAGGAAGACTCTTGTGGACCCTGGAAGGAGCTTGCACAACACCAAGGCTCAGGTTGTAATGGTTCCTTTTGATTACCTTTAATGCAAATTGGTCCATTCTTCTCAATAGCTTGTTGTTAATGGGTTATTTCATGTACTCCTTGGTCTATATGTTGAATATGCTTTGTTTTATGTTATAATCAGGTGCTATTTAATTGTTTGACTGTTGGTGATTGCAGGTTTTGGAGAAAGGGAGGAGCTCATCTGGATCAACAAAGCTTGGACTTCTACAACAGCGTTTGGACAAAGGTAAGAACAAAACACTTGATTTCTCATATCATAATGTATGTTTAGAGAAGGATAGCTCCAGTTTGTTTTGTTTGTCATTAGAATGTCTTAGACTTCTAGGAAGGTCAGCTGTGTCCGCACCCTTGACTGATTCCGTGTGACAAATTGGTGACTCCGCTGGGGAAAGATTCCATTGATGAGAAGAGTCTTTTCTTTTGTGTGAACTTTGCTTTGAGAAAATTGGTTTATTTTTCTGGTTTTGGCTCTGTGATTTTGTCTCTGGGTGGGTAGCTTAGGATTAGTTTTATTTTGGGTTTTCTTGAGTTTTTCAGTAGGACGCACCCTCTGAGTGCTGCACAGTGCGTCCCTGGACGCACTTTTGCTGTGTGCACAGAGCGGGCCCGCACCTGTGCTAACAGGTTGCCTGCGTCCCCTGCCAAAATTTGAGAAAATTCCACTTTTTGCCTTTTTTGCTCTTAGATTTTGTTTTTTCTTAGTTTTTTCTGCCCAGATTCATCAGTCCCTTGTCCAGATCCCTCACCTGAACTTGTTTCATTGGCATTCCTACTCTAAGCTTTCATCAATTGGGTGTTTTGAGTCTCTTTCTTGAGAAATTCTTGATTTGTTTTCCTTTGGTCATTACTTGGAGGTTTCTCTCAGTCTTTTCACAATTTTGCATCTTTTTGCTTCTGTTTTTGCAAAAAAAAATTCCCCCTCATTCGTCGGGGGGGGGGCTAAATTGTGTATGAGTGTTAATCGCCTTTGAGTGTTTTTATTTTATGATCTTTGGAACTCTCACCCAATTTTCTCGACTTGCACTTGATTGGTTCTTAGATTACATTAGAATCATCTTGTGTTTGAGAATTCTCTTGCATAGATCACATTTGCGTAATTAGAATTCTCATTTTCAGAATATGAATGAAAAATGTGCATAGATTACATTTGCATACTTTTCAAGTGAATTGTGCTTAGATTACAATTGCATAGTTTACATTCTGAAAAATTAATCGTAGATTTAGATCAGTTTTCTTTGATTTGAATTTATACAAAATAAAAAATAAAAAAAATGGTTTGGAATTGATTTGCATTAGTTTTTCTTGATGAAATTAGTGCATTAGAGAATTTGTTATATTTTCTCTTAGTGATCAATTTTTTGCATTGTTGGAAGTGAATGGAAACTCTCTCCTTACTCTAGTTAGGATTCATCGAATTGAAAGGATTGCATTATCATATTCGATTGCATTCAGTTGAGTCGGGTCATAACACCATTGGTTTCATATCCATTTACCCGTTTGAGTAATAACAGCCTTAATAACACAGCGCTTAATTAAAATTCATCTAGTAATTTTTACATTTCTATGGCTCTGAAGCACCAACATAGCTTAAGCTAGTGTCTTGGAGTAGGTGAGTACTTAAATCTCCAAGACAGTAAAACCAAACAAGTAGCTGATCTTGTGATAGAATCAAATCCAATTGTTACATTTACACTCTGGGAAAGCTCCTCTTAAAGGAGAAGCACGAGCTCGTGTCCGAACCAGTGAGGGGATCCATCCTCCCTCGTTGGGAAAGACGCCAGACACGCACGTATTACAAACGGTAAACCTCGGATTAACTATTGTCGAGGAGCCAGGGGTCACTTATCGGTAAACCTTGGATTACTGTCAAGGAGCCGGTAAGGGGATTGAGCTTGCTACTCTGCCCTTGTGTGCTGTCGGAGTTTAGACTGTTCCCCCAGGTGTACTTGTGGCCGTTGGTAACCTTAGTGATCATAATCTTTAGGATTCTACCCAAGGTGACGGTGGAGGGAACATCCCACTGTACCTGGAGCAGATGTCGGTTATACTCACTTGGATTTTCCGGGGGGTTCGCTTCACTTCGAGACGGTTAAAGTGGAGGAACTTGTGCCAGTCTATTCATTAAGCAGGTTGCCGGGGTAACTGTTCCACCCTCCACTTCTGTACTGAATTCGGCGATGTTGGATTTCATCACCAACTAGTGTTTTCGGTCCGGAAGGCTACTGTTTGTGTGTGGTTTGACTCCTAGATTTGATAGCGCGTGTTAATTTGTTTGTTTTTATTTTTAGAGACCATAGGTGTGAATTGTGAATTTTAATTGTTAAGTGTGGATTGTGAATTGTTAATTTTAGTTTTAGTTATAAATTTTTAATAAAATTCACTAAAGTTGAATATAATGGCAAATGTTCCGGAATTTATCAACCTAGGAACCCCTCCTAATGAGAATCCTAGTACTTTTCCTTACTTTGGAAATGTTGGTCCTCCTTATATGGCTACTTTGTCATTACCTGGATTTACAATAGGATTACCGATATGGTTATTTTCAACTACGTTGGCCCAAAATACTCCAATTGTTCCATCTCAACCGGATGCTTCACCTCAACAGAGTTCACCATCTCAACATCACCAACCTTCTGTTGACCCTTTACCTTCTTCGCCTAATTTTTCTTCCTCCATTTCTTCCTCTTCGCCTGGTAAAAGCCTTGATGCTAGTAACCAGGAGGCTAAGAAGAAGAAGAAAGGGAAGAAGAAGAAGAAGCAAGATAAGAAAGAAGTCAACCAACCAACCATGGCTGTAAGTGTTAGTTGTGTTGAGGAAAATTCCGACATGCACCGTAAACCCAAATACCCTTGCAGACTTTGTAAGGGTGACCACTTCCTTGTCAATTGTCCTGGTATTCCAAAGGTCTTGGAAGTATGGTCAGAAAAAACTCATCAAATTTCCGTTGATCCATCAACCAGTGATAGTCAGGTTCCTGGGAAAAAGGGTAAAGTTAGGTTTCCTTGTAAGTTATGCAAAGGGAGTCATCAAACTCACATTTGCCCTCACATGGATGAAGCCTCAATATTGTTGGAAAACCTTACTGTTCCACAGCAAGAATTTCCAACTGGTTACCGTAAACTTTCTCCCAACCTACCGTCAACTGACGGAGTGGTCGATTCAATTTCACATTCGGTCGATCACACTCTTCCATTGGAGAGTGAAACTCATGTCACTCAGGTTGATGATCAATTAGTTGATCAAGTGGTCGATTCAATTTCACATTCGGTCGATCCCACTTTCCCTTTAGAGAGTGAACTTCATACCGCTCAGGTTCTTCTTGTTACATCAGATTCTTCTATGCCGGGGGGCATTTCACCTATTTCTATAGAACCCCCTCCAAGCACTGAGGTCTTTTCCTTTGATTGGAATAGACTGACAGAGCCTCGTCTTCCTTCCTCCATCCCTTTCCAAATCATCGTCAAGGCTGGTGGTAGGGACATACATCGTACTCAGGTAGATGAGGGTGCTTCTGTTAGTATTTTATCCTCAACTGTTTGGAAAGCTTTGGGTTCCCCTCAGCTTGCGCCTATTACGCAGAATCTGAAAGCTTTTAACAGAACCATTAGTGAACCTTTAGGGATCCTTCCTAAGTTTTCTATTACCTTGGAAGGTAAAACTGTCAGTATTGATCTTATGGTAGTCCGAGGTCCCTTGGATTTCAATTTACTCCTTGGGCGAGACTATGTCTATGCAATGAAAGCTGTCGTATCGACACTCTTTCGCGTGATGTCTTTCCCTCACAATGGCAGTATTGTGACTGTAGACCAGCTTTCGTTCCCTAGTCTTGTTTCAGCTACCAATAATATGACAGCCCTAAATGTTCCTGATTCTAAAGTGGTATCTACCCTTCCACGGGTTAATTATGTGGCAACCGATCCCATGTTTTCAGTTACCGATGTAAGTGAGCCTCTCATTGTTTGCTCATCTTCCTTTGATTTAGATCCGGTAATTGACATGGAAAACTCTATGGGATTACTTGAACACGATGTTCTTATCCCTTTTGAGTCCCTTGACATGTGTTCCTTCCAGAGAAGTATTCTTCCTTCTGATGAAGACCTCCTGGAAGCCATGATCAAGGTGTGTCCATTGACATGTCTTTCTTCCAGTTGGAAGCCATGATCAGTGTTGCGAGGACAGTTCCTTTTCCTGTGCCAACCTCGTTAAAAAATGAAACAGGTGTCTGTGAGGATAGTTTCTTCTAGTCTCAACCTTGTTAAAAAATGAAACTGGACGTCATGAGCATAGTTCCTTGTCTTGTGTCAAGCTCATTAAAAAATGAAACAAGGAGTATGAGGAAAGTTCCTTTTACTGTGTCAACCTCGTTAAAAAATGAAACAGGCTAGCATGAGGATAGTTCTTTTACTGAGTCAACCTCATTAAAAAATGAATCAGGTAGATTTTAGGATATGTAAGTAGATTTTAGAAAGAAGAGCGAGGACAGTTCCTTTTCCTGTGCCAACCTCGTTAAAAAATGAAACAGGTGTCTACGAGGATAGGTTGTTCCTCTCTCAGCCTCGTTAAAAAATGAAATTGGATGTAGTGAGGAAAGTTCCTTTTACTGTGTCAACCTCGTTAAAAAATGAATCAGTGCGTGCGAGGATAGTTTTTCCTGTATCAACCTCGTTAAAAAATGAAATAGGAGGGTATGAGGAAAGTTCTTTTACTGAGTCAACCTCATTAAAAAATGACTCAGGTAGATTTTAGGATATATAGGTAGATTGTAGAAAGTAGGGTTATGAGGATAGTTCATGTTACTGAGTCAACCTCGTTAAAAAATGAATCAGGTATGAGGATAGTTCTTTTCTTGTGTCAACCTCCTTAAAAATGAAACAACTCCCTTTTCAAGTTAAATATTGAAAGTAAACCTTCATTCCATCCATCTGGTTGAATGCAATGAAGCCTGAGGGGCATGTACCTCATTTTTCATCATTAAACTGGGGGCATGCGAACTTTTTGAGCATAGTTCCTTGTCTTGTGTCAAGCTCGTTTAAAAATGAAACAAGGGTAGGTTGAAAGCTATAGATTTCTAAGGGTAAATGCTGCAGGAATTAGGACTCCCATTTAGAAGCTTGTGAGGAGAGATTTTCATCTTTACTTGTTCTATTTGGAAGTGGGTGAGCTTTGTCAAAGTAGAGGAAGACTCTTGTGGACCCTGGAAGGAGCTTGCACAACACCAAGGCTCAGGTTGTAATGGTTCCTTTTGATTACCTTTAATGCAAATTGGTCCATTCTTCTCAATAGCTTGTTGTTAATGGGTTATTTCATGTACTCCTTGGTCTATATGTTGAATATGCTTTGTTTTATGTTATAATCAGGTGCTATTTAATTGTTTGACTGTTGGTGATTGCAGGTTTTGGAGAAAGGGAGGAGCTCATCTGGATCAACAAAGCTTGGACTTCTACAACAGCGTTTGGACAAAGGTAAGAACGAAACACTTGATTTCTCATATCATAATGTATGTTTAGAGAAGGATAGCTCCAGTTTGTTTTGTTTGTCATTAGAATGTCTTAGACTTCTAGGAAGGTCAGCTGTGTCCGCACCCTTGACTGATTCCGTGTGACAAATTGACAGGTAGTTTTTCGTTTCAAGCTTGCGTAAACATGAAACCGAATCCGAGCATAGTTCTTTTCCTGTGTCAAGCTCGTTAAAAAATGAAACAAATCCTCCTCTAATTGAGTCGAGAGTTTTGACTAGATCTCATAGATGTTAAGTTGTATTTAGGTTAGTTATTTCAGTTTTTGCATAATTTTCTTACAGTTTTGGGTCAAGTCTTTCAATGATCTCGTAACTCAGACTTCATTTCATCCAACTGGTTGAATGAAATGAGGCTAGGGGGGCATGCACTCTAGCAGTTATGCTTAGGGGGCATCAAGCACAGTTTTATCTCTGTTTCAAGCTTGTGTAAAAATGAAACTACTTTGAAGCATAGTTTTTCTCTGTTTCAAGCTTTTGTAAAAATGAAACCTATCTCGAGTCAATTTCGGTTATTTTCAAGACTCGTTAAACTCATGAAGATCCCGAGATTATTTTGCTATCTTTCATTCTCGTAAAACAAATGAAAATGCCGAGTTATTTCCGTCTTTTCCTGCTCGTAAATTAAATTGAAAGTCGGCCATATGAGTACATTTTTATCCCTTTTTCGAACTCATTAAAATTTATGAAAAAGTGAAAACCATGAGTACATTTTTATCCCTTTTTCGAACTCGTTAAAACTTACGAAAAAGTGAAACCTCAGAGTCATCTTTTAAGCCCTTTTCTGACTCCTAAAACATGAAAAGATTGCCGAGCGTTTCTTTTACACTCGTTAAAACAGAATTAAAAGACGGTCCCCTTATAGCTCTTTTCTGACCGTAAAATCAGGAAAAGATTGCCATGTTTTTGTCGTTTCAAACTCGATACGGAAATAAAACGACGTGTCCTTGATCGCTTTTTACTTTTCAGGTCAGTGACACTAATTATGAAAGTACTCCTTGGTCGCAAGATCAAGCGGTTCCCCCAGGTATTATTTTATACTTTTTCGGGCTTGAGGGACACAAATTTACGAAAAAGTTCAACTTGGAGTTTTCTTAAGTTTTTCAGACTCTCTAAAATTGAAAAATGCCGAGTTTCTCCTATATTGGGCTCGTTAAACATTTCACAGTAAAGGACCTGTTCAATTACAAACAGGAACGAACCACTCCTTCCTAGGGTTCGAATCAAAACTGGGTTGGACTCATCCGAAGGATGAGCTTATAATCAAGCATATGTTATCCTCCTCAAGCTTGTTAAAAATAAAGAGGTACTTGCCAGAAATGGTGGGGGAAAAAAGAGAAGAATGAGCCTATTTGTTACCTTTTGTCTCAAAAGAAACTTTATTACCACTCTTGGACACGACACTTTTCATTCACCTGGGTTGGGAAATCTTTTACCTCATAGTCAATCAAACCACTTTTGAAAGTCTTCAACTGGGTTCCGGGGATTAACTTTGAGTTATTTAGCACCAAACCATCTGTCGTGTCGTTATGTGTTCAAGAGGTCTGCAAACAAAACTTTCATCTGCAAAATACTTGTCATCCATTTGACCATCCCTGAGTCAGTCCTTACAGCAATATTTCTTCAACTTGAACAATGATTTCGTGTTGTGGGCTTGCCTGCAACGAGTCTCTTTCTATCGACATCAGCACATTATCTAGAGAGATGACTTAGAAATCGTCAGTGCCTTGAAGTCTGCATGCATCAATGGCAGGTTTCTCGCCTTTAACGTCAGTTTACATCATTGACTTTCGATCGAAGGATTCCGTGAAATGTTCGACATCAACTCATTCATTCACATCTCATGGATTGTACTGGGTACTTTGAGAACCATTGACATTATTTGGTGGTCTCTCTCACGCTTGTTAACAGTTCACATCATCGACTGGTAATCAAGTGGTTTCTACCATGTTCGACATCGACTCATTTATTCGCATGGCTAGAATCGTACCAATTCGAGAAGTAGGAATGAAGACCCTGGATCAAATCTTTACCGTCCAGGCTGCGAGGAGTTTTGTATTCATTATCTAAGTAGACTAATCATAAACAGATGGCTGCGCCCATACTGTGTCTACAAAAGTCTATGATTATGATGTACTACAAGATCATTTCTGTATCAGAGTAGTTAGTCTATTAGTTAAAGTTTTTATCTGAGTATGGGAATGCCTACCTCAGTGATGATATAATCTTATCCATGTATTTTGTGTTGAAAATTGCAGGTTCCAACCAGGTTCTCCATAAGATAATCCTCGAAATGATAAAGCGCTTCACCCTTCCTAGATAATACAAAACCCTAATCTATTCCAGGCTTCGCACTTTAGGGGGCAATCTGTTACACTAAAAAATGTCACCATGGCTATTTACAGTCGGTATGGCTCAATCAACAGTCATACTACCCTTTTGAGCAAGTCTTATGCCTCTACTATTCATATCAAACTCCAAGAAAGAGAGAAAGTCTTTATAAAACATGTTTATCTCTGGGTACGCAGGTTCTCTCAAGCCTTGCCTGCAGGTACGTACCTTTTGTTCATAAGGTCTGCGTCCAAGGACGCTCTGTATCTGAAGGGGCAGGTGCGTCCCTCTGAAAAGGTTAAAATGCGCAAGTTTTATCTTCAAAAACTTACTTGTGGTCATTTGTAGAGCATTCTAGAAGATTCTTGGATGAGTATTGAGCGCCTCCAGATGGTTCATGCACTCCTATCAAAGAGGAACTTATCCCATCAATAAGGGAGTGATCCCATCCAAAGAGGGGGACTATCCCATTGATGGTGGACCTGATTAACTTCCTCTTGAGCACTATAAAAAGAGGCATTGAGCCAGAAGGAAGAGGGTTGAAAGCTATAGATTTCTAAGGGTAAATGCTGCAGGAATTAGGACTCCCATTTAGAAGCTTGTGAGGAGAGATTGTCATCTTTACTTGTTCTATTTGGAAGTGGGTGAGCTTTGTCAAAGTAGAGGAAGACTCTTGTGGACCCTGGAAGGAGCTTGCGCAACACCAAGGCTCAGGTTGTAATGGTTCCTTTTGATTACCTTTAATGCAAATTGGTCCATTCTTCTCAATAGCTTGTTGTTAATGGGTTATTTCATGTACTCCTTGGTCTATATGTTGAATATGCTTTGTTTTATGTTATAATCAGGTGCTATTTAATTGTTTGACTGTTGGTGATTGCAGGTTTTGGAGAAAGGGAGGAGCTCATCTGGATCAACAAAGCTTGGACTTCTACAACAGCGTTTGGACAAAGGTAAGAACGAAACACTTGATTTCTCATATCATAATGTATGTTTAGAGAAGGATAGCTCCAGTTTGTTTTGTTTGTCATTAGAATGTCTTAGACTTCTAGGAAGGTCAGCTGTGTCCGCACCCTTGACTGATTCCGTGTGACACACACGTCGATTGTTGAGTGGGATCGCTCTGCTTCCATCCAAAACCGCTTACTGTTTGAGGGCGCCCCGATCAATATTGCTGGTTTCTAGAGCGCGGGCCCACCTTTGTCCTTTAGTGCTTTTTTCCTTTTGCCCGCGGTTCTCTGGCTCCCGACGCGACTGAGTGCTCGGGGCTTCTCCATTTCGGCCCTGTTCACCCAGCAATGCGCTTCAAAAATCACCTCCATTTCCTGATCCAAGCCTCCCAGGCACTAATTTGACCTCTCGTGCAGTATCCATGGGCCTCGGTCAGTGTGATTTGACCGAGGTCCTCGTCGTTCCACGCTGGCTGCCAACGCCATTAGTTCAGGGTGTTTTCGATTGCTGTTTTTGAATTCTTAGAAGTTTGTCCTGACCTGATAAAGTCATGGTTCTTTGACAGTCTTTTATGGATCCAATTCGGATCAATAAGTATAGTGTTACTGGTGTGGATGCTATTACTTTTGAAAGGGAGAATGCGGCTCCAATCACCTTGAAGATTGTTATGCATGTACCCGGTGTTATGTTCCTATAACAATAGGAGTCATAAATTTTGAATGGCTGAGGTCAAATCTGTAATATGTACATACCTTTGCTTTCTATAAATGTTTTCCATATTCAAAAATTCAAAAAAATAAAAAAATGTAAAGAGGGTATGTCCTAAAAGAAAAATCAAAGGACAAAAAGAATGAAAAAGGTCAAAAAGATGAAAAAATGAACCCCAAGGAAAAAGAAAAAGACCATGAAAGTGTGCAAGTCAAAATGCCACTACCATTTACTTTGATGTAGAATAAGAAGATTGTGTGCATCTTGTTACCTTTGCCACAATCCATGGATAGTAAAAATGTTTAAACTTGGCTATTTCATGCTTTCAATTTCACGCTTATAGATAGAGAAATAAAATCTGACCAAACAATGTAATCTTGGTAGATAAGTAGATAGGTAGAGTTAATAAAAGGAGCTCAACTGTTTAATCTGAGCCCTTAAATTTAATAAGGTTAGAATTAGATAGATTACTTTTGTAAAAAGAAAATAAAAGGTTTGATAAGGGTTTTCCAGCTTAAGTGCACCCTAATAAAGAGTAAAAAAAATGGTAGGATGAGTAGATGGGTAAGCAGTTGAATGGTTGCAGAATTGTGATGATTGATTAGATAAGATCATATCATTTACCTTCATCATCAAATTTCTAAAGTATGGATGGTAATTGAGCATTTACCAAAGTACACATAGTCAATTGATTAACCTACCTCATTCTTACATTTTTCACTTAACTAAATCCTAAGGAAAATCTTAAAGTACATAAAACCTTAAGTTAAAGGGGCTCAGAGCATTTCTCTAACTTTTGGAGGGATCGGACCCTCGTACCAATAACTTATAGGTCCTATGTACTAAAAGTCCCCTTACAAGCTTTCACCCCCTCCATAATTCACTCATTTTCCCTAAAAAACCCTTTTTCCCTAAGGATAAAACCCTAGAGAAGTGATCACCCCCCAAGCAAACCCCTTTTCCTAAGAAAACCCACAAAAATGCACTTAGCCTAAGTTATAATGTTCTATGTAAAAAGAAAAATTACAAAAACACATTATGTTTAGCACACTTCGTTTATTCCACCTCCATTTCATATTAACTTCCAATTTTAATTATATATTAATTCCTGAAAAATAAACCCTTTCCCGTATATTTTATTAAACCCCTTTAACTTTAATATCCCGTTCCCTAAAGTTTGAAACATAAACTTTATTAATAAACAATTAATGGGTTAATTAAGTCGATCAGTGGCTAATTAATAACCAAGACCCACCGCCGAATAAAAGAGATTAATTAACCGATTCGTGGTTAATTAATAATCAACCTTGCCAATGAAATCACTCCTGACATCATTAAACCTCCATAATCCTTCATTAATTAAATCCCACCACATTAAAACCCCGTCGGACCCCTCCATTAAACGTCATATCAAATCATCACCCTGATCACCGTACGATTTGATCCCTTTTGATCCAATGGTTGATTCTCATATCAGGTGGCCTCTGAAGGCTGACCTTTACCCGCCCGATATGGGTGGTTTCACTATTCACCCCACTTAGATATAATAACTATTTTCTATATTCTAGACCACCTTTTCTTGGTTTTCTTCATCTATCTCTTGGACCACTTTGGGAGGTGGTTAGGCAGAAGTTTCATGGAGGTTTTGTTGCAAAGGGATCTAAGCTACCACTAGAAACTGCAAAATTTTCTTGGAAGAATATGTAGTTGGATGGAATGAAAATTGTTTTAACTAAAAACATAATGGATTTTGTGAATGTTGCAGATAATGAAGAAGCACCTTTTCTGTATAGACAATAGCATGGAAGATGCAAACTACAAAATATTAAGATTTCAAACAAAGGAGTTGACAGGAATTGTATAGTTTGCATCTTCCATGCTAATATACAATTTCTGAGCAATTCCTGTCAACTCCTTTGTTTGAAATCTTAACATTGTATAGTTTGCATCTTCCATGCTATTGTCTGTACAGAAAAGGTGCTTCTTCATTATCTGTAGCATTCACAAAATCCATTATATTTTTAGTTAAAACAATTTTAATTCCATCTAGCTACATATTCTTCCAAGAAAATTTTGCAGTTTCTAGTGGTAGCTTAGATCCCTTTGCAACAAAACCTCCATGAAACTTCTGCCTAACCACCTCCCAAAGTGGTCCAAGAGATAGATGAAGAAAACCAAGAAAAGGTGGACTCCAAAATACTCCGAATTAGACCAGTTTTCCCCAATTTCATTGAAAACCCTTCACTCCCGTCTTTGAATCCACAAGAACCAAGGATGGTTGCTCCCATTGCATTAAACAGCTTGCCAATTTCTACTCCCCACATGATTTATACAATCTCCCATTGGCAGATAAAGATTTTCAGATTTTCAGATACCTCTGTCCAAGAATCCCCTTTGCAACTATACTGCAGGTACAGAGACCAATACCTGAACCATGCAGATTACATAGGACTTTGGGAATCAGGTTTACCCATGTACCAATTTCCGAGAGTTCATATCTTCCCATAGATTATCCATTACTGCCATATGAACTATAATCCCTGCCAAACGGTAGTGATGACCCTTGATCATTCCATATTATTTACCATCACTACTGAGTCCATAAATGAAATTCTGTAGTTACAACCAAGCCAAAGCCTGACCCCTCTTTTTGTTGGAGATTTGCTTAACATATTCCCTACACTCACCTCAATCAAACTTTCTCGGTTATTCCAGACCTTCATTAGGGAAGAATAATACATTTCAAAGGACCCTCCCCCTTACATGTGGACTATATTCTCTGATCTTGGCTGAAACATCATAGAAATTATATCCAGTGTCTTAGGCAAGACTAGTGAATTTGTTAATGAGATTATTAAAGCCTTTATTTCCATCTACTCTCTTGGGCAGCCCCTAGCCATCATGTTTGACTATGCTAAGCTCATTGCTGATAAAATGCATGATCAGTTCATGAGGATGGATAATGAAAGAGTGTTAAAATATTCTTCAGTTTTATATCATCTTTTCCTGTATTATCAAGCTGACAAATTCCCAATCACAATCCAAAAGCTGGATACCAGAGGCAACCCTAGATCAGTGGTCTTCTGAACTTCATTAATCCACCTATATGACTCTCAATATTCTTATACTGATTTCATAGATCTCTTTGTGCACCCAGTGGAAACTATGTTATTAGGAATCCCTCCCCCCAGAATTAGTGCAAATATTAGGAGGGTCCTACAGTTGTCCAAACAATATAGAGTGGGAGATTGGTACTTGTACCAAAACCACACTGACATTAGAATATATGGATGTGAGTTGGCTCCCTACAAATTGCCCAGATACCTCCCCATGAGATTTTTTTCTCTGGAGTACTACAGGAAAATGATTAATTTAGATGAGGTGCATTTTGTGAAGGCCAAGAAGAAAGCTCAATTTAGTATAAAAGATCAGCTTGGCTCATTTATATGTAACAATAGGGAAGTAGGGAGGGAAGCAGAGGAAATCCTCCAAAGGTTGAAATTGAAACAAATTTTTATCTGGAGGTATGAACCTTTAGAATTCATTTGTAATAGGAGACAAAAAAATAAATTATCTCCATATATCCACCATAGAATTCCTAAAATTGAATAGTATGCTAATCTACTAGAATGGGTGGAAAACACTTTGGTAGACTGAGATAGCACAGAAGTTGCTGTCAATAATGTATTGATTGATTTAGAAAGAAGACTTGATGAAGATTCATTTGTAAAAGTGCTAGGAGAATCTTAATCTCAAAGGAAATGATAGGGACACAGTGGGAAAAAAGTAGAAGAAGGGCCTCAAGAGCAAGAGACACCAGAGAAGCCATAGGAATCAAAGCAGCCAGAGATATCAGAAGAACTTTCTTAGCCATAAGATATCATGAGTAATCCACCTATTTTACAGACTCCTCTAAATGAGGAGAAAAATCCTAAGAGAGATAGAGAGGAGGCCACTCCTTCTAGCAAACATGTTGCCCAGAATTATGTCAAGAGGCAAAGGTTGAATCCATTTTCAGAACAAGAGTTTATTAAAGAAACAGATGGAACTGCAGGTGCAGAAAGAGTAGAAAGTAGGTAGACCACTTCCTCAGGAGGTACATAAGAACTTTCCACCTCATAGGCTCAAATGTTGGAGAGACAATAGAGCGTGGAAGTATCCTCATTCAAAGCTCCAATTGGCCAGAGCCAAGATATTAGATAAAAATACAAAGAAATAAAGGCCATGAATGAAAGATTGAAGGCCCAAAGCTATGCACATTACCTAAAAATGGCCCTTACTAATAAGACAGGGGTAATGTCAGCCTTTGATGTGAAAGAGGGTAAAATGCAAATGACTTTCATGAAGCCAAGTACACAGCAGCCGAGGTCAATTGCAGATTACTTGAAAACAGACTTTGAAGTATTGGCAAAGGGTATCCATCCTATTGACCAAATAGAATTACACAAGCAGACTCAGGAAATGGTCTACTCCACCTTGACCAGCAAGGCAATTGCAGCTCACCAACTCCAAAATACGCTGAATAACATATCAGCACAATTCCAGTTAGAGAAGGCCTCTTCACAAGCCAAGGATACTAGAATAAAGTCCTTAGAGGACTTAGTCATAGAACTAGGGCATGATCCCAAGGATGTGAAAGCTATAGAAAAGCTTATTAAAAAGAAAAATGATGACATAGCTGCACTAAAGAAGAAGCTCAAAATTCCTCCTCTGCATCATCCTCAGACAACTGAAGTGTTGGAAACTCACAAGGAAGAAGAGATTATGGACTTAGTCCTTAAGCTGAATGAACAACTAAAAGAAACAGAAAAAGAGCTGGATAACATGATACAGTCTAGATAGAGTAATTTGGCCACCACTCCTTAGACTATAATCCCTACAGTCTCTACAACAGTACCCTCCACATTGGCTGCTTCCTTAGCACCAACAATTCCACCAGCTACTGTTATGCCAGTTACTGGTACATCTACAAGCGCAGGGACATCCACAGAAAAGAAAGTTGAATTGGTAAAAGCAATGGAGGAAATGAGCATCCAGGCTACTGAGCTTAAGAAGCTTAGAGAAAAAGTGTCAAGTTTGGAAACTAATTGCAAACTTGCACAAATACAACAGAAAGAAGAAGCTAAAAAGAGTCAAAGAATGGGTGAAAGAATAAAAGTCCTTGAAAAGGACTTGTCATTGCAACAACCACTTGGAGACAAGAAGGAAATTCTTTGGGCCAACATCATTGTTTCTATCAATGATGTTTAGCCATCTATTCAAATAATTTTTGAACAAACTGAACTAATAAAAGTGGCTACAGAAGCAATCAACAAGACAATGGAAGAGTTTGGAGATAAGCCTGAAGAAGTCAACCAATTGATAACATTTTTGAACAGAAGAAATAGGTATCAGTTAGATGAACTACGCATAGAAGATAGAATAGGGACCATCATAGAAATAAATAAGGTTCTCACCAAAAGGAACCTGATACTCAATCTGGAGAAAAGGTGTCAAAGCATCCAAGCTGATATTGACAGATTTATGACAAAATATGGTATTTTAAGGAAAAAAGGACTCCCTAATCCTATGGTAATCCATGACAAGCTGATGACTCAGGAGGATTAAGTTGAAAGACTAAACAAGTTGGCCACCAGCCAAGCTAGTACTTCAGGGGTAAAAGCTTTGCCCACTGGAAAGGTATTATATGATAGTCTGGAAAATCTGTTTTTCATAGAGCATGAGGTCAAGCACTTGTTTGTCAATAGGCCAAATTTTTCCAAGTATACAGAAGCTGACGAGATATATAGAAATATGATAAGGATGAAATTACCTGATAGTGAATGGTGGATGAAATTGACAGATTTACTATAAAGTTACTGCAGTAAATCTATATGACAGCCAGATAAAATAGGTAAAACAAAGTCAAATTATATCAAGTAAAGAGTATCAGTAGGTAGAAGACATGAAGCAATTCTAGCACATAAGTATCAAGCAATTGAAAGAGCCAAATCCGAATTTCAATAGCCAACATAGTCATAAAAAAAGGGACAACAAGAAGACAGTTCTCCATATGTCTCTACCTTCATGCTTGAAGATATTTTCGGTTTCCTAGAATAATTCTCATATTGTTATGAGATATTTTGTAATAATTTTTGTATAAATAATTCACAAATTGACGTAATGAGGGTGGATGAAAATACATTTTTGTAGACATTTTATATCGAGATAAGGAGCTATTGTATTCAATACTAGACTGGTTTTGCTGGGTCATGAAATAAAGCTAAATAAATTTCATTAGATTCTTGTGCATAGTTGGAACCAAATAAGTATTGTCTCTTTATGTTTAATTATTGTTTTATCATCATGTTATAAATATTCACATGTTTTCTCTATGAAATCTGAATGGTAAACAAGGAATGATATTTCAGAATTAGCTTTAATGCTCTCCGTCTTGACTGTTTACTTTCTCACTGTTTTCTACTAAGCTATCTTAGTTTGGGAATTCTTGATTGCTCCCTTACTTCCGTAGTTTTCCCCCATTTGGTTCATAATAAAGGATTCTTAGTTGCACTTTGCTACTGATCATCCTTCTTTGCTTCACCTTGATCTTGGTTTAAGGATTCTTCATTGCCCTTTTGCCCTGGTTAGGACTACCTCATCCATTTGAACCTACAAATCTGCTTTTTGTTGTGCTAGCCTGCCTTGTGAACTCCTCCTTTAGCAATTGATTTGATTAAATTAAGCCACTCTTTGATTGACTCCATAGCCTAATGGTTTGAAGGTCTGCTCTGCCCATCTGTTCCTAGAATTCTGCCACCCAATCAAAATCAAAACCTCACGAGCACTAAGAGCTAGGCTAAAATCCCACCCAAAACAAAGTTAAATTATAAAGAGAGAGCCCTCCCTAGACTTAGGTTGGCTAGAACCCGAGTATAAAAGATTAGGTTTGTGGTTACCTCGGAAATTTATTTCTTTAACCTTGAGAAAATTTTGAGTGATAACATAGTGGCGACCATACTAGGGACTCAAACCCCCAGTTTTAATAAACCTTTGAGAAATTAAAATTTTAATTTTTAAGCCACTTAAAGGGTCTATTAGAAGCTATTTAAAAAATTCATAAAAAAGAAAATAATTAGAAAAAGCTCAAAATTTGGCTTCAGGGAGAACTCACTATACCAGGGCCAACCCTGATCCAAATCCTCCCCCTGTATTTGACAATCCCAACCTTATTCCGAGAATAATCAGAAGGAAAGAAAGTTCAGTAAGCCCAAGACCTTTATTTAGATCCAATTCCTGCCCTAGTGAGTGGTTATTCATAGAAGACCTCCCTTTTGATGATTATTTTGACCATTCCTTATTTAGAACCAAATCTGAGAGTGAACTTGAGGACACAGTTCTAGATCCAGAATTTACAGCAGAACTTGAAGTCCAAAGGGAAAACTTGTCAATTGATCAGTACCTTCTGAATTCCCCTCAATCATCCCTTACTACTGATAGAATCCCTGAACTTTCTGAAATAGCTTCAACTTCTTTTAGCTCACCATCATTTACCTACACTTTTGAGTTTCATTGCTCATCTACGTTCATACCTTCATTTCCCCATCAGCCTATCACTACCCTTCAAATACCCATTACACTTGTTACTCCAAATCCCCCTGTTATCCCAAATCCCCCCGTTACCCCAACTCCTGTTCTCAATCCTGTCCAACTTAGAGCTATGGCACTCAGATATGCCCCTCTTATGATGCCCGCTCCTCAAGGCGCCTTACCAGCATATTATCAGAGTAAAATTGTCTTATTTGATGGCACTTGATCTTACACAACACAACATCACACAAAGAAAATGACATATTATTTTGAACTGCATGAAATTGACATAAGAGATGTTCAAATGAGAATTTTTGCCCAAACTCTAGCTGGAGAAGTGAGAACATGGTTTAGATCTATGCCTCCTAATAGTATAGATAGTCTAGAAGTTTTCTACCAGCAATTTTTGCATAGGTGGGAGAAGAAAAATAACCCTCTTCAAATTCTTTCTAAATATGAAAACCTTAAGAGGGGACCAAACGAAACAGTTCAAGACTACTGTACTAGGTTTAACAATGTATATAATGCAATACCACTTGACCTTAGATCTCCACCTGGCTTAGCCCTGATTAAGTTTCTAGATGGATTTGACATAGATATCGCTTTTCAACTTAGAGAAAGGAATCCCCCTACACTATAAGATTACAAAGTGTTGCAGTTAGCATAGAAGCTAATCTACTATCCAAAAGAGCTAGGGTTAGAAACGAAAGAAGAACACCCCTGAAAGATGAAAATTCACCATTTGATCAAAAAATGAATGCTTTAGCTAAAGGAATGGAAAAATTTATGGACAAAATAGAAAACATTGAAAGGAAACCTCACTGGGATAGCCAACAGGCATCTCCAGTGAGGAATCCAAATTTTAGGAAGAACCAGAACCAAACAACTGGTAAAAATGGGCATGATTAGAACATTAGACCTCCTTTCCAAGAGAATTATACTAAAACTTCCCATCAAGAAGACCGTGAGCTAGACAACCAAATCAACTTAATGGGATTAGATGATGAAGAAATTGTCTTTCTGACTCAGGATGATCAGGAATTATACATGCTTCAACAGTTACAGAGCCAAACTGGAGAATCTTTCGACTACAAGCAATGGTATGATTCTGCTATCTTCGAAGTGCATAAACAGTACAATTTGAGGAGCAAAAAGAACACTGATGTTCCAGACCAAAACAAGAAAGCAATACCTAATCAACCAAAGAAAGTGAAAGCTGCAAATCAGAATCCTCCAGTTACAAAAACTCTACAAATCCTTTCTAGATCAAATCAGAACCCTCCTAGTCCCACCATTGAAGATGTAACCAACGACCAACCTTCTAATGAGTAACCTTCCACTTTAGTTCCCCTCAAGGAAACAGTGGAACAATCTCCAGAAATTATATTAGAAAATTCGATTAAAAAGACTCCAAACGCTGAAAAAAAAGAACAAACTACTCCGTACCCTGTTGGTAAGATTTCAAATGTTCGAATAGAAAAATCCCCTTTGCCTTTCAATTTGGGAGTAGAGGTGGCCAAACTTAAAATCTCAGTCCCTTTAACAAAACTGGTTAAACATGAAACTTATAGATCTCAAATAAGCAAATCTTTATACTTCATTGAAAATGAAGACTCTGTTAACCTATTTGATGATCAACCTGAGTTAATTTCCAGTCCTGATGTTAATGGAAAACTAGTGGAAGGAGGGATACCACCCTTCTACATCAGCCTTAACATCCATGATAAAATCCTACATAATTCCATGCTAGACTCTGGGGCTTCACACAATCTTATGCCTAAATTTGTTATGGAGAAAATAAACTTGGATATCATTAGATCCTACAAAGACCTGTTTTCATTTGACTCAAGCCAAGTTAAGTGCCTAGGACTTATAACAGACCTGTGTGTTTCCCTAGTGCAATACCCTGCTAAGACCATTCTTATGGACATAGTTGTTGCTGATATACCACCTAAGTATGGTATGTTGTTGTCTAGATCTTGGGGTGCTAAACTCCAGGGATCTCTACAACTTGACATGTCGTATGCTACCATATCAGTCTTTGGACATCCTAACAAACTGTATAGAGAGAGTTTGATGAAGTATGTAGTGAGTGCCCAGGAGAGGCCTCAAAAATTTCCTATATATTCAACGCATTCTGATATTGATTCTTTTATTCTTTACAATGTTGAATCTAACCAAGAAAATACTTCAGACATCATCATGGTAGAACCAAAAGAAATTATAGTAACAAAAGAAAATGAAAGTGTCCAAATTCATGGGATTTTAGATAATAAAGATGACCTAGATACTTTAGTCAAAGAAGATTTTATTCCCCCAGATAGTAAGAATTATGAACATGAAATTCTATGGCATCTTGATTTCGATGGGTCAATAAACAAACTAGGTGCAGGAGTAGGAGTATGGATTTACAACTTAGAAAATGATCATTCAGAGGGTCATGCCTACAGGTTGAACTTTAAATGTACAAACAACATGGCTGAATATGAAGCACTTCTATTAGGTCTGAAATTGGTCAAAAGGTTAGGAGCCATAAGAGTCTCTATTATGGGAGAATCTAAGTTGGTAATAAAACAAATTAACACTGTTTATATGACTAGAGATCCTAGGTTAGGATTTTATAGAGGAACAATTGTAGAAATACTAAATACTTTTCTAGAAACCAAGCTTGTTGTTATTCCAAGAAAACACAATATGCAAGCTCACAGTTTAGCGATGTTTGCTAGTACTTGCAAGTTGCCATTTCAGCCTAACCATCAGTACATTGCTGAGGTGAGGCATAGGCCTGCTATTCTTGACAACTTAAAGAACTCGCAAGTGTTCGATAATGATCAACAAATTAACAACTTTATAAGTTTAGACGATGAATTTGTAAATATCAACATAGACACAAATATAACATTAGATTTTGATTACACTAATAAAGTAGAAATTAACGGAGTAGAAGATGAAAAGTAGATAATTTCCATCCCACAAAGTTTACAAAATCATATATTCGAAACCTAAAAAAAATGGAAATTGATGAAGCAATCAATGAAGAATCTGAAGTCATCAATCTTAAAGACAATTTTCTTCCCAAAGGATTAACTCCTTTGGAGGACTTATTTGATTCAAATGATGTCCCTAAAAAGCCGAAAATGGAACCTTTAAAATCAGACATTGAGGAATGTAATATAGGCTCTGAAGAAGATCCCAAAATGATAAAACTTTCAAAGTCTTTACCTCCCAATGAAAAAATGAAATACATAGAGCTGCTAAAGGAATTCCAAGATGTTTTGTCTTGGAATTGTGAGGACCTTAAGTCCTATGATACCAGCGTAATACAACACACCATTCCCTTAAAAGAAAATCAGAAGCCTTTTAGATAGAAGATTAGAAGGATTAACCCTGTTCTATTGCCTTCCACTAAAAAAGAGATCAAAATAATGTATGAAGCTAAGATTATTGCAACAATTAGATTCTCACATTGGGTCTCTAATTTGGTACCTACAAGAGGAAAACTAGCGAAATTAGACTGTGTGTTGACCTTGGGAATTTAAATAAAGTTTCACTCAAGGATAACTAACCTCTTCCTAAAATGGATCACATATTACAGAGGGTAGTAGTTTCAACCAGAATCTCACTGTTAGACGGGTTTTCTGGTTATAACCAGATCCTAGTCCACCTAGATGATCAGGCAAAAACTGCATTCACTACTCCATGGGGCACTTTCATGTATGTGAAAATGACTTTTGGGTTAAAAAATGCAGGGGTCACCTTTCAAAGAGCAATGGACATAGCCTTTTCTAAGGAAATCCATGACTTCCTGGTAATATACCTAGATGATATCACAATATTCTCTAAATTAGATCAACAACACCTAGATCATCTTAGGCAGGTATTCACCAAGTGTAGGAAGTATGGAATTTCTCTGAATCCTAAAAAATATTTATTTGGGTTGGAAGAGGGAAAATTACTAGGCCACATAATCTCCAAAGATGGTATCTGGATTGACCCAACAAGAATTGAAGCCATTTTGTAGATACCACATCCTAGGAACATTAGTGAGTTACAAGCATTTTTAGGTAAAATAAACTTTTTGAGAAGATTTATCTCTAACTTACGTGAACAAATTAGATTACTAAACAACATGTTATAGAAATATTCACCTATTAAATGGACTCTAGAGACTAAAAGGTCTTTTGAAGATATAAAGCGAGCCTTAACACAAACACCGGTTCTCATCAGTCCAATGCTTGATAGTGATTTCATCATTTTTTCTTTCACCTTAGAAAATACAATTGCTGCAGTCCTACTGCAGAAAGATGATCAGGGTTTTGAACAACCAATAGCCTTCTTTAGTAAAGCCCTGAGAGATGCACCTTTAAAGTATAATATAATTGAAAAGCAAATTTTTGCTCTAGTCAAAGCTATTAAAGACTTCAGAGTTTATATCTTGTATTCTCATATAGTAGATTATGTTCCCAATGCTGTAGTCAAAGACATTCTAACATAGGATGGACCAGATGGAAAGAGAGGGAAGTGGATAGCTACCATATTAGAATATGACTTAGAAATTAAACCTACAAAATTGATCAAAGGCCAAGGTTTAGCCAAACTCATGGCTGAATCGAACTGTCAGGCCGTAGACATAAATTTCATTGTAGAACTAGATAACGAAGAGCAGATGGCGACTCCATAGATTAACCAGGCCTTTACAAATTCACCATGGTATGCTGACATTATATACATTCTACAAAATCTTCAAGCTCCTCCTGAGTTGTCCAAAACTAAAAGTAGGTTCTTAAAAATGAAATCTTTGAAGTTTTGCATAATTGACAATGCTTTATTTTGGAAAAATCATGAAGGCATTCTTCTTAATTGTTTGTTAAAGGAAGAATCTGACAAAATTTTATACCAATTTCATGCAGGTCACTGTGGGGGGACATATTTACTGGAAGACAAAAGCTGATAAGATCTTAAGAGCTTATTTTTACTGGCCCACTCTGTTTTCTGATGTAAATAAATTTGTAACCTCATGCCACAAATGTCAGATTTTTGAAGGAAAAAGAAAACTACTACCATTACCTTTGAAACCTATATCTACTGAAGCACCATTTCAACAGTGGGGTCTTGACTTCATTGGTGAAATTCATCCCCGTTCCTCTTCCCAACATATATGGATCTTGAATGCCACAAATTATTTTACAAAATGGATAGAAGCCATACCCTAAAGACAAGCTATTGATACTATCATAATAGGTTTCCTTGAGGCCAACATTCTAACCAGATTCGGTTTCCCCACCAAAATCATTACAGACAACGCAACAGCTTTTAAATCAAAGAGTGTTGGAATTATGACAGAGGTTTGGCACTATGACATAGGTGTTGTCCTTGATGACAACTCACTCAAATGACAGATCATTGTTCAGGCTCTCAGAATGACAGGAAAAGGGATATATGCAGGTTCCTCTTAACCAAATCGCGTATACACACGGGATTTCCTATCAAAAGGCGTGTATACTTATGCACGCACTTTCATGCAAGGAAAAGTGCGTACATGTGGGAAAACTTATTTTTGGTCCATGGTATTTAGTCCTTGGTATTTGAACCTATGGTTTCGGACCGTGGTATTGAGTAAGGACTAAGACTATAAAAGGGGAAGGAGATCATTAGGCAAAGGAATTCACTCAAGTATTGAATATATAATGAAGAGCAAGATCTAGAATTGGGTTATGGTGCATTGCTAGTTCTGAACCAAGGAGGAACTTGAGTGCTAAAAGATGGATAAGTTCTATTAATGGGTCAAGATCTTAAGGCTTGAATAGCAATATCTTTATGTGATTTTGATCTATTATATTTGGCACATGATTTGATCTATAAATATGATAATTTGGGTATAACTGATGTCTAAATAAGTGAAAAGGGTAAATGATCTTTTATAGATCTGTACGCAGGTTTGGCACATCAGAGGCACATATAAACACAGGTTCAGTAAGTTAAGACAGCGTATACGCTGGTTGACCTTAATACAATAGCGTATGTACACAGGTTTCTACATTTTGAAGTAGCGTACGTCTCATGAAATATGGTTTAGCTACTTCTGTTTATTACTGCAGTGTTTTGGGTTTAGTATTGGTTTCTGGTTATTGTTACTGTATTCTGGTTACAGCTTTCTAAGAAGTGATTGGTTAATTCAGTATTGGTTTGTACAAAGAAGTTTCGTTGATGAAGATATACTTGCTGTTTGATTGATGTTATTCATGGATCCAGTCTGAAAATTCATGAAACATGGTCCCTGGAAGAAAGGAGAAGGTTGTAGCCAGGGAGAATTTTAAGAACCCCCCCTAAATTTACATGTATAATAAATGGGCGAATCTCCATGGTATATAGGAAAAATAGAAGGCGATTTTATCAATAATATGATATGTATATATAATTTTTTGGCAAATCTCTCACCAGGCATGGCGAATATTTTACTCAATTATAAAATCTTGTGTTTTTTTAATACACAAATGAAATCATTGCATTTCTTTAAAATATCTTTTGAAATCAAAATTACCGAAATTACATATCGATAACCTAGTGGGTGTAGGATAAAATTCACCCGTGCCATTCACAGAAAGCATGAGAAAAAACCTAATACTATATATAAAACCAAGAAAATTTCAAATTCATCACTTCTAGGGACCTCGTAACCACCCCTCAAATACACAAGTATGTTCCTGCTTGCAATTAGAAAACTTACCCAAATTACAATCTGTTTACTCCAACATATGTTGGAAAGTTATAGAAGGATGACTAGTGCAATCAATCCATTCCTTTTAGCCCTGGATTTGTTTTAGTTTAAAACAGAGGTATACAAATATACTTGTCCAATGTCTATGCTTTAACCATTCACCTTAAGATGTTTTTACAATATAATTTCCTAAGTCTATTTAATATCTTCATTATCATAAAAACCAACCTATATCCATCTTAACTCCACATCTACCACTCTTAGGGGGATGAAATCTATTTATCCCTCTCTGAGCACTTGGTAGACCCAAAATTAAGATGGATCTAAGATGATAGAATTTCCCCTTTAAATAGTATATGCTCACATGAATACCATGGTATTACCATGGGTCAATACCACGGGTTATCATAAACCTAGAGCTTAAAAATTAGTATTAGTAATTTATAAAAATTAATAAAATTAATAGTTGATTTTTATTTTATTTTTTATTTTAACCAAGCTGAAATGTTTAACATACATTAAATTACAACATTCATTTTTACTCTTGATCGGATCAAATATTTTTTCACTCTATGCTAGTTTGCATATCACGATATTTGATACCTCTCGGGGGTTAGTAGATCCAGAGTAAAGATGGATCTATGCTGGTTTAATTCCCCCATTTAAATAGGCTACATTCCAGGTGAATAACATGGGTCAATACCATGTGCCATTTTGTTGAATATCATGGGTCAATACCATGTGCCATTTTTATTTTTATTAATACTAATATTAGGGTTAATAATGTTTTTTTCATTGTATTAATAACAATCTAGTCCATGGTATTTATCCCATAGTATTTTTCCCATAGGTTTCACCTAAATATAACACATTTTTTGAGTGTTCGTAAATATAAGGTGACTTATGGAGTAAATATAACAAAATGTTTTATTTGTTTACCATACCTCTCGTTTATTATATTTTTATTAATTTACCATACCTCTTTTACAAATATGGTATTTGGCCCATAGGATTCACTTAAATTAAACCTCTTTCTTGAGCCTTCATAAATAGAATGAGGGTTATGGACTAAATATAAAAAGAGGTTTTATTTATTTACCATGCATCTAGTTTATTTATATTTTTATTTATTTACCATACCTTTTGAGTAAGTAGAAAAAGATGTTTTATTTATTTACCATACCTCCACTTTACTTATATTTTTATTTGTTTACACCCTTGCGTGTATATAAGGTGACTTATGGAGTAAATATAAAAAATGTTTTATTTATTTACCATACCTCTCATTTATTTATATCGTTATTAATTTACCATACCTCTTTTATAAATATGGTATTTGGACCTTTGGCCCATAGGATTCACTTAAATAAAACCTATTCTTGAAAATGGGCGAATGGAAGGTTGTAACTCCTAATTTCAAGGGATAAATTTACCTTTTTTACCCTCTCCCTTAAAATAAGGTGGGCTATTTGAGGTGATTTGTAAAAGTGTACTATGATACAAAATATTCGCCCACTAAAAATTTAAAACCCCTTAATTTCACCAAAGGGCGAACATTTGCCCCTAAAATTTTCTATGGTTGTAGCCTTCTGTAGGTCAGCACCTATGTACTAGTACCTCAGCTAGTACAAGAGCTAAGGGGGTTGTAGCTCCCTTCCAGAAGCTAGAGAACGAGAGAAGGTTGTAGCCTTCTATAGGTAGCAGCCTGCATACTGGTATAAGACTGCACCAATACAGATACATTGTAAAAAGAAGTTTCTAATTAAAAATAAGATAGAGACGAATTGCAGCAGGTGGTTTTCACCCACATTGGGTTTACACCTTATATCTTGTGTTCTTATGTGTGACTACTTGTTCTGTTTTACTGTTCCTGGTTACTGTTTATATGGTTTCATGCACATATTAATGATCAACATCTGAAGAATAATTTAAATTACAAGTTTGCTGGTTATACGCTAGTTTCCTTAACTACAGTTGCGTACATACGTGGTTTTTACTGATTGAAGTAGCATATGAAAATATGATTATGAAATGAAAAATAATTGACCTGATAATACTGATTCACCCCCCCTCTCAATATTATTTCCAACAATTGGTATTAGGGCAGGTCCTTTAGAAGAAGCTTGATCACTTGAAGGAAGATCTATCATCATGAGCAACTACGAAAAGGAGGCATCTATCAGGCCACCAATCTTTGATGGAAGCAACTTCGTCTATTGGAAGGTAAGAATCACAACCTATCTTCAATCTCTTGGTACAGAAGTTTGGGATATCGTCGAAACAGGATACACATTTCCATCAACAACTCCTACAGATACGGTTGGTAAGAAGCAGTATGAAACAAATGCAAAGGTTGTCAATACTCTATTAGGGATTTTATCTCAATTAGAATTTGTCAAGGTTATGCAGCTCAAAACCGCAAAAGAAATATGGGACAAGATCGTTCTGAGCTATGAAGGAGATGATCAGGTAAAACGTGAAAAACTACAAACTCTCAGAATTCAATATGAAATCTCAGAAAATACAATGATGAAAGTGTGGCTAATTATTTCTTATGTATAAATGAGATTGTTAATCATATGAAAAACTTGGGTGAAGAGATAAAAGAAGTTAGTTTGGTTGAAAAGGTTCTAAGATATTTGTCTTCTATGTTTGAATCAAAAGTTTCGACCATAGAAGAAAATCAGAATCTTCAGAGCATTACCATGTCACAGCTGCACGGAATCCTAACTTCTTTCGAAATGAGAAAAGGGGGACCATCAGACATGAGATAATCTGCATTCAAGGCCTCAGGAAAAGGAGAATACAATGAGTCTGGACATATGTCAGAAGGAGAGGAAGAATCAAACTTTGTCAAGAACCTTCAACGGGGTTCTGGAAGATTCAGAGGTAAGCTACCTTTTAAATGCTTTTCTTGTGGAAGAGTTGGTCACTATGCAGCGAAGTGTCTTCATAAAGATAAGCTTGACAAAGGTAAGGAACCAGTTAGATGGAATAGAAAACAGAATGTAAGTAAGAAGAGCTATTATACACATGAAGACAGTGATGGATTTTCAAATAGTAATGAAGATGAACAAGGTAATGATTATAGACTTCTGATGGATTTTGAAGATGATGATTTCTTAGATGCTATAGATGAAGAAGGTCTTTATGAAGAAATTTCTAAACTTAAAATTTGTTTAGAAGAAAAAATATGATTATAGATACTCTAACATTCCAACTTGCTGAAAGGGAAAAACACAATGAAAAGTTAGAATGTGAAATTGTGGGACTTAGAAAAGATATTGAGAAATCAAAAGCTCTTAATCTTAGATTTGCTAAAGGATCTAAAACTTTAGATGAGATTATCAAAGTGTAGTGTTCTCCTCTAATCAAGATAGGTCTTGGGTATACTAAAGAAGCATCTCAAGCACAGAAGCCATCTACCTCCAAAAGTTATCTTGAAGCAGCAAGGAGAAGTGAACACGTTGACGATCAACAGCAAAGGCACAATGCAGATCACCAGGTAAATCATGGACAACTTACTTCAAGAATGAACAGAGATCACCAAGTAAATCGAGGGTAATCTACTTCAAGGATGAACAGAAGCCACAACCAACCATAGGTAAATCATTCTCAATTTGCCTCAAGAATGAATGGCTATGGAAATTACAATCACCTGGACAGAAGGTTTGATAATTGCAGGAATTTCTTCAATGGACAATGTTTCTGTTGTCATAACTTTAGACACAAAGCAGCACAATGTGTTGCCTACAAGACCATCATGACCAGAGAAGCACGAAATCAAAGGAGTGTGACTGGAATCATGAAAAGAAACTACAATAACTTTTCTACTCTTGAAAATGAAATAGAATGTTCTATTTGTAACAACTTCGGTAATGAAGATTCTGAATGCAGGAGTAGGTTTCAGAAAACAACTTAGAAGGAGCAAGCTTCGTTGAGTCCCAAAACATGGAGGAAGAAAAAACCGCAACCAGAGAGATGTGGTATAGCCTTATATGTGGAAGGATAGGAAAATCAGTGGTACATCGACAATAGTTGCTCAAAACATATGACAGGTGATAAAGAAAAACTTTAGTCATATAGTGCCTTTGAAAAGGAAAGGAAGGTCTCATTTGGAAATGACACCCCTGCATTCATAAAAGGTAAAGGTTCTGTTATTTTGAAAGCAAAGGTCAAAGCTAGAAATGTTATGTATGTTGATGGCTTAAAACATAATCTATTGAGTGTCAGTCAAATGTGTGATCAAGGAAATGAGGTAATATTTCGATCAAATGGATGTATTGTTCGTGAGCTTGATACAGGAGAAACAATGATCAAAGGCATAAGAACTCCAAATAATTTATACATACTCAAGGGAGGACAACAACAATGCTATATAAGCAAGAATGATGAACACTGGCTATGGCATAGAAGATTGGGGCATCTAAGATTCTCTCAGATAAGGAAAGCATGCAAATATCGGGCGGTTCGTGATCTCCCTGACATTAATTCTAGACAATACAATATGCAAATCATGTCAGTTTGGTAAGCAAACTGGAACTAATTTCCTGGAGAAGGAAGGATCAGCTAGTAGGCCACTTGAACTTGTCCATACTGATGTATGTGGTCCATCTAGGAAGAGGTTACCTTGAGGAGAAGAATACTTCATATTGTTCATTGATGACTTTTCAAGGATGTGTTGGATAGGACTTCTGAAGCATAAAGACGAAGCTTTCAAAAAGTTCAAAGCATTCAAAGCCTTGGTTGAAAATGAATCAGATCACAAAATCAAATGGCTCAGGGCTGATCGAGGAGGGGAATTTACCTCGGATGAATTTTTTGATTTTTGTGAAGAACATGGAATAAGAAGGGAATTCTCCACTGCAAGGACTCCTCAGCAAAATGGATTAGTAGAAAGGATGAATAGAATCGTTCAACAATTGGTTGTGCTATGCTTGATGAGTCTGGAACTCCTGCAACCTTCTGGGGTGAAGCTGCATTTGCTGCAGTTACTATTCTCAACAAGACAAACGTCCGAGTGAACAACACTGAAACTCCTCATGAACTTTGGTATGGTAAGACTCCCACGGTAAAATGCTTCAAAATTTTTGGAAGAAAATTTTACATCAAAAGGACTAATGAAAACCTTAGCAAAGGATATAAGTGTTACAATAAAAGACTTGGAAAAATTGTTGAAAGTACTGATGTAGTGGTTGATTAAGAAGGAAACATTCCTAGGCAGGTAAAATTCGAAGATTTCAAAGATGATGAGGACTATCCTTCAACATCAAATCAGACTCATGATGAAGAAGAAACCCATGAGGCTCTAGAAGAATAGATAAGGTTAGAAGAAAAGATTCCTTCCAGGTACGTTCAGAAGAATCATCGAGAAACTCAAATTTTGGGGCAGAAAGAGGTAGGTGTACAAACAAGAAGAACTATTTCAGAAGCTTCAAGCTATCTAGCATTGCTCTCATCCACTAAACCACAAAATGTAAGTGAAGCATGCAAAGATGAATGCTGGGTCAAGGCCATGAATGAAGAACTTGAGCAGATTGAAAGAATAACACTTGGGAGTTGGTTCCTAGACCAAATGATAAGAATGTCATAGGGACAAAATGGATATTTAGAAAAAGCTGAATGAAAATGGAGATGTTATTAGAAACAAGGCCGGACTTGTTTGTAAAGGGTATGCTCAACAAGAAGGTATAGAATTTGAAGAAATGTTTGCACCGGTTGCTAGACTTGAAGCCATAAGAATGTTTCTTGCTCTTTATAGCTTTCAGAAGTTCAAAGTATTTCAAATGGATATGAAATCAACCTTTTTAAATGGAGAGTTAGAAGAAGAAGTGTATATTGAGAAACCAGATGGATTCATCCTTGGAAATGATCCAAAAATTGTATGCGGACTTAAGAAGGCACTCCATGGTCTTAAATAGGCTCCAAGGGCTTGGTATTATTGTCTAGACAAATAACTCCATCAACAAGGTTTTTCAAAAGGATCAGTAGATAGCAATCTATATATAAAAATTGATAATGATAAACTGCTAATACTTGTTGTGTATGTTGATGATATCATCTTTGGTAGCAATGAAGAAGCCATGAGTCAAAACTTTGCCTTGGTGATGCAGAAAGAGTTCGAAATGTCCTTTCTTGGTGAGCTGACATATTTTATTGGCTTACAAGTCCAACAAAATAAAGATGGTATCTTTTTATCTCAAACCAAGTACCTCAAGCAGATCTTGAAGAAATATGGCATGAAAGATTCAAAACCAGTATGTACCCCTATGGTAACAGGATGCAGCCTTAGCGCAAATGATGATTCATCAGCAGTACATCAACCAACCTATAGATCCATGATTGGTAGTCTGCTCTATCTGACAGGTATCCAACCAGATATCATGCATGCAGTAGGAATAGTTGGAATATTTCAGGAAAATCCAAAAGAATCACACCTTCAGGTGGTTAAAATAATTTTCAAATATCTTCAAGGAACACAAAACTATGGCTTATGGTAGCCTAGAGATACAGATCTCACACTTCATGCATATACAGATGCAGATTGGGCAGGAAGCATGGATGATAGAAAAAGCACTAGTGGTGGTGCATTCTTTATGGGTTCCAGATTAGTATCTTGGTTCAGCAAGAAACAAATCTCAACTGCTTTATCTACAGCTAAAGTGGAATACGTGTCTGTTGCATCTTGCTACACACAACTCCTTTGGATGATGCAAATTTTGCAAGATTTTCAAATCACTTGTACTCCACCTATCTCTATTTTATGTGATAATATGAGTGCAATCAACATTTCAAAAAATCCAATCATCCATTAAAAGACCAAGCACATACCTATCAAGTATCATTTTCTCCGAGAACAAGTGCTTGAACAAAAGGTCAAATTGGAGTATGTTCCCTCCAAGGAACAGGTTGCTTATATACTCACCAAACCTGTTATGAAACCAGCTCACAAAAAGATAGAAAAGAGAGATCCACGCCTTAGAATTCAGCCTCTTCGAGGGGGCAACCTCCTTTACATTACATAAATGAACAATTCTTGGATGATACAAATGACAAAACCTCCTTTCTATATATAGGAGTCTAAGGAGTCACAATATAATCCAACCGACCTAACAATAATAATATAAAGCCACAAAAATAACAATAGAGGGATTCTATGGGGCACAGAAATAACAATATGGGGGTAATAGGGGCACAACAATATAAATAGGGGGTATAACTACAATAGTAATGGGGTAATCACTAGTATTATAGGGACCCAACATGCCCCTCTCCTTCAAAAAAGTGTTGTCCTCAACGCTTGAGCAGTTCTGGATACTTCTGCATAAAATTCTCATCCTCCCATGTGGAATCTTCAGCGGATAAGTTCTTCCACTTGATAAGATACTCTGAAATTGATCGATTTCGTAGCTGTCGAGTTCTTGTTTCTGTGATTGCTTCCGGTTCCAATATAATTTTTCCTTCCTCGTCAAGTTCTGGCAATATTGTTTGAATTGGGAGCTTGTCACCTATAACCTTCTTTAAACATGAAACATGGAAAACTGGGTGCAATCGAGAAGCTGCAGGAAGCTCCAATTTGTATGCCATAGTACCAATCTTTTCCAACACCTTGTACGGACCATAATACTTTGGTGATAATTTATTATCCTTCTTAGCTTGCTTTAGGGACATTTGCTTATATGGTTGTAGTTGTAGGAATACCCAATCACCTACATCAAAACTTCTTTCACTGCGATGTTGATCTGCCTGTTGTTTCATTCTATTTTGTGCCAACACGAGGTTATCCTTTAAGAGTTGGAGGACTTGTTGTTGATGTTCGATGTGATGTTCCACTGCCTGAACCTTAGAATTTTCTCTTAAATATGATGTGATGGATGGTGGTTGATACCCATAAAGTGCCATAAATGGGGTCATTTTTGTTGCTGTATGGAAGGAAGTGTTATACCACCATTCAGCCAGAGGCAACCATTTGACCCATTGTGTCTGTTTATCAGATACAAAGCAACGAAGATATCCTTCCAAACATTTGTTTACTATCTCAGTTTGCCCATCAATTGAGGATGATAAGATGAGCTATGAGCTAACTGAGTACCAAGACAAGAAAATAATTCTGTCCAAAAATTTCCAGTGAAAATGGGATCTCTGTCACTTACAATAATCTTTGGGTTTCCATGTAGCTTTTGAACTGTTTCCATAAATGCAGTAGAAACTGTACTGGCTTTAAATGGATGTGATAATGCACAAAAGTGTGCATACTTGGTAAGTCTGTCAACTACCACCATGATGACACTCTTTCCCTCAGACTTGGGTAAACCTGTGATAAAATCCATTGAAACCTCCTCCCAACGTTGGCTTGGAATGGATAAAGGTTGTAATAGACCTGGTGTCTTAATTGTTTCAACTTTATTTTGCTGGCAAACCAAACATTCCGCCACAAACTTTTGAATATCTGATTTAAGGCCATCCCAAAAAAATTCCTTCTTAACCCTGTGGTAAGTTTTTAAAAATCCTGAGTGCCCTCCTAAGGGAGAAGTGTGCAATTCCATAAGAATCTTTTGTTTTAGCTGGGAATTCTTACAGAGGTATAAGCGATCTTTGTACCATAACGAATCATTTTGCCAGCTAAATGTATCAGAAGTACTGGAATCTTGTTGTAGCTTTCGAATAAGTGCCCACACTTCTTCGTCATTCTTCCATTCCTCCCTTGCTTCGTTTATCCAATCTGGTTGGATAATAGAAATGGCACACAACAATGCTTCCACATCCTCATCCTTTCTTGAGAGTGCATCTGCCACCACATTTTGCTTCCCTTTTTTGTAGATGATTTCAAAGTCATAACCCAACATCTTTGTGACCCACTTTTGTTGCTCTTCAGAGGATAATCTTTGTTCTAAAAAGTATTTAAGGCTATCATGATCCGTTTTTACCTTGAAGTGTCTTCCCATTAGGTAGGGTCGCCATTTCTTAAGTGCATGGAGTATTGCCAACATTTCCTTCTCATAAATAGCTTTGTTTAAAAACTTTCCCTTGATTGGACGACTTTCAAAAGCAATGGGTCTTTCATCTTGCATTAGAACAGCACCAATTCCATTTCCTGAAGCATCACATTCCACAATAAAGGTTTTTGTGAAGTCCGGTGTAGCTAAGACCGGTGCTTGGCACATTGCCTCTTTAAGATGTTCAAAGGCCTTTGTTGCTTCCGAAGTCCATGAAAATGAATCTTTCTTCAATAATGTTGTTAGAGGTGCTGCTATTCTCCCATAATTCTTAACAAACTTGCGATAATACCCTGTCAACCCAAGAAATCCTCGCAGATGCTTTATGGATGTGGGGATTTTCCATTCCTTAATGGCTTTAATTTTGCTAGGGTCTACCTTAACTCCTTCATGAGATACAATATGACCCAAATATTCCACCTCCTGGACTCCAAAGAAACATTTGGATCTTTTTGCATATAATTGTTTCTCCTCCAATAGTTGTAGCACCCTGTCAACATGTTCAACATGATCCTTCCAAGACTTGCTGTAGATTAGTATATCATCAAAAAATACTAACACAAATTTTCTAAGGAATGGTTTGAAAATTGAATTCATCAAACCTTGAAATGTTGAAGGTGCATTGGTAAGGCCAAAAGGCATGACCAAAAATTCATAATGACCCTCATGAGTTCTAAATGTTGTTTTCGGAATGTCTTCAATCTTCATTCTGATTTGATGATATCCCGAACGAAGATCCAACTTGGTGAAGTAAATTGATCCATGCAATTCATCCAGTAATTCATCAATAACAGGAATGGGGAACTTATCTTTAATAGTGAGCTTGTTGAGCTCCCTATAATCTGGACACATGCGCCATGATCCATCCTTCTTGTGCACCAATACTACTGGAGCTGAGAAAGAACTTTGACTCGGTTGAATTATACCAGCCTCTAGCATTTCTGCAACCATACGTTCAATTTCACTTTTTTGGACATATGGATATCTGTACGGCCTGATGTTTGGAGGAACACTTCCTGGAATCAGATGAATAGCATGATCATGATCACGCATAGGTGGGAGACCTTTGGGAGTCTCAAATACCTTGGAATGATTGTCCAGGACTTTTTGGAGATCTGGAGAAATAGATGATTCCAATGTGGAAACATCTAGCGAACATAATTGTGCAATTACACCTCTTTGCTCCTTTTTTAGAAGCTTTGTCATGCCATTAGAGCTGATTATCTTTCCTGGTTTCCCTGCAATACCCCTTAATTCAACTTCCTTTCCTTCCACAGAAAATTTCATGAAAAGTTCTTGAAAATTAAAAGCTATTGTACCCAAGGATTGTAGCCATTGGACTCCTAGTACAACATCAGCACCTCCCATTGGAATGGAAAGCATTGGGCTAGTCAATACATATTCTCCCATGGATAGCTTGATATTATGGCACTTTCCAAACAATTTATTGTTCCTCCATTTGCAATCATCACTTGACACTCTGGTGCTGGATATAGGAAGCAATTCAATTCTTTTGCTACCCTACAATGAATAAAATTGTGGGTGCTTCCTGAATCAATCAACACTATTACCTTTTTCTTCTTGATTTGTCCTTCTATCTTGATGGTTTGAGGAGTGGTAATTCCCGCCAATGCATTACAAGATATGGTCGGATTTATTTGTTCTTCATCTAGGCTTTGTTCCTGGAATATATCCTCTTCTTTTGACCTTTCTTGCTCCTTTTCTTCTTCCTCTTCACAATCTATGTAGAATAATTTCTTCTCAGCACACTTATGACCTTTTGTGTATTTGCTATCACAATTGTAACAAAGCCCTTTTGCTCTTTTTTCTTCCAATTTTTGTGGTGTCAACCTTGTAGGTTGTGGAAGACTATGGGCAACAACACTTCCGTCTTTATAGTTGTGAACGGTATGCTTCCTAGTTGCCATAATTTTGCTTTCCATTTTTCTTGCTAACCTGAATGCCTTCTCTAATGAATCAGGTTCCCAAAGGCGCACATCATGTTGGATATTATCCTTTAAAGACCCTATGAACACATCAATCCTATGCTCCTCTGGAATATCTTTTACCCTTATGTTCAATTTTTGGAACTCCTCAATGTGCTCCATTATTGAACCCTTTTGTTTGAGACTTATCAATTGGCTAAAAAAAGTGTTGCTTTTTGTATCCTCATAATGTGCTATCAATTCTTCCGTAAAAATTGCCCAAGTGATAAATTGTTTACGAGAACAAAGCCATTGATACCATACAAACTGATTTGGTTCCAAATATAAAGTTTCCATACGTACCTTTTGTGTGTTTTGCACATTATTGAGATCGAAGAATTGCTCCATCTGTAATATCCATGTGGCGGGATCCTTGCCATCAAACTTCCTCATATCGATTTTTGGAACATGGTGAGTCTTCGATCCAACATTAGAGTCTATGGAATCATGATTAACATTTCTTTTGTTCTCATCATGAGTTTTCTTTACTACCTTTTCACCATTAGTGACCCTTTCTTGTAGCAACTTCTTCAATTCATCCATCTTATCATCCATGCCATCAATTTTAGCGTCCATGCCATTCACCTTAGCTTCCATGCCATCCATCTTAGCTTCCATGCCCTTTATCTTAGATTCCACGCCATTTACCTTAGATTCCACGCCATTTATCTTAGATTCCACGCCACTTATCTTAGCTTCTGTTAGCTTTTGTGAGCGTGACATTTGTTGCACTTGTTCTTGTAATTTTGATATATCATGTAGCATTTCTTCCTCTTCTTCATGAGTCATGCTAGAGCTTTCAGTTTCCTTACTAGGTGTTTGCATTTTCTTTCCTCGGGGCATCAGTTACCGATAATAATGTTTTACTATGCCCTTTGAATTCCGTTAAACCAAGCTTACACAAAAATAAAAAAAAAACTACACACCTTTTTTCACTTTATAGAAGCCTGATATTGAATCTGATGTATCTTTGTAATTTTGGATCCTCCAATTCTGAAATTGCTACCTGTAGTAGCCTTTTGTGTCCTCTTTCCAATGCCACAAGTCTGAGCCAAATTGGATTCTTCAAGGAAGAGTTATGTGAAATCTCCCACAGTGACTTGCTTTTAGACTGGTTCAATAGAGCGAAGTTGTACGATGTGCCACGCGTCCCTGTTTCAACCTTTGAATCTGAAACACACATACACGAAACTACAGTCCATCCTCTTTCTGTACCTTCTTACGAAATTTCAATCTGATCCCCAGAGAGAAAGTTATGACGATTTTCCCCAGGTCACCTGTTTTGAATGTAATTCAGGAGTCTGCAAAAAGACCAACTTCCTCAGATCATATTTCCGCAAATATCACGTAAAACGCTCTGAAATTCGGACCCAAGGTTTAGCGTGATTTCTTCTCAAATGGGTTTTTTTTGTAACTTCTGAAACGTCACAGAAAAAAAGTTATAGTGAAAATTCCACGATGACCTGTTTGGAGCAGCGAAACCCTAGAATCCAAAGCTCTGATACCAAATGTTATGAAACCAGCTCACAAAAAGATAGAAAAGAGAGATCCACGCCTTAGAATTCAGCCTCTTCGAGGGGGAAACCTCCTTTACATTACATAAATGAACAATTCCTGGATGATACAAATGACAAAACCTCCTTTCTATATATAGGAGTCTAAGGAGTCACAATATAATCCAGCCGACCTAACAATAATAATATAAAGCCACAAAAACAACAATAGAGGGATTCTATGGGGCACAAAAATAACAATATGGGGGTAATAGGGGCACAACAATATAAATAGGGGGTATAACTACAATAGTAATGGGGTAATCACTAGTATTATAGGGACCCAACAAAACCACTACCCAAGGAGACATTTGAATACCTCAGACAGAAGCTGGGAGTAGTTGATGCATCATCTTGCTGTTGAAACTTGTCTGTTTCAGAGAAAAGTGGTTGTGCACGAGTTTAATGAGGATAATCCGCATACATACGCTAGTTTATGTGGATACAGTTGCGTATATGTTGGTTTGAAGACAAACAGTGGGCCAGGTTCAGGATGAAAAGAGTTTGATATGGGTCTGACAGAGACCATCTGGCACAGGTTCAGGGGGAGCATATATATTCTTCTAATAATGCATTGTTGGAATTATCTTAGAAGATCTTGGTTCAAGTTCACAGTGTTTTTGGTTTAAGGTAGAACAGGTGAAAAAGGAGAACATGGTTGCTGGTTTGAATGATGATTGACAAATGCTGCTGATGATAGTTGTTGATAACTATCATAGTCTTGTTGTAGATATTTCGTCTCTATGTCATGTATTTCTTTTCTTATCAAGGTCATGTAACAATCTACTTTGGTTTCCCCACTATGCCTAGGATGGATAATGTAATGTTCTTGTTTTATCTTGTGTAAACGTTTGGTGTATCCCCACTTGGTTGGGAGATGGATGTATGTATGAGTCTTTGGTGGTAGGAAGGTCATTTATGATGTATAAAGTTATGTATCTTCTTGTAGAACACCTTCTTGCAGACCTTGCCTACAGTCAGGGGGAGCATGGACAGCATAGCAGATCAGAAATTTTAGCATGAACTCAGGGGGAGTATAACCCTTTGCACTTGATGAAAAAGGGGGAGAATGAAATTGAGTGACTTAGGGTTGCCATCAAGTCCAAAAGGGGAGATTGTTGGAATAATGACAGAGGTTTGGTACTATGACACAGGTGTTGTCCTTGATGGAAACTCACTCAAATGAAAGATCATTGTTCAGGCTCTCAGAATGACGGGAAAAGAGATATACGCAGGTTCCTCTTAACCAAATCGAATATGCATGCGGGATTTCCTATCAAAATGTGCGTATATGTATGCACGCACTTTCATGCAAGGAAAAGCGTGTACATGTGGGAAAACTTATTTTGGGTCCATGGTATTTAGTCCTTGGTATTTAAACCTATGGTTTGGACCTTGGTATCTTGTCCAAAGTATTAAACCCAGGTATTGCACCCCAAGTGTTGGTTCTTAGTGGTTTTGGACCATGGTATTGAGTAAGGCCTAAGACTATAAAAGGGGAAGGAGATCATTAGGCAAAGCCATTCACTCAAATGTTGAATATCTAATGAAGAGCAAGATCTAGAATTGGGTTATGGCGCATTGCTGGATCTGACCAAAGGAGGAACCTGAGTGCTAAAAGATGGATAAGTTCTATTGATGGGTCAAGATCTTAAGGCTTGAATAGTAGTATCTTTGTGTGATTTTGATCTGTTATATTTGGCGCATGATTTTATCTATAAATCTGATAATCTGGGTATAATTGATGTCTGAATAAGTGAAAAGGGTAAATTATCATTTATAGATCTGTACGCAGGTTCGGAATATCAGAGGTGCATATACACGTAGGTTCAATAAGTTAAGACAATGTATACGCTGGTTGGCCTTAATACAACAGCGTATGTAAGCATGTTTCTAAATTTTGAAGTAGTGTACGTCTCATGAAATATGGTTTAGCTGCTTCTATTTATTACTACAGTGTTCTAGGTTGAGGATTGGTTTCTTGTTATTGTTACTGTATTCTGGTTACAGCTTTCTGAGAAGTGATTGTTTAATTCAGTATTGGTTTGTACAAAGAAGATTGGTTGATGCAGATATACTTGATATTTGATTGATGTTATTCATGGATCCAGTCTAAAAATTTATGAAACGTGGTCCCTGGAAGAAAAGAGAAGGTTGTAGCATTTTGTAGGTCAGCACCTACGTACTAGTACCTCAGCTAGTACAAGAGCTAAGGGGGTTGTAGCTCCCTGCCAGGAGAAACTGGAGAATGAGAGAAGGTTGTAGCCTTCTATAGGTAGTAGCTTGCATACTGGTATAATACTTCACCAGTACAGATACATTGTAAAAAGAAGTTTCTAATTAAAAATAAGATAGAGACGAATTGCAGTAGGTGGTTTTCACCCACATTGCGTTTCCACCTTATATCTTGTGTTCTTATGTGTGACTGCCTGTTTTGTTTTACTGTTCCTGGTTACTGTTTATATGGTTTCATGCACAGATTAATGATCAACATTTGAAGAATAATTTAAATTACAAGTCTGCTGGTTATATGCTAGTTTCCTTAACTACAGTTGCGTACATACGTGGTTTTTACTGACTGAAGTAGCATATGAAAATATGATTGTGAAATGAAGAATAATTGACCTGATAATACTGATTCACCCCTCCCTCTCAGTATTATTTCCAACAAAGAGGATGATTGATTTCTGCAACAAATATCACATAACCCTGGGTCACTCCACATCCTACTATCCCCAAGGAAATGGACTAGCAGAGTCTTCAAACAAGAGCTTAGTGAATATCATCAAAAAATTGTTGGAAGATAACAAAAAAACCTGGAATAAGAAAATAGTAAATGCCTTGTGGGTAGATACGCTGACCACAAAGAAATCCATTGGTACCAGTCCTTATCAACTAGTTTATGGAATGAAGGTTGTTTTCCCATCTTGCTTGGGAACACCAGTGATGAAATTTCTCCAAGAAGCACAGGTTGAGCCAAATGATATTCAAAGGGGGATCAACCAGAAAATTCACTTTCAGCAAACTAGGGAAGAAGTGTATATCAGATCCCAAGTTATGCAAGAGAGACTCAAGAAATATTTTGACAAAAGGACTAAGGCAGAAGATTTCTATCTAGGAGATAAAGTTTTGAAATGGGACTCAAGAAGGGAGGCAAAAGGCAAACATGGGAAGTTTGACTTCCTATGGAAAGACCCTTACATCATTTATGCTTTCAGAGGTAATAATGCTTATTTCCTCAAAGAATTGGATGGTGCAGAAGGAGAATGAGGACCAGTTAATGGTCAAATGCTTAAGCACTATATCGATCCCAGTCACTGATTCCACTAATCACTTGTACATATTTCATTTTTACAAAGTTTAGTGTTGATTGGATGGTAATTTTGGAGTTGAAGCCCGAAGAGAAGGCCCTAAGCTTCAAAAGTTTCACTGTCATAGATATCAATAAAACAACAAGGTAAAAGGGAAAAAGTTGTAGAGTAAAATCATAGTAATTTAGAAGGCCATTGATCTACTAGTTCTTAACATTTCACCAGGAAATGCCATCCCCAAGTGGAGCCACTGTTATGTTCCTATAGCAATAGGAATCATAAATTTTGAATGGCTGAGGTGAAATATGTAATATGTACATACCTTTGCTTTCTGCAAATGTTTTCCATATTCAAAAAAATTAAAAAATGTAAAGAGGGTATGTCCTAAAAGAAAAATCAAAGGACAAAAAGAATGAAAAAGGTCAAAAAGATGAAAAAATGAACCCCAAGGAAAAATAAAAGGACCATGAAATTGTGCGAGTCAAATTGCCACTACCATTTACTTTGATGTAGAATAAGAAGATTGTGTGCAGCTTGTTACCTTTGCCACAATCCATGGATAGTCAAAATGTTTAAACTTGGCTATTTCATGCTTTCAATTTCATGCTTATAGATAGAGAAATAAAATCTGACTAAACAATGTAATCCTGGCATATAAGTAGATAGGTAGAGTTAATAAAAGGAGCTCAACTGTTTAATTTGAGCCCTTGTATGTAATAAGGTTATACTTAGATAGATTACTTTTGTAAAAGGAAAATAAAAGGTTTGATAAGGGTTTGCTAGCTTAAGTGCACCCTAATAAAGAGTAGAAAAAATGGTAGGATGAGTAGATGGGTAAGTAGTTGAATGGTTGCAGAATTGTGATGATTGATTAGATAAGATCATATCATTTACCTTCATCATCAAATTTCTAAAGTATAGATGATAATTGAGCATTTACCAAAATACACAAAATCAATTGATTAACCTCCCTCATTCATTACATTTTTCACTTAACTAAATCCCAAGGAAAATCTTAACGTACCTAAAACCTTAAGCTAAAGGGGTTCAGAGCATTTATCTGACTTCTGGAGGGACCGGACCCTTGGCCCAATAAATATAGGTCCTAAGTACTAAAAGTCCCCTTACAAGCATTCACCCCCTCCATAATTCACTCATTTTCCCTAAAAAACCCTTTTTCCCTAAGGATAAAACCTTAGAAAAGTGATCACCCCCCAAGCAAACTCCTTTTCCTAAGAAAACCCACAAAAATGCACTTAGCCTAAGTTATAATGCTCTATGTAAAAAGAAAAATTACAAAATCGCATTATGCTTAGCGCACTTCATTTATTCCACCTCCATTTCATATTAACTTCTAATTTTATTTATATATTAATTCCCGAAAAATAAACCCTTTCCCGTATATTTTATTAAACCCCTTTAACTTTAATATCCCATACCTAGAAGTTTGAAACATAAACTTTATTAATAAACAATTAATGGGTTAATTAATTCGATCAACGGCTAATTAATAACCAAGACCCACCAATGAATAAAAGAGATTAATTAACCAATTTGCAGTTAATTAATAATCGATCCCTCCAATGAAATCACTCCTGACATCATTAAACCTCCATAATCCTTCATTAATTAAATCCCACCACATTAAGATTCTTTTGGACCCCTCCATTAAACTTCATATCAAATCATCACCCTGATCACCGTACGATCTGATCCATTTTGATCCAACGGTTGACGCTCATATCGGGCGGCCTCCAAAGGCCGACCTTTACCCACCCGATATGGGTGGTTTCACTATTCACCCAACTACTACGTGGCGCTCGATGAATGGCATTGGGCGGCCTCCCCCCAAAATAGTTCTAGCCAAAAAGTAATACGATATGATCCCACTTACCGCCTCTCGCTAAATGACAAAACGTCGCATCCCCGTGTTGGCTAGTTGAATTGTTTATTGATTAACAATCAAGTACCACATTAAATTGTCAACCTGGGAAAGTCTTTTATTTCAAAGGCTACCGCGTACTGTATCTACTTAACTCTAAAAGCATTAAAAAGTTGTAGTATACATAATTCTCACGTTATGTTATAACAGTGTACTGCAAAGAAAAAATGAAAGCAGTTAATTTAAGATTACAAATCTGAAAAGAAAAGTGATGGATGCTCTGTTAGCAGAGGATCAGGACCCTATCCTCCAGGTAAGGACGTTCATCACCTGCCCCTGTAACCAGATTGCTAATTCACACTGTAACTCTAATTCGCCGGTGAAATATCCTTTAACAGCTTCAAGCAATTAACAGAACAGAGTACTAGCAAAAATGAAATCATCAGAGGTAATGCTACAGAATCCAAAACAGAGTACTAGCAAAAAGAAATTACCAAACACACTTACACACTTGACAGGAAAGTAAATGGGTGAATCTTGTGAGGAAGGTGGGCCTAGTCCCTCTCACAAGATTCCCCAGAACACAAATGCTAGATTAGGTGCTCAGAACAATCTTCTATTCATCTGCCAAAAGATCCAGTTACAATAAAAGTTCAGACTTTGCTGTTGTCTTTCAAGATTTCCCTTACGGAACTATTTTTCTCACCCCCCTCTAATGTAGATGTCTCCTCTTTATAGAGGAGACATCTATTACAATAGACTGTCATAATTCATTCAGTTAAACCTCTCTGTCAAAAATAAGAAATCCATCCTTGTTACAGGATGCTGTTACAATAGTGTGACAATGTGTTCTTTCTTGGGTCTCTTACTGTTACACAGCTAGTAACTGAACTTCGACCATCTTCTTGGAATCCTCGCACTATTCTTTGCCGCTTCCCCATGGTTGCTGATTTAGTAAACCCGTGTTGTTCTTGATATTTTAGCAACTGTAACTGTGTTTTACCCTTTTTGGACAGTTGCTGATCATGCTGTGTCAGTGTGGAATTCTGGCGATCTTCTGATAGTTGTCGTTTGTTATCTCCGGTATTGTTGCAAAATAACATTTCCCTGTTTTAGATAGTTGCTGTTGCTGGCTGTAGCAACTGCGTAGTTGCTGTTTCTGGTGTTGCAGCAACTGCGTAGTTGTTGTTTCTGGTGTTACAGCAACTATGAATTATAATTCCTGTAGACTTTAGACAGTTCAACGGTTACTTGGCAACTTAGTTAGCTTTTCCAAAGATAAATATAAAGATAACATGAATATGTAATGAACAATTAAACATATAGATATGCGGAGAGTTACTTCATACCTTGGGGTGATTAAGTCATTATGTAATCAAAGCTTTCAACTTATGAACTGAAAAAAGGATAATATTATGGCAAAAATATAAGGTCAAAAATGGTCAATTCTGAGTCCTAACATCCCCCCCAACTGAAGAGATTGCATGTCCTCATGCAATGCTTACTCTGAGTCTGAGTCGGAGTACTAGGATGAACAATGTAAATTACTGAGACAATAGTTATAGGAAGTGGCATCAAACTTATCTCTAAACCCATAGACAGTATGTATTTGCCTCCATGCTGCTGCTTCTTCCTTTTTGGATAATCCAAACTGGCCCTTGTATTGTTCACCAGATAACCATAGAAGTGGAAATTTAAATCTGTAGCCAATCCAATTTTCAGCACAGTGTTGCATGCATCTAACATAGTAAGGTACCCTTGAGAGTGCTTCCTGTAAATTTGGTGGATTATAAGGGTGATATTCCTGCCTCGCCTTGGGGCAGTTTTCCCAAAATAAGTTATTAGCCTTAATATCCAAGGGTGCTTTGGTTTTCACCTAATGTTGGCAATCTCGCAGGACCACTGCTTGTAGTTTCCTGACGTGATCCTTCATTTCAGGGTCACTTATCATTCTTTGATGCTGTGCAATGAAGGTGGCTGCGTTCTGAGGTTCAACCCTAATCCACAGAAGGCAATTCTGTTCATTATGTTGAGCTGAGGTAAAAGCATTTTGCCATGTAAGTTGGTTGGCTAAAAAGGAAATGACAGCTCTGAGCTGTATGTCGCCAACAACAGGTAGCATATTCATGTTTCTCTCTTCGGACATGGCTTCATTATGGAGATAAAGCTCGCATAACAAATTTTGATCATTTTTAGGTGCCTCTGCAAAGGTTTGCATAAATTGTTCTGATGTAACCACCTGATGAGGTCTACCTTCTCTAACTGCCTTTATCTGTAAGAATTTCAGTCTTTCCCTAAAACATGTTGCATAATTGAAAGAGGGTTTCCTTGTGGCAAGTGCTCTTTGGAATAACTCAAACATCTGGGACAATCTGGCTTTTAGTTCCTTAATTTCTTTGTACTGAGCTCTACATTGCTCAAGTGCTTCCCAGTTCTTATATGCATAATTGAACCAGATCCCCTTTTGTTGTTGGAATGCTTTGCCTTGTGACAGCTCATATTCTCTCCACCATTTTCCTTTTAATTCTTGAAAACTACCTATTTCTGTGCATGCATCACTAACAGAGGGAAGTTCTGTTTGTGTAAAGGCATCAACAAGGATAATCTGCTCTGTAATAATTTGAGTAGGCCGGGATGATCCAATGTCTTCCTTTCCATTCCCAACTACTGTTTCTTCTTCTTGTTCTATATTCTGTACTGATTCCTGTGTATCTGCTTCCTCTTCTTGTTCCGTGGCAATTTGGGTAGGCCGGGGTGAGTCTATGTTCTCTTTTTCATTTCCTCCTAATTCCTGTGTAGCTGCTTCCTCTTCTTGTTCCATAGCAATTTGGGTAGGCTGGGGTGAGTCTATGTCTTCTTCTTCATTTCCTCCTGTAACTACTCCTTCTTCTCGTTCCATGGCAATTTGAGTAGACCTGGGTGAGTCTATGCCTTCTTCTTCATTTCCTCCTGTAACTACTTCTTCTTCTCGTTCCATGGCAATTTGAGTAGACCTGGGTGAGTCTATGCCTTTTTCTTCATTTCCTGATTCCTGTGTAACTGCTTCCTCCTCTTGTTCCATGGCAATTTGAGTAGGTCGGGGTGAGTATATATTTTCCTCTTTATTTCCTCCTGATTCCTGTGTCAATACAACAGTTTGGGTAGGTCGTGGTGACTTTATATCTTCCTCTTCTTTATTCCCTGTTACTTCTTGCATAGTTTCTAGAGAACTTGCTGGTTCTTATGTTTCAACAAGTTCTTCTGTTTGCTCCTGTGCAGTTTCTGGAGAACTTGCTGGTTCTTGTGTTTCAGCAAGTTCTTCTGTTTGCTCCTGTGCAGTTTCTGGAGAACTTACTGGTTCTTGTGTGTCAGCAAGTTCTTCTGTTTGCTCCTGCACCTTTTCTGGAGAGCCTGTTGGTTCTTGTGTGACAACAGGTTCTTTTGTCTGCTCCTGCACCTTTTCTGGGAGAGCCTACTGGTTCTTGTGTGTCAACAGGTTCTTCTATTTCAACAGAGGGTTGTGGTGTTTCTGTCTGTGTAACAACAGGTTCTTTTGTTTCAACCACAACAGCAGGGACTTAATTCATTGGTTTTGCCACTACTTTATATCCTACTTGAGTATATATCTCGCCACAATTGGCACACATATATTCATTCTCCTTACTTTTCTCTATTGCAGATGCTACTCGTGCTAAAATGTGCAGGCTAAATTCGTTTTGATAGGCTTCCTTGATCCTCATTATTTCCTCCTGGTAATCCTGGATTTGGGACTTCAGAATTTCAATTTCTTCCTGCAGGGCAGATATGGTAGACTAAGCTTGTGGAACTGTAGATTCCAGTGGGGGCAGAGGTTGGGTTTCGTCATTTTGATCACTTATGTCCCCAACAGGTGGTTCTTGTGTGTCACCTGGGGTAGTGGTTGTTTCTTGTGTTGCAGCCACTTGGCCAATATTACCTTGGGTGTCGAAAGGTGGTTCTTGTGTGACATCTGCCTTAAAAGATGATGTCGTGACACTGTGAACACTCTGCATCTCAGCCTCCGAGGGTGAGGGAGAGGAGTTTTCAGGGCTGGTGGGAATGCGGGTTTTTAACGTGATGGGTGGTGAGCTGGGGAGGGTGTGGCTAGGAGATTCAGCTATTACAGATGACCGAGTCCTTTGCTTTGGTAGAGAAGCAAGGAATTCAGACATTTTTCTTTTCTGGTTGGCTTTCTTTAAGATAGGGACAGTGGCAGAAATAGCAGCTTCTTTAGCCGAAGCCCTAGTTCTTCTTGTTTTTGGTGGGGTTCCCTTTTTCTGCTGCATTTTTCGTTTGAGGAGAGTAATAGGGATGTTATCATCAGAGTCATCGGTAGAAATACCAAGTATGGTGATGGATGGCTTGGTTCTATTGGGGGATGGGGTTGTTTCCGTGGGTATTTCTACTGCTGATTATTCATTTGCAGCAACTTGTGGGGGTGTTTGCTGGAGGACTTCTTTGGGCATTTGTTCCGGAATGTCGTCTGCTTGCTGAGGGATTTCTTCGGGTATTTTCTCAGGAATGTTCTCTTTTTGCTGAGGGATTTATACATCTGGCTGAGGTATGTCTTCAGCTTGGTGAAGAATTTCCTCTTCCTGATGAGGAATTTCCTGTTCCTGCTGTGGAATTTCTGCCTCTTGATGGGGATTAATGGGAGGTGGAGGGTTATTTAAGGCGAGGCCTCTATTTATCAGCAATTGAGCTAAACGGTGGTGTTTCAAGGAAAGAAGCGGACGCTTTGCGTTGACAGTGTAACGTGACATATTTTTGAGACATCCCATTAAATAATATGGCATATTTATCAACTGACCATTCCTCAAATGATTCAACAAGACGAAATCGTGCTGGTAAATTACCTGGTACCGGCCTTCGCACGTCAGGTATTGCTTCACAAATTCAGCAACTTTCGGCCACGGTTGAGGCAATAACTAAAGTGCTACGCCTCTGCCCTTGGGTTCTACCTGCTCGCCCGGTTGAAGAAAATCCTGTTGCGCATTAAGGATCAAGTGCTTCCTACTGAACCACCGTATGCCATTAGCTGGTAGCCCGGTAACTTGGGCTATGACTTCCTCCATGACTAGGATTTGGACTCCTTGAATGACAGAAAATCCTTCTATTAAATTGCATGCAAACTCGAGGACTTGCTGCGCGTCGAAGTCTGGAAGTCTCCTGAAATAATCTAGCCATCCCGCTTGCAGAAAGATTTGATAAACCTCGGGATAGAGCTCAAGAAGTGCTGTTGTGCCAGGTTCATATGTGATGAGATTTCCTCCCATAGCTGTTGTTTCAGTGAAATTCACAGTTCGGAGCCGAGCTTCCGAGTTCAGTTCAGAGTAAACGTTGCAAATGGTAACATGCCGTGATGGAATGACTTTTACGTATTACCGGGAGAATTAAGGGCGGCAGCAGTTGGCGTAGTATGCAATTATGAGAGCGCTTTGGTAATCCCCCCCTATGCGTAAGTGATATGATTGGAAGTACAATTATTCAGTAGTCCTATCATCATCTCCGCATTAACTATTATTTAATGTCCATACATAATCATGTGTACCTTTATGTTTTACCTTTTTGGTTGTTGCGTCGAAAATTCTTGCCTTATCTTTTGTTGGATCATAATGATTACAACGGGTCTAAAAGCATGAGAATACTGGCGCTTTTTAGTAATAATGACAGGAAGTGATAGTGGAGTAATGTAATCATCACACGAAATGGTTTATTTCATAAAGAATTTGTTTCTTGGGGGCTGAAGTGGAGAGACTGGTGTTTTTATAATTGAGGGAATTGCTAAAAAGGTATTACAGGATCGGGAAGTGGTGTTGCAGCAACGGGATTGGTGTTGCTGCCACTGGAAGTGATGTTACATCATCGGGAAAAGATGTTGTAGTAACGTGAAAAGGTGTTGCAGCAACGGGAAAGTGGTGTTGCAGCAACGGGGATTGGTGTTGCAGCAACGGGAAATGGTGTTGCAGCAACAGGAATGGTGTTGCAGCAACGGGAATTGGTGTTGTAGCAACGGGGCTTCCAAGTCCGCAAAGTGATTCCTTTGAAGCTATCATTCTCAGCTATTTTCCACAGCTCAAATCTGCGAAATACTAAAATATAATATGGTAACCCTTGGCAGGGATTATTAGTAGTTAAAAAAAAAAAGAATATCTAATCTAAAAAAATTCATAAATAAATAGAAATTTAAGTGCTTTGAGGGACAACAAGTTCCCCTGGAAAAGAATACTGTTTAATTGCCATGCAAGTGGCTTTAAAATCTTCTTTAGAAACAGGCCTCTGATATAAACGGAGTCGATAGCCATTCACTAGTAGTGGTGTTCTGCTTCCATCAATTGTTAAAAGTCTAACTGTCCCATTTGGAAAAACAACATCCACTTCATAAGGCCCTAACCACCTTTTTCTTAACTTACCTTGGAAATTCTCGAAACGGGAATCATAAAGTAGAGCCCAGTTACCTTTCTGGAACTGCTTTTGCTTGATGGTTCTGTCATGCCACCTGCTTCTTTGTTGCTATATCATGGTTGTTTGATGGATGGCATCCAGTCTTTTCTCGTCCAATTCTTGAAGTTGCTGCAACCTGGCTGTCTGTGCATCAGTCAAATCAAGGTTAACAGCTAAAGCAGTTCTTAAAGTTTTGATCTCATACTCTACAGGGAAAATAGCGTTCTTTCCAAAAACTAATTCATAGGGTGAAAAGCCCGTAGTATTCCTCCAAGTAGTTCTATAGGCCCATAATGCCTCAGGCAACCTTTGAAACCAGTCCCTTCTATTTTCCTTTATTGTTTTTGTTAGGATGGCTTCTATGACTTTATTGGTGCTTTCTACCTACCCATTTGCTTGGAGGTGATAAGGTGTAGTCATTTTGTGCTTAATATCATATCTCTGAAGCGTATTTTTGAAGCCATGAGAGTTGAAAGGAGGACCTCCATCCGTGACTAATTCTCTGGGAAATCCAAATCTAACAATGATTTCTTCAAATAAAAATGTTAGTACTGCTTCTTCATTAACTTTAAGGAGTGCCTTAGCCTCTACCCATTTAGTCATATAATCTGTGCATACTAATATGTACACTCTTTGATTGGATGGAGGATTAATGGGACCTATAAAATCTAATGCCCATTTCTCAAAAGGTTCAAGAATTACCTGGGGATTGGGTGGCATTTCATCCCTGTGATTAGGCTGGCCCATCCTTTGACAGCTATCACAAGCCTTCACATATTTTCTAGCATCTTTGAAGAGTGATGGCCAATAATAACCCATTCTGAGTACCTTGTGTGCTGTTCTTTTATCTGCAAAATGTCCTCCACAAGGGCCATCGTGACAAGCTTTTAGTACATCATAAATTTCATCTTCACCAATGCACCTTCAGATTTCCTGATCGATTCCTGTATGGAAAGGACACCCGCTTATCCAGCTGTACCTAGCACTTTGCTGGATGATCTTTCTTCTTTCCCTGTGTGATAGGTGTGATGGTAATTTTCCTGCAACTAGATAATTGGAAATGTCTGCATACCAAGGTGAGTGAGCAGATACTGCAAATAAATACTCATCAGGAAAAGAATCATCTACTGGAGCATTTTCATCAGTTTTTAATCGAGAAAGGAAATCAGCAACTACATTTTCTTTTCCTGGCCTATCTACAATTGTGATGTCAAATTCTTGTAATAATAATAACCATTTGGTGACTCAGGCATTTGTAACTGATTTATTCATTAAATACTTAATGGCCGAGTGATCAGTATGCACAAAAGTAGTGTAGCCAGTAATATAATGTCGAAATTTATTGATAGCATAAATAACTGCTAGGAATTCCTTCTCAGTGACTGTGTAATTCAGTTCAGCTAGTGTCATATTCTTACTGATAAAATAAATGGCATAGGGAAGACTATTTTCTTCCTAACCCAAGACAGCTCCAATTGCAGTGTCTGAGGCATCAGAGGATATATGAAAGGGTAGTGCCCAATCAGGTCCTCTCAAAATGGGAGCTGCAGACAACTGATGTTTGAGTTCATTAAATGCTTTTTCACAATCATCAGTCCACTTAAATTCATCATTCTTTGTTAATAACACAAATAGAGGAGAAGCTATTTTGGAAAAATTCTTAATAAATCTTCTATAGTATCCAGCATGTCCTAAAAAGCTTCTTACATCAGTTTGTGTTTTTGGGATAGGGAGGGTCTGAATTACCTGTATTTTAGCTGGTTCGACTTGAATTCCTAGGAATGAGATGAAGTGACCCAGTACAATACCTTGATTCATCATCATATGACACTTTTCAGTACTTAAGGCGAGGTGCGCTTCTATACATCGCTTAAGTACTTTTTCAAGATTCTGCAGTGCATCCTCAAAAGTCACTCCATAAGGAGTAAAGTCATCCATAAATATTTCTAATGAATCATTTAGCATATCAGAAAAGATCCCTATCACAGCTCTTTGAAATGTTGCTGGAGCATTACATAGCCCAAATGGAAGTACCCTGTAAGCAAAGGTCCCCCATGGGCTAGTAAACGTGGTCTTGTCCTGGTCTTGGGGTGCAATCTTAATCTGATTATATCCACTAAACCCGTCCAAGAATGAAAAGAATTTCTTACCTGCCAAATTATCCAATACCTGATCAATGAATGGTAAAGAGAAATGGTATTTCTGGGTGGCTTTATTCAGTGCTCTGTAATCCACACATACTCTCCATTTGCCATTTTTCTTGGGTACAATTACAAGTGGGGAAACCCACTCACTATCAGATATAGGGTATATAAATCCTGCATTCAAGAGTTTTTGAAGTTCCTCCTTCACAATTTCCCTTAGGTTGGGATTCATTCGCCACTGGGGTTGACAGATTGGCTGGGATCCCTCTTTAATATAAATACGGTGAGTGCATAGCTTAGGGGAGATCCCTTTCATGTCTGTATAGTCCCATGCAAATGCTTCTTTATTTTCCTGGAGTAACTTTATTAATTGCTGTTTTTCGTTATCAGTTAAATTAGGATTTATATTTAATGTTTTGCCAGGCTCAATTTCTATTGTTGTACTTTTGGAGGGGCTGCCTATTGTTGTCTGAAATAAATTTTTATCTTTCAGGTTCTGCTGAGATTCAGATTCCAAGATTGCAGTGAAGTGATTGTATATTTCTGGATTGACCGAAGAAGGTTCAGAAATGAAGCTGCTGATTAATTCATCTTCGGTAGAGTCTTTGAAAGTTAAGGCTTGTCCGATAGTCAATATAGGTTGAGTTTCTTCATCCTCATAATCTACCCATATAGAGTTGTCATTGTTAATCATGGGTGTAGCATGAGGATAAAGGGTAAGCTGTTTGGTTTCCTGCCCATTAGAGATGGTCATTGATCCTGATCTACAGCTGATGAAAGCATCTGCTGTAGCCAGCCAAGGTCTTCCTAGAATCAGCGGATGACCCCCCAACTTTGTTTTAGTTTGTAACACCACAAAGTCAGCTGGGTAATTCCAGGATTCTACAGAAATTATTAAATCTTCAATGACCCCTTCCAGTTTAATTGTAGAGCGATCAGCCAATTCTAGGATGGTTGGAGTTTCCCTAATAAAGTTTTTTAACTGAAGCAATTGTGTTGTTTCAAGTGTCATAATATTTATTGCAGCACCTAAATCTACTAGAACTTTAGAGACAAAAGTTTTTCCAACCTGGACTGTTACTGTAGGGTGACCAGGGTCACCATATTTCACAGGATGATCTTTTTCTGTCATTAAAGCAGTCAGTTCTCCCATCACATGAACTGTGAGGGGGTCCTTAGTTTTTCTTCCAGGTTTTTTTATGCAAATATCTCTAACAGTCCTAGCATAAATGGGAACATCTCTTAATGCTTGCAATAATGGAATTTTAACGTATAAATTCTGTAGTTCGCCTAAAAGGTTAAAAGCAGGTTGCTCAAGTGTTTTAGTGAGAGCCAGTCGTTTAGGAAATGACGGATCTGCTGTTTGATCATTATTGTTAGATGTTGATTTTACTGTTTCAGCATTATTGTTAGCTGATTTTTCTTTTGTAACTTCCTCTTTATCAGAGTCAGTGATGTCATCTATGATTGGTTCAACAATTCTCCCTGAGCGAAGGTGGATATCGTTACATTGCATGGGGGAGACAGGCTGATTTTGAATATCAATTGCTTGCAAGGCTTTATTATTATTTTGGTTAGGATTGGGTTGCACAGGCAGCTGTGGTCTAATTGCCTGGTTATTTGGAGGAGTATTGGATGGTAAGGAAAGAGACTGTTGATGTTGAGGAAATGGCATCTGTTGGGCTGCCCAGTTTGGATTCCATTGATTAAAATACGGTTGCTGGGGAGCCCAAGGATTCCATATGGTAGGATCAGGAAAAGGAAAATTTGGTTGCTGCATAGGTGGAAAATTCATTGTGTTAAAGGGTGGGTACTGCATTTGGTTCATGGGTGGGTAATTTGTTTGAAAAGTAGAATGATTATTCCAACGACTAAATGTGTTAGAATTCATACCTTGTCTTTGTGGCCATTGCCTCCTCTGTGTCATCAGGTACACTGCTTCAGCCTCTTCTTCAGTTGACTGCAATGCTGCTTTAATTCCAGGTAGAGAGGGGCATTGATGGGTCTCATGGTCCTTTTCGCAGATCGTGCAGATTGGTACCTTATCTAGTGGGCATTCCCTGAGTGGGTGTTTTTCTCTGCATTTGGAACAAAAAATAGCTAGGGCAGCTTCTGCTTCTGCCTGTTTCTTTTTTACCTGCAGAGCATCAATTTGTGAAGAAAAAGAGCTTAACATCTCAGTTTTAAATTCTTCTAACAAATTACCTATTTCCGCCCTTGTTGCTCCTCCACTTGCTGACTTCTGAACTCTTGAATATACATTGTCCCTACTTTTTGATCTGCTCACTGCTCCTCTTGAACATCTCATGCAGAGATTGATAATTTCATCAAATGGTTCCTTGGAAATGTCCCCTTTTCCCAGCATGTTCAACATGTCCAAGAAGTCATCTCGTACCCCTTTCAGCAATATAGTTTTCAGAATATCTTTACTCATGTTAGGGTGGTCAGACCGCTGCAGATTATACTGCAATCTTTCCACAAAATCTTCCAGATTCTCGTCCTCCTTCTGAACCATTTTAAACAATTCTTCCTTCCTTTCTCTTGTCCGGCAGTAATCTTGATACTTGGCCAAAAAGCTTTCTTTCATCTGATCCTAGGTAGTGATTGCCTGAGCTCCTAAGCTCATAAACCACCTTAACGCATTCCCTTTCAGTGTTGCTGGAAACAGTTTTAGTTTCTGATTAGGACTTACATAATCATAACTTCTACATAGTATATCGAATTCAAAGAGGAATTCATCCGGGTCTTCAGAGGATAACCCATGAAAGTTGGGTAATGCTGACAGTGGAATGTTTTTCATGGGGGTTGCTCCTCTTGGGAGCTCCCCAATAGGGAACTCTAGGGTAGATAGTGAGTTTTCCCCTCTTCCTTCTGCTATGTTATCCTCCATTGGTCTTTTTCCTGAATCACTTGCTTTATCTTCTGTATCTTCTGTTTCTTCAGGTTCTTCTACCGGTTCCTCAGTGTATTCTGGTACTTCCAGCTTCCTTTCAGGTCCCAGTACTTCCTCCGTCTGTCGATCTGTTTGTGAGGAATACTGGATCTGAGGTCTTCGGGAACTTATCCTCTGTGATGTTTCGGCCTTTGAGATGATTTTGTCAATAAAGGTTTTTCTTCCTCCTCCGCCTTTGCCGCCTGTGAAATTAGGTTTCCTGCGTCCTCTCATGCACCTGTTATTCTTAAAAAGAAATAATCAATGCTTTTAGAAATCTCTAGTCGCCTTCCCCGACAACGGCGCCAAAATGTTGGCTAGTTGAATTGTTTATTGATTAACAATCAAGTACCACATTAAATTGTCAACCTGGGAAAGTCTTTTATTTCAAAGGATACCGCGTACTGTATTTACTTAACTCTAAAAGCATTAAAAAGTTGTAGTATACATAATTCTCACGTTATGTTATAACAGTGTACTGCAAAGATAAAATGAAAGCAGTTAATTTAAGATTACAAATCTGAAAAGAAAAGTGATGGATGCTCTGTTAGCAGAGGATCAGGACCCTATCCTCCAGGTAAGGACGTTCAGCACCTGCCCCTATAACCAGATTGCTAATTCACACTGTAACTCTAATTCACTGGTGAAATATCCTTTTACAGCTTCAAGCAATTAACATAACAGAGTACTAGCAAAAATGAAATCATCAGAGGTAATGCTACAGAATCCAAAACAGAGTACCAGCAAAAAGAAATTACCAAACACACTTACACACTTGACAAGAAAGTAAATGGGTGAATCTTGTGAGGAAGGTGGGCCCGATCCCTCTCACAAGATTCCCCAGAACGCAAATGCTAGATTAGGTGCTCAGAACAATCTTCTATTCATCTGCCAAAAGATCCCGTTACAATAAAAGTTCAGACTTTGCTGTTGTCTTTCAAGATTTCCCTTACAGAACTATTTTTCTCCCCCCCCTCTAATGTAGATGTCTCCTCTTTATAGAGGAGACATCTATTACAATAGACTATCATAATTCATTCAATTAAACCTCTCTGTCAAAAATAAGAAATCCATCCTTGTTACAGGATGTTGTTACAACAGTGTGACAATGTGTTCTTTCTTGGGTCTCTTACTGTTACACAGCTAGTAACTGAACTTCGACCATCTTCTTGGAATCCTCGCACTATTCTTTGTCGCTTCCCCATGGTTGCTGATTTAGTAAACCCGTGTTGTTCCTGATATTTTAGCAATTGTAACTGTGTTTTACCCTTTTTGGACAGTTGCTGATCATGCTGCGTCAGCTTGGAATTCTGGCGATCTTCTGATAGTTGTCGTTTGTTATATCTGGTATTGTTGCAAAATAACATTTCCCTGTTTTAGATAGTTGTTGTTGCTGGCTGTAGCAACTGCATAGTTGCTGTTTCTGGTGTTGCAGCAACTGCGTAGTTGCTATTTCTGGTGTTACAACAACTATGAATTATAATTCCTGCAGACTTTAGACAGTTCAACGGTTACTTGGCAACTTAGTTAGCTTTTCCAAAGATAAATATAAAGATAACATGAATATGTAATGAACAATTAAACATATAGATTTGCGGAGAGTTACTTCATACCTTGGGGTGATTAAGTCATTATGTAATCAAAGCTTTCAACTTATGAACTGAAAAAGGATAATATTATGGCAAAAATATAAGGTCAAAAATGGTCAATTCTGAGTCCTAACATCCCGCTTAACGTCAAATGTCCCTTTCTCCGTGTACCCACCAAAATAGTTGACTTTGTGAATAAAACAAAAAAAAACTCATTGTTTTTAGTTTTATCGTGAGAAAGACTACTCAGACCTCCATGCAAGCACCAGAGTATGTGCAACCGTTAAACCATGTCTAACTACCAACCTACTAAATCTGCTAAAACTCTAGAACACCTTTCAGTCACGTACACTTCTTGCAAACCATGCACAGTCGCCCATCACTCTGTTCAAAGCCGAAAAAAGGTATTTACCCAAATTCACTGAGAAACCCTATTTTATTCCCGAACCTTAACTCAATTGCTTCAGATTACTAAGTAATTCAGTAAGATAGTTGCCCAATGACTCCGAAATACTCTAAAATAGACCAGTTTTCCCCAATTTCACTAAAAACCCTTCACCCCCGTCCTTGAATCCACAAGAACCAAGGATGGCTGCTACCATTGCATTAAACGTCCTGCCAATTTCTACTCCCCAAAGGGATTTAGACTATCTCCCATTGGCAGATAAATATTTTCAGATTAAAGATACCTTTATCGAAGAATCCGCTTTGAAACTATATTATAGGTACAGAGACTAGTACCTAAACCATCCATAGTACATAGGACTTTGGTAATCAGGTTTACCCAAGTAACAATTCCCCAGAGTTCATATCTTCCCAGAGATTATCCATTACTACCATATGAACTATAGTCCCAGCCAAAGGGAAGTGATGACCCCTGATCATTCTGTATTATTTACCATCACTGTTGAGTCCATAAATGAAATGCTGCAGTTACAACCAAGCGAAAGCCTGACCCCTCTTTTTGTTGGAGATTTGCTTAATAGATTCCCTACACGCACCTCAATCAAACTTGTTCAGTTATTCCAGACCTTCATTAGGGAAGAACAATACATTCCAAAGGACCCTCCCCCTTACATGTGGACTATATTCTCTAATCTTGGCCGAGACATCATAGAAATGATATCCAGTGTGTTAGGCCAAACTACAAGTGAATTTGTTGATGAAATTATAATAGCATTTATGTCCATCTACTCTCTTGGACAACCCCCAGCCATAATGTTTGACTATGCTAAGTTCATTCCTGATAGAATGCATGATCAATTCATGAGTATGGATAATGAAATAGTGTTCAAATATTCTTAAGTTTTATCACATCTTTTCCTGTATTGTCAAGCTGACAAATTCTCAATCACACTCCAAAAGCTTGATACGAGAGGCAACCCTAGATCAGTGGTCTTATGGACTTCATTAATCCACCTATATGACTCTCAATATTCTTATACTGATTTCATAGATCTCTTTGTGCACCCAGTGGTAACTATGTTATTAGTAAGCACTCCCCCCAGAATCAGTGCAGATATCGGGAGGGTCCTGTAGTTGTCCAAATAATATAGAGTGGGAGATTGGTACTTGTACCAAAACCACACTGAAATCAGAATATATGGATGTGAGTTGGCTCCCTACAAATTGCCCAGATACCTCCCCATGAGATTGTTTGCTCTGGAGTACTATAGGCAAATGATTAATTCAAATGAGGCGCATTTTGTGAAAGCCAAGAAGAAAGCTCAACTTAGGATAAAAGATCAGCTTGATCCATTTATATGTAACAATAGGGAAGCGGGAAAAGAAGTAGAGGAAATCCTCCAAAGGTTGAAATTGAAACAAAGTTTTATCTGCAGATATGACCCTTTAGAGTTCATTTGTAATAGGAGACAAAAGAACAAATTGTCTCCTTATATCCACCATAGAATTCCTGAAATTAAACAATATGCTAATCAACTAGAAGGGGTGGAAAACACTTTGGTAGACTGAGATAGCACAAAAGTTGTTGTCAATAATGTATTTATTGATTTAGAAAGAGGACTTGATGAAGATTCATTTGTACAAGTGCCAGGAGAATCTCAATCTCAAAGGCAATGACAGGGACATAGTGGGCAAATAACAGAAGAAGGACCTCAAGAGTAAGAGCCATCAGAGAAGCCAGAGGAATTAGAGAAGTCAGAGATATCAGAAGAACTTGCTCAGCCAGAACATATCATGAGTAACCCACCTATTTTATAGACTCCTCTAAATGAAGAGAAAAATCCTAAGAGAGATAGAGAGGAGGCCACTCCTTCTAGTAGACCTGTTGCCCAAACTTATGTCAAGAGGCAAAGGTTGAATCCATTTTCAGAACAAGAGTTTACTAAAGAAACAGCTGGAACTGCAGGTGCAGAAAGAGTAGAAAGCAGGCAGACCACTCCCTCAGGAGGTACACAAGAACTTTCCACCTCACAGGCTCAAATGTTTGAGAGACAATAGAGCATGGAATTATCCTCATTTAGAGCTCCAACTGGCCAAAGCCAAGATATTAGAGAAAAATATAAAGAAATAAAGGTCAGGAATGAAAGATTGAAGGCCCAAAGCTATGCACATTACCTAAAAATGGCCCCCACTAATTAGACAAGGCGAATGTTAGCCTTTGATGTGAAAGAGGGTAAAATGTAGATGACTTTCATGAAGCCAACTACACAATAGCCCAGGTCAATTACAGATTACTTGAAAATAGACTTTGAAGTATTTGCAAAGGATATCCATCCTATTAACCAAATATAATTACACAAGCAGACTGGGGAAATGGTCTACTCCACCTTGACTAGCAAGGCAATTGTAGCTCACCAACTCCAAAATTATCTAAATAACATATCAACGCAATTCCAATTAGAGAAGGCCTCTTCATATGCCAAGGATACCAGAATAAATTCCTTAGAGGACTTAGTCATAGAACTGGGCATGATCCCAAGGATGTGAAGGTTACATAAAAGCTTATTAAAAATAAAAATGATGACATAGCTGCACTAAAAAAGCAACTCAAAATTCCTCCTCTGCATCATCCTCAGACAGCTGAAGTATTGGAAACTCAGAAGGAAGAAGAGCTTATGGACTTAGTCCTTAAGCTGAATGAACAACTGAAAGAAACAGAAGAAGAGCTGGATAACATGATACAGTCTATATAGAGTGAGTTGGCCACCACTCCTCAGACTATAATCCCTACAGTCTCAACAGTAGTACCCTCCACATTGTCTACTTCCTTAGCACCAACAGTTCCACCAGCTACTGCTCTGCCAGTTACAGGTACATCTACAAGCGTGGGGACATCCACAGAAAAGACAGTTGAATTGGTAAAAGCCATGGAGGAAATGAGCATCCAGGCTACTGAGCTTAAGAAGCTTAGAGAAAAAGTTTCAAGTTTGGAAACTGATTGCAAACTTGCACAAATACAACAAAAAGAAGAAGCTCAAAAGAATCAAAGAATGGGAGAAAGAATAAAAGTCCTTGAAAAGGACTTGACATTGCAACAACCACTTGGAGACATGAAGGAAATTATTTGGGCCAACATCATTGATTCTATCAATGATGTTTGACCATCTATTCAAATAATTTTTTAACAAACTGAACTAGTAAAAGTGGCTATAGAAGCAATCCACAAGACAATGGAAGAGTTGGGATATAAGCCTGAAAAGTTTGACCAATTGATAACATTTTTGAATAGCAGAAATAGGTATCAGCTAGACGAATTTGGCATAGAAGATAGAACAAGGACCATCATAGAAATAAAGAAGGTGCTCACCAAAAGGAACCTGATGCTCAATCTGGAGAAAAGGTGTCAAAGCATCCAAGTTGATATTGAAAAATTTATGACAAAATATGGTATTTTAAGGGAAAAAGGACTCCCTAGTCCTATGGTAATCCATGACAAGATGATGACTCAGGAGGATTACATTGAAAGACTAAACAAGTTGGCCACCAGCCAAGCTAGTACTTCAAGGGTAAAAGCTTTTCCCATTGGAAAGGTATTATATGATGGTCTTGAAAATCTGTTTTTCATAAAGCATGAGGTTAAGCGCTTGTTCGTCAATAGGACAAATTTTTTCGACATAGATTTGGCACTATGACATAGGTGTTGTCCTTGATGGAAACTCACTCAGATGACACATCAGTTTAGGCTCTTAGAATGAAGAAAGAATGGCATACGTAGGTTCCCCATTGAGCAAGTTGCATGTACATGTGGGTTCACCGACCAAAAAGTGCATATAGCGTACACACACACTTTCATAGAAGGAAAGGCACGTACATGTTGGAAGACTTGGTTTTGGTCCATGGTATTTGGTCCATGGTATTGTGATCCATGGTGTTGGTCCAAGGTATCTTGTCCAAAGTGTTGAGCCCAGATATTTGGTCCAAGGTATTGATTCTAAGTGGTTTTGGACCATGGTATTGAGTAAGGCCTAACACTATAAAAGGAGAAGAAGATCATTAGGCAAAGGCACTGAAGTGTTGAATATCTTATGAAGAGAAATATCGAGAATACAGGTTATTGGGCATAGCTGGATCTGAATTAAGGATGAACCTCAGCACTTGATGAAGGATAAGATCTATTGATGGGTCAAGATCTTAAGAATTGAAGCTTCCTGACCTGGTGCATGTGCTACTTTGCGAACAAATAATACACAAGCAAATGATATTATCATAATCCTCTTAAGAAATGTCTCCCTTCCCCATCAAATTTAAAGTTTCCATCCATTCTTCTTTCATTCCTTTAATTAAAATGGCTTTCAGGACTTCTTTTGGTAATGTGGAGTGATGGGATCTCTACAAATTGTACTGAAACCATTTGACATATTCCTCTAGAGTTTCATTATCCTTCACAGAAATTTTAAAGATTTCATATTTTAATTCCCTAGTCCTACAATAGTCCTGATATTTTGTGAGAAAAGAAGTTTTCATGTCATCCCAAGAGTTAATAGTGCGTCCGCCTAAACCCATAAACCACCGCAAAGCTACTCCTTTAAGGGTAGAAGGTAACAACTTCAATTTTTGAGGATCGGTGGTGTAATCGTTGCTAGGATATTTTGACACATAGGAAATAGTTAAGTATAACTTGGTCTAATGTAGAGTTAGGTAAATTGTGTTTCTTTACAATGTAGTTTTGCAACCTACAATCCGACGGTCACGATATGTTCTAGGCATGGAGTGATCTGACAATTCATTCTCTCCTTGGTATTACCAACACTTGATCCATGGCTTAACACCCGATTGGTCCATGATCTCTATTTAAATAGCATGGAGGGTCATTTGCAGGGTGATCGTTCATGAGAGAAGCTTATGTAAATTTTATTTTTTTTATTAATAAATTTCCTGAAGTGGTCACGTTGGTTGGGACCATGGATTATTTCCCTCTATGAAGGTTTTAACCATGTCAAGAATACTAGTGTATTGATTTGTGATCTATTTGTGAGTGGTGTGCTTTGATTTTATATTTGAGGAACTTACCCTGTAAATTCCTACATGGTATCAAAGTTATTTGAGGGCCGCACCTATTGGTGATCCAAATCAGAAGCTAGTACAACTGCATCTGACTGTCATTTCCTAGATCTATTGTTTTTAACCGCTTTCGGGCCAAGAGGACTGCTCTATTGTGTTAGGAGCATATGTTCCAGTAACAAATCCCTCTCATTTCATGCAAAAAGGTTTCTACTAGCCCTAGCTACGTCATTTTTAATATCTAGAGGTATACAATCTTTATTTGCAATTTTAGTTATATATCTCTCTATTTAGTTCAGTTTATTTATCTCTCTTTTTTATATTACTATATCTATACCTTTCATTTTTGTGTATGCTCTTTGCCCCGTGACTTTGTGCAATCTAGGAAAATCAGAAACAGAAAGGAAGGATTTTTCTAATGCGTATGCTCTTTTTGGTCGCGCCTTAGTGTGATCTTAGAAAATCGAAAACATTGAGGAAAATATTTAATTTCCGGTGAAAGCTAACTTCAAGCCATAAGGTTTGGTTTTTTTGTATGTCCCTGTTTGGTTGTGTAGTTTTTTTTGTAGACAAAAAGGGCTTTTTCAAGTAAGCATGCACCCCAAAGCTTTAGTGACTTTAAAAAAAAAAACAAAACAAAAAACCCCCCTTCCTCTTTTCCAAAAATTACTAACCTTTTAAACTAGCTCACTTGATCCAAAGTTACTTTATGAGAATAGAGGCCTTGAGTTCAAGTCTTTCTTTTTGTTGAGTTAATTTTTCAAAAAGCACATGTAACTTATGTTTTAGAGTTACTTTATGTAAAAGTGTTCTCACCCATTATAAAAAGTGAATTACTTATAATTTTAAAGTCTCTTTATCTTTTATTTAAGTTACAATATAGTGGGTAGCTTATAAAGTACCATTGTAAAAGTGACTTTCATTTATTTATAAAAGTGGGTCACATAAATATTTTTTTAAGGTGAGCAAATTATATTAAGTTTGGAAAGGGGAGGGGATTTTTAAAAAAAAAATGTAACATTATTGTTGAAAAGTGTGCAACAATAAATGCTTGTTGAGAATGCAACAAGATGATGGAGCTTAATGGAAAGGAGTCGCCTTCACTAAGTGGTCCCGCAGGCAATTTATGGCACAAAGTATATTTTTGGATCACAGCAGGAGTGATTAGAGTCTATTTTTAGACTGCTAGTCAAAAATAGAAAAGTCAAATATTATTGTCTCATAATAATATTTAGACTATAAACTTTATCTTATCCTCTTGGAGCACTTCAGTTTGAGCTACAGATGTGGCACATGCAGCTGTCAGAAGGAAATACACTTTCTTTGAGGGTCAGTTGAGCTATTGCATGCAGGACATCAATTAGAACTCATGTGGTTGAGTTCTGTGGAGTTGGATGAGTAGTTAATAGAGTTGTGTTCAGTTTGACTTAGTTGAACTAGTTGTATTTAGTCTAACTGGTCAATAGACTAAGTGATGAGTTGTGTGAATTAGTTATCAATTAATTCACTAATTATTAACTCATAATGCAACTGAAGAATACATTAGTTAACTCAGTGCATGTACAGTTCAGTGGAGACAGGTGTTAGAGGTTGATATTGCTATCAGTTGTGCATGAGATTGTGCACATGCATGGATTGAGTAATGCCAATGACAATTGCATAGTATGGGGCCAATACCAAGTGAATATAGCCTCTGCTCACGTGATTCCCAGTGTGGGTGATTCTCTTGAGGTAAAAACGAGTTTGGTTCAGCCATTCTCATTCATTCTCAGCAGGTATTGTGCAGTGGAGGCAACCAAGCAGCGGAGGAGATTTGGAGATCAGATCTGAGCTGTATTGTGTAACAGGTGGAGATAGTGCTGGATACTTGTGAGAGTATTGTACTATGTATTGTTACATGTTCTCAATCAATATAATATACAGATAGTTGGGGTTTTTAGCGATATGCTTTCCCCGGGAAAATACTTAGTTGATATGTGTGATTGATGCTTCTATGTGCGCATGTTATTGTTTCTGCTTCTGTAAATTGATGATCAACGTAGAGGAGGTTATGTATTATGCATGTTTTCCGCAATAGTGCATAATCGGGATAATCTCTGTTGAATAAGTGTTATATTATTCAAAATTTCTACAATTATCATTCACTTCTGCACATTCACACACTTTGTTGGCATCTTCAACAACGTTTCTTCAAAAAGGCATAACTTCTTCATTCGGAAGTCTTTTCAAGAGCCGTTTTTTTTTAATCGGCCTAAGTTTTCGAGATATTTCCATCGGAACACTTAGTATCAGTGTCTATAGCTTAAATTTCAGTTAAAATGGAAATTCCGTGCCAAGTTATTCTTGACAGCACCAACTACTTCCAATGGTGGTTCTACATTGTGGATTTACTTAGAAGTAAATGTCTTTACAGAATAGCCTCAAGCCAAGAAACTAAACCTAAAGATGAAGATAAGGCAGCCAAATGGGAAAATATGCAAGATAAAACATGTAGGTTGATAGGGATGTCTATTTCTCTAGACCTTAGATTCCATATCTGTTATAGCTCCAAATCTCACTCTTATGGTTTGTGATGCTGCACTTATGGCCTAGGGCAACCCCTCCTTCCAGACCTGGTCCAAAAATTTAAAAAACAGTGTTTTATTCCCTGTACGCGACTTTGCCCTGTGTTAAACGCGTGTACACGCGGGTCTGTCATACCCAACCCGCGTGTATCTATTAAAACACTTAAAAAAATATAATTTCCTCTTTTTCGGGCGGTGATCGCGGGTTTACCTGCTGGATCACCTGTTAGTGCCCGTGGCCCAACTGTTCCCAACCAACTCCTAACTAAAAAACTACTTTGGAGAGGGTATAAAAAGACATCAAAGGGAAGGCCAAGGGGAGAGAGAAAGGAGAGCAAGATTATTATGCTGAGATTTTTCCCTTAGACCAGGTCTGAAGTCCTTGGTGCATCCTGCACTTCCCCCATTTTGCATAGGAAACCCTTGTTTCCATGTGTATTGGTGATCATTCATCCTTGACACCATCATTGAGTAAGACTTGGAAGGAGCTCTTGTTGAAGGCTGGAGGCTGGAACGAATCCGGGAGGAAGCTTGCTTGGAGCCTGCTGAAGGTGTTCAGGTGATATCTTTCCGATATATGTACTTTATTTGCCTTTATATATAAAGAAACACGTCTTTGTTCCCGAATAATCTTTCTTTATGCTTATGAGATTCTTGTGGTGAATACTTATGAAAGTAGTTACTTAAAGATTATTTATAACTAACTTTATAGCATAAAGATGATTTATACATAAACTTCTATACATGTACTGTTGATTTCTTTGATTTGTTTGTCTTGCAGGTCAGAGAAAGAAGAAGGGAACTCCAAGAAGGGTTTGCACCCTAACGGTCTTCTCGGACGTAGGACCTTAGGTATGTACCCTAAAACATTAGGATTTGCTTAAAAGTAAAAAAGATGGCTGTGTGTGAGTGTTTCTTTGTATAAGCAATTTTCAGTCTGGTAGAGTCTCAGCCCAAAGGACTCTAGGGGTACTTTCCCTTCAACCAGAATTGGCGACTCCACTGGGGACAACATTCTTGTTGTTCCTAGTTTGGGTAGTCCTCAAGCCAATCTAGGCTCAGTGCCTCTGTTTGTTGGTTCTGACTGTTTGATATTTTCTTGAACTCCAAGCTGTTCCAGTTTTTCAGTTTGTGTTTTTTATTTTTCTTGAAACACTTCATATACGCACTTTTTCTGGATTACAGAAGCGTATATACGCAAGTTGCACTAAGTAAACCCGCGTATACGCAGGTTTCCTTAGTTACAGTCGCGTGTACACGCATTCTGCAAATAATTGCAGGCGCGTATATCACATAATTTTCAAGATTTATAATTTTTCTTTTGGCTGAATGTCTGTCTGGTGGTTTGGGTCAGTTTAAAGCAGTCAATTTCCGGTGACAGTTCTCTGTTTAACAGGGGGGCATCTTGTTTCGAACTCTCTCTAGGAGTGCTAGTCTTGTTTTTCGTTGATTGCAAGCGTCATTGATTTTTGACACACAAGGTTTCTGTTTAAGAATCTTGATTGCTCTGTTTCGGCAGAGTGGGAAGATTGTCTTAAAATCTTTGGGTCCATTTTGTTTTCATGACATTTGTGTTTGCTTAACGAAATCATTTTTATGACCATTTGCTCCTTCGTTTCGGGAAAGTTGTTTGTTACCATTTCCTTGAAACTTGTCTTTTGATTTCTTGGACTTTCATTGCTGCTTTTGATTGTCAAAAGCGACTTCGAACACATTTTATTTTTGTTGAGTTCTCATCATTTCATTGGTGTCAATTCACAAAAGTGTTTGGTTGTTTGTTTATCAATCATTGGTGTCAGTATTTTTGAGAGTTTTTCCTTTGAAAAAGACTTTTTGGTTTGATTGAAAGAAAATCTTTTGAAAGTTTTTGAGTTTCGCTTTCTTAAACTTGCTTCTCATCTGATTTCCTTTTTTGCGAAGTGAAAGTGCTTTGTTTTTTATCTTAAAACTTGTTTTTATTGTTTGGACGAAATGATTAGTAACAAATCATCTTCTATCTAAGCATTTTAGTGGCAAGACAAAATTTGGTAAAGCAGCAACTTTCCTTCTTTGAATTTAGAGTAGTCTTTGAATTGTGCATCCACATTTAGTTCTTGCATTAGGGAAAGATTTGCATCTCTTTTTAGGCATATTTAGTTTTGTTAGTTTTTGTGAGTGTGGAGTCTGAAAAGAAAAAGGAAAATTTTTGTTTATATTACAAGTGCCTTCTGAACCTCATAGAAATTGCTATTCATCGAAAACAAAAGTGCATGTGCATGTAGCTAGGTTTTATTAATTTCTTTTGCGTCCATAAAACACCACAAGTTTCACCTACATTACCTTTGACTTAAAGAACAGCCTAATAAAATCAAGCGCTTAATTAAAATCCACTAGAACTTTTTGTTTTAGTTATTACACCAACAAGTTTAGGATTTTAGGGCCTTGGATTAGGCGAGTGGAGAGTTAACTCTCCAAGGCCACACAAAACGTCAAACATAAGAGTCTGATTAAAGAGAGTAAATCCAATAGCGTTAGGGAGACCAGGAAGACTCCGGATCTGGGAGTTAAGCACGAGGGTCTGTGAAGACAGGGAAGAGAGATACCCCCTCTCCTACTTGTCCGAACTTACCTCACGACTGTTCCGCCTGGCTTCTGCGACGAGTTGGTACCCATAGTTGCCTTTCCTAGGGATCTGCATAGGTGGCTGCGGAGGGGAATCCCGTGGCACCTGAGGTCGACGTTGTATCACTCTCGACAGTACTTCCGGAGGGCACCCTTGCGAAGCTTGGGGGCTTGCACCGGCGCAGACTGTTGTTAGGAGGTCAGCGTAACTTCCTCTGATACCTTCGCTGATAGGACTGGGCCCTCATCATCCCAGACTATCCTCGGAAGGCCCTTTGATTCACTTTCTCGTATTTTGGTGTCCGGTCTCAATCACCCGGAGCGGAAATACTTGAAAGTTGTTTGACTGGCTGTATCTTTAGGAACTTTTTAGTGTGTGCTCTGTGCTCCTAGTTGGCCTAGCTTTTAATTTTTTGAGTCTTTAGATAAGATCATAACAAAAAATTCAAAGTGGCTGACCGGTCTCCTAGACGGTCTCGAAGACTTCGTGGTCTCTCGCCACCTAGTTTAGAGCCTTCTCCTAGAAGGCGCAGAGGGAATACTACCGGTGGGGTTCGTCCCACGCCGGCTGACGCATCGGGGATTGATCCTCCTCTCGGGGATAATAGCGGCCAAGCAAGGCCTGGTACTTTTGAACAAGAGAGGGACGCTCCAGTCTTTTCTCAAGTTCGCTTTCAAGCGGAGGATAACGTAGAGGTAGAAGAACTTTCAGAATCATTAGTGATTCCAAATTCTCCACTACCATCTAGTTACCCAGACGTATTGCAATACGTTGGGCCTCCATTATATAGACCAGCGAGTCCAGGTTACGCTACGCGCTTACCGTTTATGATCACTACTGGAAGCATGGCTTCCACAAGTGCCGCGACTATGCAAACCCCAACATCGGTGCAAGGGGGAGGAACCATTTCCATCCCCTCCGCTTCCTTGTTCGGATCGTTTGCTAGCACATCTTTGGTTGGGTCTACCTCCATTCCGTCCACGAGTGGAAATGCCCAAACCAATGCTTTTAGTACTGGTTCCTTCCTTTTTGGCACCCAATCACAGGGTATTCCGTCAGTTCCGTTCAATGCCGCTACGTCCATGATGGGCGGATCGGCTTCATTTCAGGGTTTTCCTTTTGGAAGTGGTCATATTCCACATTCCAACCCAACGGTAGGATCTATGCCTTTTTCTTCAATAGGACAAAGCAGCAATCCTTTCCAAGGTTGGAATAACCCTGGGGCTAGTAACGCAGGAACTACGAATCCATTCATCGGTCAACAAGGAAGTAGGCCGTATTCCACGGTTAGCATGTTTCAAAGTATTCCTCCCCTCGCTTCGGCTTGGAACCCATATCAGGGGTTATCGACTCCTTACAATTCTATAGGAGGAAACTTTGCAAGCTATGGAGCTTATACGGCAGGAGTTGGTCAAACTCCGAATTTTGCTGGACCACAAGGCTTGCCCTTTGGTTCAGCTGGTTCTACTGGTCACTTGGGGCAGCCTGGTGCCTCTCAAATCCCAGGACAATCTTTTCAGAACTTGGGGAGTTCTGCCCAGTCTGGGTGGAATCCCCTAGGTCCTCCTAGGCTTCCATTTCTGGCAACGTTAAACTTGCCAGATCTCACTAAGCTAACGAACGACCCTATCAGATACAATCCAGCCTGGCCTCCGGTCCCAACCAAACTCCCTTCGGACATCCCAAAATTCGAAGGGAAGAGTGGTGAAGATCCGGGCGATCATGTAACCACATTCCATTTGTGGTGCTCATCTAACTCCCTCATCGAAGATTCGGTTAGGTTGAGACTTTTTCAGCGCACCTTGACTGGTAATGCGGCTAAATGGTACATAGAGTTGCCAGGGGGCAGCTTTACATCGTTCGCAGACTTAGCTAATATCTTCTTGAATCACTTTCAGTTGCCTGTCCGCTACGATGCCGGAACTGAACTTCTGGCTACCTTTCGTCAAGATAAGGCAACCCACATTTCTGATCACATACAGGAATGGAGACGGAGAAAAAGGCTCATTAAAGCCGAAATCCCTCCCGAGTACCGTCTAGAGTGGTTTTTGAAGTCTTTGCAACCTGAGATCTCCAAGGATGTCTCCATGTCTGGGGTCTATTCTGAGGAGCAAGCCATTTTCAGGGCCCAGCAGTTAGAACTGATCTACTCTCAGTCTGGGATCCTCCAAAAGTACTTGCCAGATGCTCCTGGATCTAAGGTTGATTTAGCTAAGCCAAAGCCAGGTCCCCATGCGGATGGTATCGTGGGGTCTGTAGACTCAACTACAGTGAACTTGCTAAATCAATTGCAGCAGTTGTCATTACAAACTGCTCCTAACAACCAAGTCACAATGTCTAGTCCTCCTGCTTCCCAAAATTCTTCCATTAACGCCGTCCAATCCAATAACCCCAAAGGAAATCAAAATTCCGATGGGAAAAAGAAAGGACGTGGTAAAAAGAAGAACTCGGATGGGAAGCCCGATGCAAATAAATCCGGCAACAACGCTGGTGGTGGCAAGGGTGAGTCGAGAAAGAAAGTCAAGTTTCCTTGCAAGTTATGCAGTGGAGACCATCTAACTCATCTTTGCCCTAAAATCGAAGACGCTCAGCGCTTGTTAGCACAGCAAGGGACTTCTAGTTCGCAAGCTGTGTTGACTAACCCGTTTCCCCAAGGGCAGCAACTTCTTGCTGGCGCGAATTCGAATCCTGGGACCTCCTCAGGGGGCAACCAGGAAGGGGAAAAAGCATCAAATGTTTTTATGATGGGTTCAAACGTTAACGTGACTACTCGGTCACGTGATTATGGTGAAGCCGAAACATCTAAGGATAAAACGGTTCCCGGAAGTAATGACCTTCATATTGAGCGACCTCCTGTTGAGACTGTACCTAGGATACCGAAAGGTTCCGCCAAACGCGCGACAATTAACCCCAATGCTAGAGCTGCTCAAAATTACTCCATTGTGGAGGATTTGGCTCAAAGCCCATGTGCTATGTCCGCTTTGGAAGTTCTCCAGTCGTGTCCGTCTCAGAGAAGTGCTTTACTTTCCGCCATTGGAGCAGTCGATTCAGCTAACTCTCTAGTGCTCTCTTTTGACATGTCAAATGTCAAAAAGAGACTCCCTCATCATATGGCTTTCCAAGTAAAGTCAACATACCGGAAAATCAATATTTTTCGCACCGTTATAGATGAAGGGGCTTCCACATGCGTCATGTCCATGTCTTGTTGGAAGGCTATCGGTTCACCTTCGGCTGTTCCTTCACCAACCGTCTTAACTGCATTTGATGGCCATTCTCACAAGCCGCATGGGATTATCCCGGCCTTTCCTATATGTGTTGGAGGGAAGGTCGTTAATATCGAAGTTGAAGTCGTAGATGCTAACCTAGACTATAATCTCCTATTAGGAAGGAACTGGGTGTACGAGATGGAAGCCGTTGTTTCGACTTTGTTTCGTGTCATTTGCTTTCCTCATGAGGGGAAAATCGTTAAGGTTGATCAATTGGACTATGCTCCAATCGATCCTCAAGCAACCTCCGACTCTACTGTTCCTTTGGTGGATAACCCTCGCCCGCCGACTGAGAATTTAGGAGTAGGGATGTATTCCTCATTGATGGGTACGTTTGATCTTCCCTCTCCTTTTGCAAGAATCAATGCTATTTCATCATCAAAGGAATCTTCTCGAGAGGGGTTCTTCCGAACTCATCATTTTTCCGACCCTTGGACCTTGCCTTCACCTACGACCACATTAGTTGAAGGGCAAGTTAATGGAATGGCGTTTCCTATATCTGCAGCTGAGCTTAGATATCAGGCTATCGTAGACTCTGCAGATAACCATTCTACTCCCTTTTCCGAAGAGGAGCTAGATGGTCATGTGGCCCCCGCTTGGAGCTTTGATTCTAACTCTGCCTTGGACTGCTTAGATTCGGTTCTACCTTCTGAAGAAGCAATCCTCGAAATTATGATGGGTATAGATCGACCTTGGGAAGACTTACACCATCGCTCATATTTTCTTCCTCCATTGCAGGAAGTAGAATCTAGATTCTCCGAGCTCGTTGGTAGTGATGTTTGTACGGTATCGAACCCTTTGGCTCCAACACACACACGCGCTGAAGGTAATATGTCGGTAATCTCAAAAACGATACCTATAAACATCTCTAAAAATCCTAACATCATCGAGAATATCTTCATCGGAAGTGAGTGTTCCCCTGAAGAAATTCAAATTTACACCGACCTATTCAAGGAATATCGTGATGTATTTGCTTGGTCTTATGAGGAAATGCCCGGCATTGATCCTTCTATAGTCCAACATGAGATCAAGACGTACGAAAACGCAAAACCGATTCGTCAAAGGCTTCGGCCGGTTAACCCTAGGAAAGCAGCGGCTATCAAAGCTGAGGTTGAGAAGCTGCTAAGGGCGAGTTTTATATACCCTGTTCCTCTTACGGATTGGGTTTCGAATCCAGTCCCTGTGGACAAAAAGCAAGGAACAATCCGCGTATGCATCGATTTTAGGGACTTAAACAAGGCTTGTCCAAAAGACAATTACCCCACGCCATTTATAGATCAAATTATTGACGAGTGTGCGGGTAATGCGATTTTCTCCTTTATGGATGGTTTCTCAGGTTATAATCAAATCTCTATCCGTCCTGAGGATCAGCATAAGACTGCCTTCATATGTCCCTGGGGTACCTTTGCATATCGGAAGATGCCCTTCGGTCTTAAAAATGCTGGAGCCACCTTCCAGCGGGCCATGTCATACGCTTTCCACGACATCAAACATATCATCGAGGCATACTTAGATGATCTCGCTGCTCGTTCTCGCAAGAGAACTGATCATCCTAGTCATCTTCGATTAGTCTTTGAGCGATGTCGTTTTTACAAAATCCGGTTGAATCCTAATAAGTGCGTTTTCGCGGTTACATCAGGTCGGTTGTTAGGGTTTATAGTTTCCAATGAAGGGATACGAGTTGATCCCTTCAAGGTTGAGGCAATAGTTCAGTTGCCTCCCCCGTCTTCAATTCGTCAACTTCAAAGTCTTCAAGGGAAGGCCAATTTCTTAAGAAGGTTTATAGCAAACTATGCCGAGATCACTAAAGGGTTCATGCGTTTGCTACGGAAAGGAGTTCCATTCCTGTGGGACGACTTCGCGCAGCGGTCGTTTGATGCTTTGAAAAAGGCATTAGTCTCTGCCCCGCTTTTGAGTCCACCGGATTACGGTAGAGACTTCCTTTTATATCTCGCTGCCGCAGAATCTACCATTGGTATGGTTCTAGTTCAGGAAGACGATGCTCTTGTCGAGCACGTGGTTTATTATTTGAGCCGAGGCTTGATAGGCCCTGAACTCCGCTATTCTCCTGTTGAGAAGTTGGCCTTGGCAGCAGTCCATGCTGTCCAGAGGCTCCGTCATTACATTTTGCTACGCAAAACTTTTGTCTTAGCGGCGGTCAATCCATTCCAGTTTGTCCTCAGTAGGCGAGTGATTGGGGGCAAATATAATAGATGGATAGTCATTTTACAAGAATTCGACCTCGAGTTCTTGTCCGCCAAGTCTAAGAAATCTATGGTCTTCGCGGAGCTAATTTCTGAGCTTCCTTGTGGAGAGGATGTTGTTTATGAGGAAAGTTTACCCGACGAACATATATTCCTCATCTCTTCACAAGACCCTTGGTATGGAGATATCATTGTTTATCTCCAGACTTCGAAGTTTCCCTCTACTTCCTCCAAGGATGAACGTCGCAAGTTACGTCACCTGGCTAAAAACTATGTTATCATTGGTGACACTTTATACCGTCGAGGGGTTGATTCAATTCTTCGACGTTGTTTAACCTTAGAGGAAGCAGAGTCTGTTCTTAATGATTGCCACAGTGGAGCTTGTGGTGGTCATCTATCCGGGCTTGCTACAGCCCAGCGCATCTTACGTGCCGGCTACTTTTGGCCTTCACTCTTTAAGGACTGTGTGGAAGCGGTAAAACGCTGTCACCCGTGTCAAATTTTTACTCGCAAGATGCGCGCGCATCCAGCTCCCCTTTTTCCCGTTGTCACCGTCGGTCCCTTTACGAAGTGGGGTATTGATTTTACGACTTGTAATCCGCCTTCAGCGGCAAATCACAAGTACATTATCGTGGCTGTAGACTACTTCACGAAGTGGGCTGAAGCCATGCCTACTTATAAGAACGACAGTGACACGGCAGCTTTGTTTCTTTTCAACCAAGTTATCTCAAGATTCGGTATCCCAAGAGAGATTGTCACTGACCATGGCAGTCATTTCCAAAATCAGCTAATGTCCGAATTGGCTTTTAAATTAGGTTTCCGTCAAGAGCATTCGTCTCCTTACTATCCTCAGGCCAATGGACAGGTCGAGGCGGTCAATAAAACTCTTAAGACGATACTCCAACGGACAATCGATAAAAATCGGTCCAATTGGCACATTATGTTGTATCCGGCTCTTTGGGCATACCGAACCTCCGTTAAAACGGCTACTGGTTTTACTCCTTTTCAGTTAGTTTACGGGGTGGAATCTATCTTTCCGGTCGAATGTGAAATTCCATCTCTGAAATTGGCTGTCGAGCTTCTTCCTGAGACTTCGAGTCTCGAGGAGCGCCTAGTTCATCTGGAACATCTCGATGAGCAGCGTCGAGATGCTGCCACGACGAATGAGGCCCATAAGAAAAGGGTCAAAACTCAGTATGATAAGTCTGTCAGACCTCGTGTTTTTGCTGAAGGTGACCTTGTCTTGGTCTATGACCAAGATAAGGACGCCTTGGGGGCAGGCAAATTCAAGCCTATGTGGTACGGTCCTTTCATTATCAAACGAGTCTTAGAAAAAGGATCGTATGAGTTAATTGATTTCGAAGGAAACAAGCTGGCGGAGCCCCGAAATGGGCTCTATTTAAAGAAGTATTTTGCTTAGTTTTACCAGGCAATGGCTTCTTTGTATTTTATGTATATTTGTACATATTTCATCGAGCGTTTTTTTGATATCAGCACTTTTGGTCTGCTTTGGCAGGTGTTGATGGATGATTTGGTTTATTTTGGATTCGCCGATGGTGCTAGTCGGCACACTCGGAATCTTGCTTCCGCAGCTTGGGTACTTTATTACCCATCTGGTCAGTTGATGACATCGAGAGGCGTGTGTATCGGTCCTGCTTCAAACAATATGGCCGAGTATACAGCTGTTATCAATTTATTATCCGAGGCAATCTCTTACGGGATCGACTCGTTGGTAGTGTATCTTGATTCTCAATTGATAGTGTCTCAGTTAAATAACATTTATCGGGTTAGAGATCCATCATTATATCGCCAGTATTTAAGGGTGAGGTTGTTGCAAAGATCATTTATTTACATTAATTATTTGCACATTCCAAGATCTCAAAATTGGTTAGCTGATTCTATCGCTAATCAAGCATTAGACTGGCATATCAATCATTCATCATCATAAAATCATGCATCAAAAAGTCAAACTGTATATATATATATATCACAAAGCGTCTCGAGTGTACATATGTGTGTCCAAAAATATACAAAATTGGGACTCAAATGCCCATAATCATGTCAGACATATCTAATGCCTCGGCTCTGGATGAGCAGCTAAATAACTAACTATAGCATTGGCCACGCGCCGAAAAACGCGAACCCAGTCACGTGGCATCCCAACCACATGACGCTGCATATCTGTAGGAAGGTCCTCTATCTCGGCCATCGGCACTTGATAGCTCAATCTCGCCAAGTGTCGCTGCACGTTGGCGAGGGTCCTTTCCGCATCCGCAGCCGCCTCTTCGGCTCCTCGGCCACGCCGTCCGTGCCGTGGGAATCCATCTGGTCGCACAGGCCCAATGTCTGAAACATGATCATCATATCAGTCATTTGAATCTCATCAAAAAATATCTTTTTCAAAGTTCATCATTATGCTTGAAAAATCCTAAAAATCATAAAATCATAAAAATCAAAAAATCTTACCGATCTCGCCCCATGCTGCATCTGGTGGCAGCACTAGGTCAGGATCTCCTCGGAAATCCAGTCCAGCATAGGGGTAGTCGTCTATGGCGATGATCTGTTGCTCCCACCAAGCAAAAAAGTCGTCGTCGAATGCATTCCTGGGCACTTCCCCACCCCCCAGACGTTTCATCAAGTCAGCCCACCGGCCCATACGTGGATCACGTGGACTGCTGATGGGAACTGCTACCCTGGGACGGAGTGCAGGAACCTTCTCAAAGAAAAATGTGCATAAAATGGTCCCATACCCAAAGTTCTTGGTCTGTCCCTTCCTGATAGAAGCAAGCTGCTCCTTCATGTTGGCAAGTAGGGGAGTACACCAGTCAAACACCGTGGTGAGACAGTCCACTGCTACGCTCATGTTTACTCGTGATGCCTGATGTAGCGAAGATGACCCGTTCACTCGAGCTATGGTGAACAGGATTATCCGCAGTGACAAACTCGCCACGTGTGGGATCGAGATCTGACTCCCGACCTTCCGATGACCTGGGCAGTAAAGTTGTACATAGTCGTCTACGCTGAGACTATTCCGGGTCCTGCCCCGGGAGTGGACTACCTCTCCCCTTCGGGAAAGGCCCGTGATGAAATATATATCTTCCACTTCTATCCTGAGTGGCATTTGATCAATCATAAAAGCTTCTTCCTCGACATCCCAGTAATCAATAAGTCTCTCGAGCAGACGCACATTTGCTTTCATATTCGGCAACTTAAAGAATTTTAACAATCCGCATCCCCGTAAGGCATCTAATGCCTCATCATTCTCCATAACTTCATTATCTACAGCTGAGTGCTCTCTTTCACGCCATGTGAGAGTCATCCTGGAAGAAAAAAATCAAATTCATCCATTAGTTTTTTATATAAAAATTTTTCGCTGCGCACACGCGGTTTACCCTATACACAGTCGCGTGTAGGGCCGTCGTATACGCGATTTATATACATCCAACCCGCGTGTACGCCGCAGAGAAATTTTTTGCAAAAATCTAACGGTGAAACATTAATTAAACTTCCTAAAAACTATCACAATTGATTGCAAGACAAGTTTAGTGCTTACCTGGAAGTTTTCGGCAAGTTTGAACGGTTGAATAAGTCACGGGGAAAGTTTGCTCCTTTTGCTCCACAATTTGCTCTCCAAGTCAAACGGTGAAAATGGTAAGTTCAAAATTGCTTTTTATAAGTTTTGAAAATGCAAAATTTTTTCAAAATTTTATTTTGTTTGGTTTCATGTCACTTTTAACTTGGGAACTTGGAATGTCGAGATTGAGTTGTTTTTCAGGACATTTTGGACATTTTTTCGACGGTTCGAGACGGTTCCATGACTGCTGACCCGTCATGGCAGGTATCGTGTTCTCACTGGCATATAGGTTAGGGACACCATTTTTCCGTTGCATTATGCATACTAGCCTCCATTTGACCGATACATCTGCCGTAGGGTCGACCCCATCATGTTATGGTTCGCAAGCCATTTTCACTCGCCGATTCTTTAAATCATGACATGATGGTAGAGCCATCCTTTTACATGGGCATCCTAGTTAGCACCTCACTGACATTTGTTGCCCATGCTGCTTCGTTTTGAGTAGGCTCGGGAGTCCTCTGTAGTCCCGCCATGACTTATGCGTTGAAGACTCATTCTTCCTTGCTTCTTCGCTTCGTTCTGGCCTTATACCCTAGAGGCTCCTATGTGTGTTGAGTTGTACTTCTGCATTGCATGTTGACCATTTGCACCTTTTGGCCTATAGCCGGCTTCACTTGGACTCGTGTTTAAGCCCACTTTTGACCATGACGTCTGCAAAAATCAACCTTGCATACCCTTGACCTCTGCAGCTTGACATACCCAGATCCGTGGAAGGGACATACCTCTGAGTGTCACTGACCAGTTTTTCACCTCCCTGCATTGAGCATAGGAACGTTCCTTTCCCAGGAGCTAGAGCATCTGTTTCACCGACACTCGTTCTTTCCACTGTACCATAGCATTCTTTTATTCTTTTTCTGGCTTATCAGAAAAAGACAAAAAAATTAAATATTCCAAAAAGAGCGGGAACAGGGACATTATTTCCATTTATTGTTGGCAGCTAGAGTCAGTCGTGTCGCCCTTGAACAAAGCACTCAAAACAAAGTCTCCTCCGCATGGGTGGGATCTAGTTTGACTTAGGTAAGCCATAACCTTGTTATCGAGTCAGTTCTCCCCCGATTGGTTATCTCTTCCAATCATATGGAGGGTTCGTTCGTGCCTCCTGCATGACGAACTTATACAGATTCATTATATGCTGCCACATAGTCACATTGAGTCGTGCTTTTGTTCAAGGGAAGTTAGCCTGAGTCGGCCTTTCTGCGGTGTCTCTTGACTCATTTTTCAGTCGGCCATCCTTGGTTGTCAGTGTCATGTCTATTATCACATCAGTTATATTGGTCCTTCACTCGTGCCGGTTTGAGAAGGTCCCCATTGACTTCTTGCTGGCGGGTCTTGTCCTTATCGACGACGACACATTGCTCTGAGGGCAGACCTAGAGACCGCACCCTGGCCCTATTTTCATTATTGATAGGTCACCTTGTGCTCAGCATCGATCAGTATCATGGGTCTTTGACTGAGTGGTTTCCCTTGTGTTCGACATCAGCATACATTATCACACATTGGGATTCGTGCAGTACCTTGGTTTCCATTTGACCCTATTGGTGGATACCTCGCCTCTGTGTCAGCTTTCATTATTGGTTGGTTCAGAGGGTTTCTGCCGTGCGCTAGCCACATCTTGTGTACGCCGGAAACGTACTTTCGGTTGGGTTACTACATCTTTTTCGTCCGATTCCTTCCACATTATTGGCCTACGGGTTACACTCGCGCTAGATTGATGGAGGATGCCTTAATGCCTTCCTTCTAGCGGATCTTTCCCTATCGACTCCGACTCATTGCTCTGGGGCAAAGATCTAGAGTCCATTTGGCAGTACCTTGGGGTTTGCAGTCATTAGTGGCAGATTCCTCGCTATCGACAGTGGGAAACCATCATTGTCTCCTGATTGATAGATTCTTGCAGGTGTTCGACTTCAGCTCATCTATTCACACTTGTTAGATTGTACTGGGTACCTTGACGCTCATTATCATTATCGGTGGGTAGTCTCGCGTTTGTTAACGGTATACATCAATGACCGGTAATCAAACGATTTCTCACATGGTCGACTTCAGATCATTTATTCCCATGGTGTAGAAATGTACCACGGCGGTCGGTGAAGACCTCAGGTTGTATCAGCATTCATTGGTTCACTTGACAGTTGCTCCTGTTGCTGCTAGTTGATACCATTCCACCTTATATGTTGCAGTCAGTCATGGCGACATTCTATATGCTGGCACCTGAGTTTGCAGTGTAGTACCATCCTATTCCATCATGTTCAGTTGGTACCTTATGGGATCAGTCTTTGATTTCAGTGATCCGTTGCATCTTTCAGCATCATTGACAGTTTTATATGTGATATTCAGACATGTACTTACTCATTATGATCAGATGATCCATTATGTATTTTTACAGTCATTTATACTTGTATACTTAGTGGATCCGCTTGTACTTGATATGCGGACATGCTTTACTTTTCCTGAGCATGGGTATGCCCGCCTCAGACAGTGTTTCTTTCTGATCTCCTTTTGGTGGCTTGGCAGGCTGAATTCCGGTGAAGTCCTCCTCGGTTTTTTGGCGGAGTTCCTTTCCTTGTACTTACTTAATGTATTTCGGCCATCATGTTCCCCTTCTGACCTCATACATTAGGGGGCATCTGTTATAGCTCCAAATCTCACTCTTATGGTTTGTGATGCTGCACTTATGGCCTAGGGCAACCCCTCCTTCCAGACCTGGTCCAAAAATTTAAAAAACAGTGTTTTATTCCCTGTACGCGACTTTGCCCTGTGTTAAACGCGTGTACACGCGGGTCTGTCATACCCAACCCGCGTGTATCTATTAAAACACTTAAAAAAATATAATTTCCTCTTTTTCGGGCGGTGATCGCGGGTTTACCTGCTGGATCACCTGTTAGTGCCCGTGGCCCAACTGTTCCCAACCAACTCCTAACTAAAAAACTACTTTGGAGAGGGTATAAAAAGACATCAAAGGGAAGGCCAAGGGGAGAGAGAAAGGAGAGCAAGATTATTATGCTGAGATTTTTCCCTTAGACCAGGTCTGAAGTCCTTGGTGCATCCTGCACTTCCCCCATTTTGCATAGGAAACCCTTGTTTCCATGTGTATTGGTGATCATTCATCCTTGACACCATCATTGAGTAAGACTTGGAAGGAGCTCTTGTTGAAGGCTGGAGGCTGGAACGAATCCGGGAGGAAGCTTGCTTGGAGCCTGCTGAAGGTGTTCAGGTGATATCTTTCCGATATATGTACTTTATTTGCCTTTATATATAAAGAAACACGTCTTTGTTCCCGAATAATCTTTCTTTATGCTTATGAGATTCTTGTGGTGAATACTTATGAAAGTAGTTACTTAAAGATTATTTATAACTAACTTTATAGCATAAAGATGATTTATACATAAACTTCTATACATGTACTGTTGATTTCTTTGATTTGTTTGTCTTGCAGGTCAGAGAAAGAAGAAGGGAACTCCAAGAAGGGTTTGCACCCTAACGGTCTTCTCGGACGTAGGACCTTAGGTATGTACCCTAAAACATTAGGATTTGCTTAAAAGTAAAAAAGATGGCTGTGTGTGAGTGTTTCTTTGTATAAGCAATTTTCAGTCTGGTAGAGTCTCAGCCCAAAGGACTCTAGGGGTACTTTCCCTTCAACCAATATCACAGAACTTGATACCCCTAATGAAGCAATGAAACAACTCACTAAAGTTTTTGGAATTAAAAAATGAAATTAGAGCCCATCAACTTGAAAATGAGTCGCTTACGTTGGACCCCAATAATTTTTCTTCCATTGATGATTTTTTGTCCAAGTTCAAGACCCTTGGACTTCTCTTGGAAGGTGTTAATGTTAAGAAATAATATGGTAGCCTTATCTATTCCATTCTTACTAAGTTGGGACCAACCTACTCTATGTTTGTTTCCACCTTCCATTCTACTAGAGAAGCATTTATTTCTCAAGGAAAAGACTACAAGTCCCCCTCTTTTGATGCCTTTTGTGATTCTTGCTATAGGATAAAATTCAAGGTGTATGGAGAATGAAGATACCCTCAAAGGTCTTCCTAAGACCTTCGACAAACTGTAAGATTATCTGTAACCGTCACAAAGTTACATGCATGTTCATAAACAATAACTAACTATCAAAGTAGGAGAAGTAGATTACCTCAAGCCTCCGTATAGGTTTTTTGGAGAGCACAATGCAGCTAGGTGGAAGTCCCCTGAGCTAGCTCAAGATCAAGTCATGCACATAGAAGATAGAAGCATAATCACAGCATACAACTCTAATAACTAATACATGAATACATAAAAGAACATCTAGTTACACATAACTAAGCTACTCATGCTAAAAGGTATTGGATAAACAAATGAATGAATGATAGTACCAACACCACAGAATAGATAGTACACCTACAGTTCTATATTAATGTCAGAAGAGTGATTACAACAATCTGTTGTATCAACCTTCCCTTACCCCTCCAGCTTCTCTCTTTCTATCCCTTCTGACTAGCTTCTTATCATTTGAGACAATGCTCAACAATCAAGTATGCTATCCTTTCAAATGCTCTGACCCCTATCACCATAGCCCTAGCTTTGCTTATGTAGCAATTGAGTTATGGTTGCCAAGTTCCTCCTTCAATTCCCTAGGGTAAAAGCAATGAAGTTTCCATGCTTTTTAGCTCTTTCCCATTTTCCTCCTTCATTAATATTAGAAATCCTCCAAATAGGTCTAATTTGGATGTTTCCTTGCTTTTCTTGAGTGATTTTAGGAACAAATATCTAGATATTTATGACTCAATTTGTTCCTTTGACCCTTAGAACTTTACTAGGATCCACTAACGTTGTTCCTGAACTAGCCACTTGAGTTAGTTGGGTCACTAAGGCACCCTTAGGCTTACAGAGAAGCTTTATAAAGCAGGTTGTCAATGCATAGCCAATGTTAGTGTGGAAACAAGGCATGCAATCTTGGTATTTGATTCAGTTATCATGTCTTTCCGCTCTGAGTTGATGAGGAGGTCAATTTTCTGTATAATAGATGCCCCATAAAATATGAGATCAGAGGCTATGACGATGGTCGAAATACTTTACTTAACTGTAATTTTCCTTCTTCAACAAAAAGAGAGATAGGATTGGAGCTTCGAGTGGTATGGGAAACATGATACAACACACACACACACACACATATATATATAACTACTAAAATCATGTTCTGAGTCAGGCATTACCATGCTCAGTAGCTATGTCAGAGTGATTTTCTCATAAAAGAGATATGAAGATGTTGGCCGCCGATAAGCACAATGCAGATCTGGTGTCATAATAGAATCATTCTGATGGGTTGTCTCCAAAAAACAATATACGCAACTTGGGAGAGGAAACAAGGCTGAGTGATGCAAGCCTCTACCTAAGGTCTTGATTTACACTTCACCGAACAACATATAATGATACATGTGAATATATGCATTGATTTCGAACATGCACAAAATCATCTGATTACCAGTCAATAATGGATACCATTAAAAGATGCGAGGAAGGCCACCAATAATGGTGATGGTCTCCAAGATGCATAGTACAATCTAACGAGTGTGAAAAATGTTTTTGTCGTCAAACACCTGTAGAATCACATAACTAGGAGCCAATAAAAAGAACCCCTTATCAAACACAAGGGAACTTGCCACTAATTTTTGCAAGTACCAAGGCATTGAATGTGTTTCTGGGTTGTCTTCCTAGATAGAATGTTGAAGTTGATAGGAAGTGACTGTCAAAAGGTATGAAATAATGTGTCCTACATCACTCGACACGAAACAGGACAAGAATGATTTGTTTTTTGAGGAATCTTTGAGGATTGGGTCTAAACAATAGAGGGCATGATGAAAGGATATGCTTGATGGGTTGATGGAGGAAACAAAAGGTTAACCCTTGAACAATAGAAGGCACGACAATGGTTTTAACCATGCAGCACTAGACTCATGAACACCAAAGGGTGTTAGGATGCAGAGATGCAAGAAAATCGGGGTATTTAGGCTAAACTCATAAGATGGTAGGATTCATATTGAAAGGTCGTCACAAGGAAGGTTTATCTGAGGGAGTGCCATGTTCAAGGGAACGACTACTGCCAAACCACACTTTCTAATACTGAATGCAGTTGTATTATCTACTTTCCCCATCTGATTAGTTTAGTGAGTCCAGACGGGTAAACTAATCGATCTTTTCATATTTTAAGAGTCTGAAAAGGACTATGAAAAGAGCAAATCTCTGCCCTATCTGATTAGTTTAATGAGTTCAGATAGGGAAACTCGTCGATATTCTCATGTTTTGAGAGTCTGAAAAGGATCATAAAAAGAGCAACTCTATATCTTGTCTATGTAGTTTAATGAGTCCAGACTAGACAACTCAGTGGTCTTTTCATATTTATAGAGTCCAAAAATACCGTAAAGAACGACTCCATGGTGGTCCATTTGTCATAGTTGTTAACCGGGTGCGACAAAAGGTTAATAGTATACCCGGATCAATTACTTTTCCGTTAGTTAATCTATTGAATCTAGATAAAGAGAAACCTATGTTCAATAGATGTTGACTCATTTTGTTACGAGTACGAAGAGATGGACTAAACTCGTTTTTCGTCGTGAATTTTTAATGAGTCACGCGATGACAAACTCAATACCTTCATCAAATTTTAACAAGTCAAATGAAGAAAGCTCAAGGTATGTTTTTTAGTTTAGTGAGCGAGAAAAAAGAGGTAAAAGAACTGCTCATTCCTCATTTGTAGATTTAACGAGCCCAAAGGAGGGGAAAAATTCGGGGATTTTTTCGATTTAAGAGCGAGAAATGGTCCCAAAAAAGCAAGTGCTCTTGTTGCTACCATAGATTTTTAACGAGCCCGGTGACAAAAACTCAAGATTTTTCAGTTCAACAAGTGAGAAAAGTACCTAAAAGAATGCTCAGGCCATCTTTTATAAATGTTTTAACGAGCCTAAAGACAAAACTCAAGAGTTTTTAGTTTAATGAGTGAGAAAAAACGCCTAAAAAGAATGATCTAAAGGTATTTTTTGGTTTAATGAGCTAGAAAAAGAGCGAAAAAGAGTTTCTCAGACCATCGTCGTATGTGTTTAACGAGCCCAACGATGAAAAACTCAAGGATTTTTCAATTTTTTAGAACAAGAAAATATCCCATAAAAGAAAAACGCTCTATGAGAATTGCATGCAGCTTTTACTGATTTTTATTCCTAAAGGTACTTTCATCAAAGCGGAAAAAGTATAAAAAGCAGCAATTCCTATCCATGCATGATAAAATATCATGGAGATTAGACTACTTCCTCTTTAATGATTTCAAAAAATCATGTCTCAACTGTTGCTTGCAGTTGACTATGTCCAGCCACAGATGTTCAACTGGTGTGAAGCAGTGCTTCGCCAGTTGAAGGCAGAGTTAACGGAATGCAAGAATTGTACCCAACATAGTTTTGATTATGGTACTATCATAGTTTCATTCTTTCTTGAGAGCATACTTGTTATGCGCCCAAGGATGAGCTTAGGTCCCCTTGGTCCGAGGGAGATGAGGTAGGGTCGCTGGTCATCACTCGATCCTCGCACAGGAGGAGGACCAATCCGGCATTTCTTCGAGGAAGATTTCTTCCAATGGCTTCGTGGCCAAATTGTGATGATTGATGACTATGCTTATGAGGGCATGGACTTTACCGATGACCCGGACTTGATGCTACTGCCCGGGACCAACTGGGTCCTCAAGGTGAGAATGATTTTTTACAGTACTTCAAGTATTTTTTAGCTTTTGAATGTTTATGTAATGTTTTTATAGGTGAAATAAGTACTGACATGAAGTTTTATGCTTAACACAGATGTGGCACCATTACGACCTGCAAATGAACCCCGCCATATGTGATGAGGAGGCCAACTACCTGCTGGAGGGGGTGATGTCGACAGTCTTCGCGAGGTTCTGAGGAACCTGGAGGGCTTGACCATGGGTGCCCCCCCTTCCTATGAGGGAGATTCCCGCTCATATGCAGTGGCACACAGTCGGTGTACCTGAGCGGTTTTTGGTTCCTCTTCGGAGGATAGCTAGAGTAGTTTTAGAATTTCAGGAGCAATAGGCTCTTTTTAGCAGGTGTTTTGGCGTAGCTAATGAGTGTTTGTGGCTGGGCTTTTTAGCCATTTTGTACTTAAAACATCCAAGTTTTGGAATATTTCGATGTAAAAGGATGGATTTTGATCTATATATATATATATATATATATATATATATATATATATATATATATATATAGATATAGATATATATATATATTGGTATTTTGATGGTGTAAATTTTTTTTAAATGTTTTTTTTTAATTTTTAACTCAGTAAATTTTTACTTTTCATGCATGTTTCTATAAAGAATGAGACAGATGCCAATCTAGTACATAGTTAGCTAATGAATCACCAACCGCATTAAATTCTTGAGGAATGTGTTCATATGTGATTATTTCAAATTGACATTCCAGGAGTCATACTCTTAGATAATGACATAACAACGTGTTGTGCTATACAACAACCCCCCGTTTCTACAAAAAAATTATACAAAAATTTCAATAAAAAATGTGTCCCTTTTTAAATAATAAACTTAGTTAGATTTGTGAGTTGATGAATAAAAATGGTATTGACCTCATCACAAGAAAAATCTCTATTAAAAGGCCCGATGTAAATAAATCATTTTATAAAGCCTTTGATAAAAGTGTTCCTTTTAAATATTATAAGAAATAATACATTGTGATAAAGCGATCGGAGATCACATATCTCAACAATAAAGGAACATTCGCAAATAAAGACCTCATTCGATCCTCCAATCCGATAAAGAAATCGCAATCAGAAATCAGCGAAATCAAATGCCAAAGGTACACACACAAAAGGGCTCATCAAATCTTCTGATCTGATATCGCAATCGGCAATTGGCGATATCAAATGACAAAGGGATAAAGCATAAGCCAAACCCTGATTTGCGATTGGGCGTGCATTTCAGAAGGTGAACATACGCTAAAACAGTTTGCATGCATAATACTCCGCTCCATTATAATATTTCATTTCAGCAATCAGAGATATTCATTGCAAGTCACTAACCCTCTTCCTTTGAAACTCCTGATTGCGATTTGCGATTTATCACCGATCGTCGGTCGAGGAAATCCGAAGAAAGCTTAAAATAATTATTCAGCATACGATCGACGAGATGGGTATTTATGGTATTGATTCATCATGATTGGTGGTCCGAATGACTATTAAATTCGACAATTAAGAATAAGTCCTTAAAAAAGATTTCATTCGTGGTAATTCTTAACTGCATTTGATTTATCATATGTCAATCACCGTAATTCTGTTCATTTGAATATTGGCTTTTAGTGGCAATATATTTGTGTTATGGTTTGTAATTGTCTGTGCAGAGTCTCTCCGAACCCATAAATCCAGAAAAAATGCAGAAGAAATCAAAGAAGCCCATAGCGACTCCTACAGCCAAAGAAACATGACCGAGCAAGAAAGGACTAATATCAGATACAACATGCCTCGGTCTGGGAAATACTAGCTGGGAAAGCATTTATAATCTGATAGAAGTAGAGGAGCCTGAAGAATTATTAGAGGAAGCCACAGCTGATTCAACCAACAAGTCAGAAGGAACTCTCGAAGAATTGGCTTGTTCTTATCTTCACAGGATAGCAGTGCGGGCCAAAATTTTGCCATATATTGATGTGGTAAAATGGGTGGTTGAGAAAATCCCAACTTCAAATAGAACATCTTCCACAGTAGATGGAAGGATATTCAACTCATTCAAGCCTAAAGATCTCAGGCAAATGTACCATCTACCGTAGCCAGAGAAGTGATACAACAAGGCATTCCTGGAAGCATTTGCAAATGAAAACAACTTGGGGTCGGACCCGATCAAGTAATGGAGGCATTTCTCGAAGAAACACAAACATGAGTCATCGAGTAAGTACTCCGTCGACTCATTAGTTTCTCTTTACTGCTATGCTGGAGCTATGGTGTGTAGATTGTGGGGACAACATGATTCTACTAAATTCACTATAGAGATGGTCCCATTGATGAAAGCAAAAATTAATGGTTATGTTATGGACTGGGCAAATATTTTGTCTGATAGACTAGCCACAAAGATATTAGCATACAGAAGGAATGCATTTACAACTTCCCGAACCATTCCTCCTTTCTACTACAGTGCATACATTCTAGATATTATTTGTTTTAATTTTGAATACTTGGTACTCGGATGGAAGTGGACTTCCCAAGATCCGAACCCGATTCATATTTATCATAAGTAGTTGTGGAAGACACACTATAAAAATCGCATGTACATAATTTGCAATGGTTTTGTTTTACCTATATATTATTCTATTTTCAATAAGCATGCCCTCAAGATATCCCAGGAAGCAGAAATTGACCTGACAGTAGTTGTTGGGTCCCTATAATACTAGTGATTACCCCATTACTATTATAGTTATACCCCTTATTTATATTGTTGTGCCCCTATTACCCCCTTATTGTTATTTCTGTGCCCCATAGAATCCCTCTATTGTTATTTTTGTGGCTTTATATTATTATTGTTAGGTCGGCTAGATTATATTGTGACTCATTAGACTCCTATATATAGAAAGGAGGTTTTGTCATTTGAATCATCCAAGAATTGTTATTTATTTAATGTAAAGGAGGTTTCCCCCTCGAAGAGGCTGAATTCTAAGGCGTTGATCTATCTTTTCTATCTTTTCTTGAGCTGGTTTCATAACATTTGGTATCAGAGCTTTGGATTCTAGGGTTTCGCTGCTCCAAACAGGTCATCGTGGAATTTTCGCTATAACGTTTTTTCTGTAATGTTTCAAAACTCGCCAAAAAAACCCATTTGAGAAGCAATCGTGATGAACCTTGGGTCCGAATTTCAGAGATTTTTGCGCGATATTGACAGAGATATGATCTGAGGAAGTTGGTCTTTTTGACAGACTCCTGAATTACATTCAAAACAGGTGACCTGGGGAAAATTGTCATAACTTTATCTCTGAGAATCAGATTGAAAATTCATAAGAAGGTACAGAAATAAGATGGACTGTAGTTTCTTGTATATCATTTTCAGAACCAAATATCGAAAATTGTACACGTGGCACTTCATACAACTTCGCTCTTCTGGAAAGGTCTATAATCAGGTCATCTTGGGAGATTGTGCATAAATCTTTCTTGAAGAATCCAATTTGGATCAGATTGGTGGCATTGGAAATAGGACACAGATAGCTACTACTGGTCAAAAATTCAGAACTAGATGATTGGAAAGTACAGAGATACATCAGAGGCAATATCAAGCTCCTACAAACTGAAAAAAGGTATGTAGATTTTTTTAAATTTTTGCTTAAGCTTGGTTTGAAAATTTATTTTGAAGGAATTCAAAGGGCATAGTAGAGTATTATTATTGGTAACTGATGCCCTGAGGAAAGAAAATGAAAACACCTAGTAAGGAACCTGAAATCTCTAGCATGACTCATGAAGAAGAGGAAGAAATGCTACATGATATATCAAAATTACAAGAACAAGTGCAACAAATGTCACGCTCACAAAAGTTAACAGATGCTAAGATAAATGGCGTGGAAGCTAAGATAAATTGCGTGGAAGCTAAGATGGACAATTTGAAGATATATTTGAACACAAATTTGAAGATAGGCATGGTAGATTTGAAGACAGATTTGACAAATTTTCTACAAGAAATACTTACTAATGGTGAAAAGGTAGTAAAGGAAACTCATGATGAGAACAAAAGAAATGTTAATCATGATTCCATAGACGCTAATGTTGGATCGAAGAATCACCATATTCCAAAAATTGATATGAGGAAGTTTGATGGCAAGGATCCCGCCACATGGATATTACAGATGGAGCAATTCTTCGATCTCAATAATGTGCAAAACGCACAAAATGTACGTATGGCAACTGTATATTTGGAACCAAATTAGTTTGTATGGTATCGATGGCTTTGTTTTCGTAAACAATTTATCACTTGGGCAATTTTTATGGAAGAATTGATAGCACATTATGAGGATACAAAAAGCAACACTTTTTTAGCCAATTGATAAGTCTCAAACAAAAGGGTTCAATAATGGAGCACATTGAGGAGTTCCAAAAATTGAACATAAGGGTAAAAGATATTCCAGAGGAGCATAGGATTGATGTGTTCATAGGGTCTTTAAAGGATAATATCCAACATGATGTTCGCCTTTGGGAACCTGATTCATTAGAGAAGGCATTCAGGTTAGCAAGAAAAATGGAAAGAAAAATTATGGCAACTAGGAAGCATACCACTCACAACTATAAAGACGGAAGTGTTGTTTCCCCTAGTCTTCCACAACCTACAAGGTTGACACCACAACAATTGGAAGAAAAAAGAGCAAAAGGGCTTTGTTACAATTGTGATAGAAAATACACAAAAGGTCATAAGTGTGCTGAGAAGAAATTATTCTACATAGATTGTGAAGAGGAAGAAGAAAAGGAGCAAGAAAGGTCAAAAGAAGAGGATATATTCCAGGAACAAAGCCTAGATGAAGAACAAATAAATCCAACCATATCTTGTAATGCATTGGTGGGAATTACCACTCCTCAAACCATCAAGATAGAAGGACAAATCAAGAAGAAAAAGGTAATAGTGTTGATTGATTCAGGAAGCACCCACAATTTTATTCATTGTAGGGTAGCAAAAGAATTGAATTGCTTCCTATATCCAGCACCAGAGTGTCAAGTGATGATTGCAAATGGAGGAACAATAAATTGCTCTGGAAAGTGCCATAATATCAAGCTATCCATGGGAGAATATGTATTGACTAGCCCAATGCTTTCCATTCCAATGGGAGGTGTCGATGTTGTACTAGGAGTCCAATGGCTACAATCCTTGGGTACAATAGCTTTTAATTTTCAAGAACTTTTCATGAAATTTTCTGTGGAAGGAAAGGAAGTTGAATTAAGGGGTATTGCAGGGAAACCAGGAAAGATAATCAGCTCTAATGGCATGACAAAGCTTCTAAAAAAGGAGCAAAGAGGTGTAATTGCACAATTATGTTCGCTAGATGTTTCCACATTGGAATCATCTATTTCTCCAGATCTCCAAAAAGTCCTGGACAATCATTCCAAGGTATTTGAGACTCCCAAAGGTCTCCCACCTATGCGTGATCATGATCATGCTATTCATCTGATTCCAGGAAGTGTTCCTCCAAACATCAGGCCGTACAGATATCCCTATGTCCAAAAAAGTGAAATTGAACGTATGGTTGCAGAAATGCTAGAGGCTGGTATAATTCAACCGAGTCAAAGTTCTTTCTCAGCTCCAGTAGTATTGGTGCACAAGAAGGATGGATCATGGCGCATGTGTCTGGATTATAGGGAGCTCAACAAGCTCACTATTAAAGATAAGTTCCCCATTCCTGTCATTGATGAATTACTGGATGAATTGCATGGATCAATTTACTTCACCAAGTTGGATCTTCGTTCGGGATATCATCAAATCAGAATGAAGATTGAAGACATTTCGAAAACGACATTTAGAACTCATGAGGGTCATTATGAATTTTTGGTCATGCCTTTTGGCCTTACCAATGCACCTTCAACATTTCAAGGTTTGATGAATTCAATTTTCAAACCATTCCTTAGAAAATTTGTGTTAGTATTTTTTGATGATATACTAATCTACAGCAAGTCTTGGAAGGATCATGTTGAACATGTTGACAAGGTGCTACAACTATTGGAGGAGAAACAATTATATGCAAAAAGATCCAAATGTTTCTTTGGAGTCCAGGAGGTGGAATATTTGGGTCATATTGTATCTCATGAAGGAGTTAAGGTAGACCCTAGCAAAATTAAAGCCATTAAGGAATGGAAAATCCCCACATCCATAAAGCATCTGCGAGGATTTCTTGGGTTGACAGGGTATTATCGCAAGTTTGTTAAGAATTATGGGAGAATAGCAGCACCTCTAACAACATTATTGAAGAAAGATGCATTTTCATGGACTCCGGAAGCAACAAAGGCCTTTGAACATCTTAAAGAGGCAATGTGCCAAGCACCGGTCTTAGCTACACCGGACTTCACAAAAACCTTTATTGTGGAATGTGATGCTTCAGGAAATGGAATTGGTTCTGTTCTAATGCAAGATGAAAGACCCATTGCTTTTGAAAGTCGTCCAATCAAGGGAAAGTTTTTAAGCAAAGCTATTTATGAGAAGGAAATGTTGGCAATACTCCATGCACTTAAGAAATGGCGACCCTACCTAATGGGAAGACACTTCAAGGTAAAAACGGATCATGATAGCCTTAAATACTTTTTAGAACAAAGATTATCCTCTGAAGAGCAACAAAAGTGGGTCACAAAGATGTTGGGTTATGACTTTGAAATCATCTACAAAAAAGGGAAGCAAAATGTGGTGGCAGATGCACTCTCAAGAAAGGATGAGGATGTGGAAGCATTGTTGTGTGCCATTTCTATTATCCAACCAGATTGGATAAACGAAGCAAGGGAGGAATGGAAGAATGACGAAGAAGTGTGGGCACTTATTCGAAAGCTACAACAAGATTCCAGTACTTCTGATACATTTAGCTGGAAAAATGATTCGTTATGGTACAAAGATCGCTTATACCTCTGTAAGAATTCCCAGCTAAAACAAAAGATTCTTATGGAATTGCACACTTCTCCCTTAGGAGGGCACTCAGGATTTTTAAAAACTTACCACAGGGTTAAGAAGGAATTTTTTTGGGATGGCCTTAAATCAGATATTCAAAAGTTTGTGGCGGAATGTTTGGTTTGCCAACAAAATAAAGTTGAAACAATTAAGACACCGGGTCTATTACAACCTTTATCCATTCCAAGCCAATGTTGGGAGGAGGTTTCAATGGATTTTATCACAGGTTTACCCAAGTCTGAGGGAAAGAGTGTCATCATGGTGGTAGTTGACAGACTTACCAAGTATGCACACTTTTGTGCATTATCACATCCATTTAAAGCCAATACAGTTTCTACTGCATTTATGGAAACAATTCAAAAGCTACATGGAAACCCAAAGATTATTGTAAGTGACAGAGATCCCATTTTCACTGGAAATTTTTGGACATAATTATTTTCTTGTCTTGGTACTCAGTTAGCTCATAGCTCATCTTATCATCCTCAATCTGATGGGAAAACTGAGATAGTAAACAAATGTTTGGAAGGATATCTTTGTTGCTTTGTATCTGATAAACAGACACAATGGGTAAAATGGTTGCCTCTGGCTGAATGGTGGTATAACACTTCCTTCCATACAGCAACAAAAATGACCCCATTTATGGCACTTTATGGAAATCAACCACCATCCATCACATCATATATAAGAGAAAATTCTAAGGTTCAGGCAGTGGAACATCACATCGAACACCAAAAACAAGTCCTCCAACTCTTAAAGGATAACCTCGTGTTGGCACAAAATAGAATGAAACAACAGGCAGATCAACATCGCAGTGAAAGAAGTTTTGATGTAGGTGATTTGGTATTCCTACGGCTACAACCATATAAGAAAATGTCCCTAAAGCAAGCTAAGAAGGATAATAAACTATCACCAAAGTATTATGGTACGTACAAGTTGTTGCAAAAGATTGGTACTATGGCATACAAATTGGAGCTTCCTGCAGCATCTCGATTGCACCCAGTATTCCACGTTTCATGTTTAAAGAAGGTTATAGGTGACAAGCTCCCAATTCAAACAATATTTCCAGAACTTGACGAGGAAGGAAAAATTATATTGGAACCGGAAGCACTCACAGAAACAAGAACTCGACAGCTACAAAATCGATCAATTTCAGAGTATCTTATCAAGTGGAAGAACTTATCCGCTGAAGATTCCACATGGGAGGATGAGAATTTTATGCAGAAGTATCCAGAATTACTCAAGCGTTGAGGACAACACTTTTTTGAAGGAGAGGGGCATGTTGGGTCCCTATAATACTAGTGATTACCCCATTACTATTATAGTTATACCCCTTATTTATATTGTTGTGCCCCTATTACCCCCTTATTGTTATTTCTGTGCCCCATAGAATCCCTCTATGGTTATTTTTGTGGCTTTATATTATTATTGTTAGGTCGACTGGATTATATTGTGACTCCTTAGACTCCTATATATAGAAAGGAGGTTTTGTCATTTGAATCATCCAAGAATTGTTCATTTATGTAATGTAAAGGAGGTTGCCCCCTCGAAGAGGTTGAATTCTAAGGCGTTGATCTATCTTTTCTATCTTTTCTTGAGCTAGTTTCATAACAGTAGTAGGCAGCTGGTTCAGAGAGGAAAAGTTTACCTATGTGAGGCTTTTTTCCAGTCTCACTAAACCCCACGTTCTCCCTCTGTATGTGCCCGATAAATTGTTAGCACGAGAATTGGCATATCAGATAATTGTTGAAGGGACATCAAGAACCCATAGGGATTCTAAGAAATAGATGTGGCCTATATTGCCCCCACGATGTAGAATTTTCACCTTACATGACTACAAGCATGCCGAAAAAGAGGGATAAAATATTTAGATGTTGAATCTAGCCACCATTCCTAACAGGCAATATGACCCAAACAAGGTTGCTCAAAATGTCACCGCTTAAGCTAAACTTGCCAAATTTGATCATGAAGCATATGATTTTGATGATTTATTTGCTTTGGCGAATACATTATTTTAGGTTAAAGGATTGACCAGAATAAGATATGAATATGAAGGGTTAGAAACGTTCAATAGTCTCAAAGCCTATAGGTTGCAAACTCTGCCTTTAGACCTACTAGATACAACCCCTACAGTTCAGCCATCAAGTCAAACTGAACAAAAAGAAGTCGACAAGACTCCTGTAGCAGAGAAGATCCCCGAAAAATAAAATTTGCCAGAGCAGGAGTAAGGACAAGGAAAAAGCAGTGAACTCATTGATTCAAATATTTATGTTGATACCAAACTGCTCAAAGAATGGCAACAATTTGATTCTATCATCAGTAATACTGAAAGTCTACAAGGATTCAGCACATATGAGGTGACAACTGGTCAGAAATAACAATCAATATAGTTCTGACTAAGGGAACTAGCGACCCACCTATAACTCAAAAGGATGTAGAAATAATCCCTGAGAATCCATCCAATGAAATTGTGTTACATGTAGAAGAAATACCACCCTTGGATGTCTTCTACAACCCTAAGCATAGGGTTGTAATCAAGAGACAAAGGAAAAAGAGGAAAATTGATCAATCTCCTCTTTTAACTTCACAAATGGAGATAAAAAATGTGGTATGGAGAGAGGAAGTCAACCCTTCTGAAAATCTCACTAAACTCTCTCAGTATGCTAGAGCATACACAATAGCTACCATGGACAAAGCATCAGAGCTAAGTAACTTGCTCAAGGGAAAGGAGCAAACAATCATTTTACTGGAAGCACAGGTACAAGAGAAGCAGCAGAAGATAGAGCAGTTGGAACAATAGTTAATAGTCTAGAAACAATCAAATGATCAATTGAATGAGCAATTTCTCAAAGAAAAACAAAGAATTGATCAACATGCAATTCAGAAACAACAAGAGCCATCCCAAGCATTGAGCAAGCTACGATCATTAAATGAATATTTGAGCAAATCAAAAGAAGAACAGATCACTCAACTATCACTGCAAATAGAAAAATTCAAAGGATATCCCCAAGTGGGATAATTCAAATCTGAAGCTCTCCAAATTACCAAAGCATTTTCTAATCAGTTGAGCTTATTATGTCATAATATCTCTCTCGTTCTTCCCCTATGTGAAATTTCATCATCTATGATTGATAAGTTAGTTGATGCGAGACAGAAATTGGAGCAAGAAGATGAAAGATTAACAGAGTTTCTCTCTTGGCAAGAAACCAAAGAAGGAAAAGCTGCAAATTTGCCCAAATTCTGGAATCGCATAAAAAAATCCTATTCCTTTAATGACAATCTCAACTAATGAAAGAAGAAAGGGCAATGTCAAGATGCAGATCGACAACAAGTAATCTGATTGAATTGATTAATGATACTCTTTATTTATTAAATTTAATTACAGAGTGTACTCCAGGGAAACTCCCATTGATTAAAGCCTTAGAATAGACATGGAAACAGGAGTTAGAGAAGAGGGAAAGATTAATCACAGGCATTCAAACTTTAACATGGGAAACCTTTTGGTTCTTCCTTGTTAAACCACATAGTCAGCGAACAACGATGAAATGCCTCACTGATTCAATCGGTTATATTATTCCCGAAATCGTTGATGCCACATACACTGCCCAGTTACATTCGCGCATGAGTCATCTGCCAAAACTGCAACTGATGCTTGCCGTTTGCCAGCTTAAGTCACAAAATAGTCAGCCAATACAGTGAATCATCCTGACCGACTGCAACATGCTTATTTTGAGAAGATTGTCACAATTTTTTTGATTTGTTTATACCAACCAATAGCATTTTTTATTTCATAGTTTGTTAGTTTAGATAGTATTTATAGACCCTTTCATGTTTTTAGAAGGGGTCCTCAAATTTTTGTATTAAGACTTGGATCGGAAGTTGCACTACTGTACTTCCGATATATTTATTTTTATAAAAACTGAACCTAAAATTCTAAGTTTTGATGAAGAATACTTTTATGTGATATGCACTATTGCTTCCTGTAAAAGAATTTCCAAGTTGAAAGGCGGGATTTTAATGCAATTCATATTGGAGAAGACTCAAACATATATGGTACTATTATCTATGTTTTTGCTTCATGCTTTTATGTGAATTAGCATTTATTCATTTTGCTATTATATATATATATATGTGTGTGTGTGTGTGTGTTTTCACAACAATTCTTTGACTTATCACTATTGAATGTTTAAGAGTTGTTATTTTTCATACATATGTATGTCAATGATATATAAATATTGGTGTGATAATATTTTAATTACTACTTTGTTCAACTACTTGAACAAAGTAATTCATATGAATGAATATTTTTGTTTATAAGTAGAGTCATCTATATACCTAATTGTCAATAAGAACCATAAAAAATTGCACTAAGAGAAAAACTTCCCATGATAGATTAGTTATTTATATTGTTGCATATTAAAATAAATCATCCATCATTCCCATTAGATATTAGAAAATCAATCACTTATCCATCCCATTTATAAATCATTGGGAAACTATTCCCATTATATCCAGTTGGAGCCACCACACCAAATGGAAAAGGAGCTGCTTTTAAGGTCCGGACCGGGTGGTTTTCCTCAATGTTGATGCAGCAATTTTCAAGGCATCAACATTTTTGGTGCTAGAAGGAGGGAATGAACTGTGAATGGCTCTCAAACCCAAATACTTAATCCATTCCCAGAGTAAATCTCCCTCCACCTCACCTCCGACTTCTCCCTTGCATGCTAAAACTCTAGTGTTAAAGAGAGAAGTTGAGGAAACAACAACCACTGCTCAACCCCAAAACATCTCAGAAAAATCAACCTTAGAATATGCTAAAGTATAGTCTCTAATCCACAAACTTCAAGGATTCTCCATATCACCACAGAAATCTGAGTCATCTCAAGGTAGTGTGACTTCGCAATTCGTTCTTTCTCAACCCCTCACCAGACTTCAGAGCGAAAAGCTTAGTATTGAACCTACTGAGTTACCTTTGCCTAAAAGGAAAAGAGCAAGGAAGACTACTCAAGGATCTGATAGTGAAACTTTCTCATCATCATCATCCATTTCATCTTCTCCATTGCAAAGTCAACCATCCACTCCTCCACTCCAGATTGTCGTTCAACAGGGAACTGCAACTTCAACATCTATTTCCCTGCCATCTCAAACATTATCTGCACTATCATCTATTAGTAGCTCGACGATGGCACAAAAGCCATGGAGCAATCCTGGTGCAGTTGCCATGCCTATACATTTAAACCCATTTCCAGCTCATCCTGAAAAATGGTTGCCAAAATTCAATCCAGATGCAGGAATACAGGCAGATGAACACATAAACAACTTCATGTTGTCAGTCAACTTAAAAGGAGTTACTGAGGAAGATGTTGTTGTCAGACTTTTCCCTTATACCCTACAAGGATTAGCTAGGTCTTGGTACTTTTCCCTACCATCAGGATCCATTACTAGTTGGAATATTTTTCAAGAGCAGTTCTTAACTAAATACGATGATGACATATCTGTAGCAACGTTAATAAATTATCTTTCAAATCTTAGAACAGAGTCTAGAGAGCCTATTAAAGAGTTCAATTCACGATTTAATGAACTCTTAAATAAGATTCCTACTGCCTCTAAACCTACTGAACAAGTTAGAAGTAAATGGTATATAACAACTTTACCCTCAAACATAGCCATCTTTTTAGATAGAGCTGGAAAACCTACCTTACCAGAAAATATGAAAGAGGCAATTGTTGTAGAAAAATGTATCATCGCCTTAGAAAAGAAAGCTGCTCTTGAAGATAGAAAACCTAAAAACGTCTCCTTCAAATATGATTCAAAGAAGAAAATGGCTAAAGATCCATATGATATGGAAGATAATTCTGATAACTTATTCAAAAATACAAAAAGATATGTTCTTCAGATAGAGATAGCATAGGCATGTGCATTTTACTTTTGTAGAAGTAATGGCATCTTTTTCAATAGTTTGCATCCTCTCCCCTGCATCAGTAGGACTAGCTGGTAGAATTAGGGTTTGCTAGGGTTTACGTTACTCTTTGACTTTCAGTTTCTCTCTGCAAGTAGATCAGCTTCCTTTTGAGTTAGCTTCCATCCATCAGGTACAAAGCTTCTTCTAAGAGCTCATAGAAGTTGGCTTGAGCCCCTAGCGGACTTGTGCCAGCTGACCAAGTGACAGCTGCGGCAAGAACTAGTACTTGTGCATACAGCACCGTCGCTTCCAAGTTTGTTACGAACTACCGGGTTGATAAGAGTAAAGAAGGGAGTCCCAGGAGTTGCAACATTATTGCTGCAATACTGGAGCCCACCGCCTTTTTGGCACCGTTTCCGGGGAAGCGTCAGAGTATTGGTGATTGTTGCTTTTCTTCTATTTTTCTACACTCGCATTCTGCTAAATAGTTTATTTCATTTCCATCCTGCAATTTCATTTCTGCAAAAATAAAATAGATATTTCCTGCTTTCATATATTATCATTTCAATTCTGCAATTTCAATTCTACAAGCATAGACTAGCAATTTCAATTCTGTAAGCGTAGATTAGCAATTTCAATTCTGCAATTGTAGACTAGCATTTCATTCCTGCAATTTCATTTGAGCAACGTAGCTTAGTCCTTTCCTGCTTTCATTTCAATTCCGCATCTTCATTTCAGCAAGATAGCTAGTTGCAGTTCAATCTATTTTAGTTTTGCAGGTACAAGCAGAAAAAGCAAAAAGCAATCAAAAGCCCTTCCATTTCATGCCTCGTAGGAACAGAGATAAAACCGGAAAATTCTTACACAACACCCCCACCACTTCACTAAGTCACCCTTCTCTCTTCTTTGGTGACAGTGACCCAGAAGAACCTATAGGCGAGCCTCCTGAGATATACGAAGATCCTATACCAGAAGAAGAGTTAGAAACCACTCCACCTGAAGCCATGGCTGAGAATGGAAGAGAAGATGAGAGAATAGAAGGTGCCTTCCCCATCCGAGAGACCAATGGAGACATGAAAATGAAAAACATAAGCCCCTCCGCTTTACCTCACTTCCATTGATTGACTATTGAAGACCCTGATACCTTCCTGTTTGAGTTTTCTGTCCTTTGTCGAACCTATGACTATACAGAAGATGAGAAAAAACTGAAACTCTTTCCCTCTACCCTCAAGGATGCAACATTACGCTGGTTCATGGGATTACCTGGAAACAGTATCACCACTTGGGCTCAGATGCAGCAAGCTTTCAATACCAAATACCGGGACTACTGTAGGTCCAAGGAAGCCAAGGGAGAGATCTTTTGGATGACCATGGGAAATGACGAGTCTTTAGAAGATTATGAGGAAAGATTCCAACTCAGCTATAAACGGGCCAGGTGCACACTCGACCCTGAATCTCTCAAGTTGGTCCTGCTCCGAGGAGTCCCTGAAGACCTTCTAGATACCATTCACATGCTAGTTGGAGGATACATTTACCAACTACCTTATGAGGATATAAAGACTGTGTTTAGAAACCACTCTAGGGTAGCCCGGAAAAGAGGTAGGGGAAACCCCCTTTCAGCTAGTGCTACTTTCTCCAAGCATGAGTTTCTTAATCAGCTGAAGGACCTCAAAAGTGAGGTGAGACAGACCATTGCCATGCAACTTGATACATTCTGAATCCAACAAAAGAAAGAGAAAGCTGAGAGGGCTTTGGCCATCTTCTCTCTTAGGTGTACAAGGAAGCACCCTAAGAACGAGTGTCCATTACACTCAGTAGAGGTATGACTCGTTTGTGAGGAGGACCACCCCACAAACCAATGCCCAACCTTACCTGGGTTTAAGGCCATGTACCAAGGAACTGAGGCACCCACTGAACCTCTCTACTTCCTCAACCAAAGGAGGCCGCATGGACCTAGACCTTACCAGCAAGGGATGCAAGGGACATCCCAAGCCTATTATAGCCCCAACCAATCTGCCCCTATGCCTTCTTGGGGTCCCCCTGCTCATCCTCTCTGGTTTGTGCCTCCTCCATGGTCTTACCCACTCAATACCATACTCAGCCCACTACTCATTCATTTCACTCACATGTCCAGCCACAGCCTCAGTGGAATACACCTCAACCGGGGTGGAGGCCCCAGTACAACACTCCTCCCGCCATTTTGCCTCCACCACCAACTCAACCACAACCATTACCTCCTGCTCCTCCGAGACAACCCCAAATTCCTGCTCAACCAAACTCGAACCCCAACAACCGACAGGCCCAACAAGTATATACCGGGGAAACAACCTACCCTACCTATGCTGTGGAGATCCAGGAGATCAGCCTGTGATCCGGGAAGACTCTTCCGGATCACCAACCTCGTCCCCTATAGGACGAGGAAGATAAACAGGAAAGTGAACCCAATACCACTCCACCCTTTCCTGAGAAACTAACAGTAACCACACAACCCGACCCAGAGGAGAATGAGCTTCTGGGAGAACTCAAACAGTTGTGTGTGAGAATACTACTTCTCCAAGCCATCAAAGATGTACCGATATACAACAAATTGGTTAAGGAAAAGTGTTTCAGGCACCCAGGCAGGCGAAAAAGAGAGGCCTCAACCATCAATGTCATAGGACAACTGTCTGATCTTATGTTGGGGCAAGTAATCTGTCCAAAGTATTTGGATCCTGGGAGTCCTGTAGTTGATGTCCACATCAATGGCACCATCATACCCCCCAGTGACTGATGGATGAAGTGATGAGAGGGTGTGGACAGCTCACTTGGCTTAAAGGAGGCTAAGGTAAAGGAAGAGCAAGAAGGTAGGGTTACGTGGACATAAGAGAAGTTGTGAGACGAAGAAGCTAACTAGGAGATGGAGCAGCTGGCCTGGAGGAAGCTTAGGTGGATGAGAGAAAGATGGATATGCCCTGCACAATGTGTACTTAACTGAATCAACCAAATCCTGCATACAATCAAAATCTTAGCTAATCTATCCGAACTGTTAACGAAACGAATGAACAACATCTTTATTTCCAAAGAGAACCATGTACAACACTTAATCAAAGAAACATCTAAAAAGGTCTGAACACATGACCAACTTCTACAAATGAAGACATTACACCAAAGATTGCATGGTCAAGAAAACTAGTGTTTTTGTTGAGCAGCACTGGTTCTACAATTCCAGCCCCTGATCCAATAAGGGAGAGGTGAAACTGAGAGTGCAGGCAACCCTTTTCTGGAGCTTTATCAATTCTTATTTTATCAATCTATTCTACACATCTGAAGCAATTCTATTCCTCAACGATGACCTATTTAACCAACACAACTAAATATTGCTCAACAAAACTTTGTTTCAAATGCAAAAAAAGAAGGAAAATCACAGTGCTTAAAGGAAAGATAACAATACAAAGGAGGAGGCCCTAGGCTCTCAGGTTGGGCCCAACCCCGAGAGCTATGGCTCCTATAAAAAACTCAGAGCTGATATCAAATCTGGCTGCTTCCCATTATCAAAAAAATAATCATAAGTCAAGAGTTATGCCAATAATGGCTACAAGAGAACAAAACAGAGCTAGCAGCCTGTAGTGCAGAATATGCAAGAGTTTTTCCAAAAGTCCTTTTCGAAGGCTGAGGCCTTAACATTTATACACCACGAGGCCCTAGCTGGCCTCCTAAATCTATGGGACTAGGCTGCCCAAACTGTGAGTGAACAACTCCTTCCAAGAAATCTGTTTGGCTGCCTTCTAGATCCGGTTTTGGTGGCCTTTGGAGCTCGGAGTTGGGGGTGAAGATCCCAAGGGAGGCTATTTAATGCCATAGACAACCCCCTACGAATCCTCAACCCATGCTTGGCCGTCTCCTAGCCCATGTCTGCTCGGTTTTGCTCCAACATGTGTCAAAAAATCCTGAAATGAGCACGTGTTAGCCACCTAGGAATAGTGACTACCCTTATTCGTACAAATGACATAAACATACTAAAAAATAATGCATAAGTTATGAAAAGTGAAGGATTGAACAAGGGTAGTTAGGCCAAATGAGCCCAAAATGTTACCAAATTTGGGGCTCATCACCTTCCTTGCCCCAATCAGAACTCTACAGAAACTGTGCCTCATCCCCGAGCCCAATTTGTCTTTCCCTATTTCCAACACAAAACCCTCAAAAACTCACAACAAACCCTTGTACTTAATACCTAGCCTAAGATTAGCTTTTATTACAGTCATCTCGATCCCCATCGATTATCTTTTGCCGAGATCGACCCGAAGAGAGCCCTCTCCTGTCCTCGTAGGGCTAGCTACGAGGCTGAGCGTGGTTTGATGTGGACCTAGAACCTTGTATTTTCAGCCTGAGACAAATCTGGGCTCTAACACCAACTGTGCATGAGAATCCAGTGAAATTTCCTTAGCTTTATTTCATATCCAGCAAAACCAGTTCAATCTTGAGTACAATAGCTCCTTGGCTCAAAAATAAAATGTCTATAGAAATGTATTTTAATCCACACTAATTACTTCGTTTTGTGAAGTATTTATACAAAAAATCTTTACAAAAATATCTCATAACTACATGAGAATTATTCGAGGGAATGAGAAGATCTTTAGCAAGAAGATAGAGACAGATGGAGAACTGTCTTCTTGTTGTCCCTTTTATTGTGATTGTGCTGGCTGTTGCAACTTGGATTTGGCTCTTTCAGTTGCTTTGTAGTTATGTGCTGGAATCACTTTCTATCTTCTACCTACTGATACTCTTTGCCTATTTTGCTTTGATCCTATCTTACCTGTTTTACCTAGCAGCCATGTTTTACCATATAGATTTACCTTAGTAACTTTATAGTAAATCAATTAAACTTGTCCACCATTCACTATCAGGTAATTTCATCCTTATCATTTTTCTGTAAACTTCATTAGCTTCTATCTACTTAATTCGGTTTTCTTGTGAAAAAGTGTTAAAATCCACGTTCTGTATAGAACAGAGTCTCAAGGCCATCATAAAGCACCTTTCCAATGGGCAGAGATTTCATCCCTGAAGTACTAGCTTGGATTTTGGCCATCTTGTTTAACTTATCAACATAATCTTCCTGGGTCATAAATTTTTCGTGTATTACCATAGGAGTGGGAAGTCTCTTTTCTCTTAAGATGTCATAGTTCAACATGAAGCTGTCAATGTCTGCTTGGATGCTTTGACATATTTTCTCCAGATTTAGCATTAACTTCCTTTTAGTGAGAACCTTTTTGATTTCTATGATTGTTGTTGTTTTGTCCTCTATCTCTAATTCATCAAGCTGATATATGTTTTTGTTGTTCAAAAAGGTGATTAATTGATTAGCTTCTTCAGGTTCATTTCTCAATTCTTCCACTGTCCTATGGACTACCTCTGTAGCCATTTTGACTAATTCTGTTTTCTAAAAAATAATCTGAATAGAAGGCCAAACATCATTTATGGAATCAATGATGTTGGCCCAAAGGATTTCTCTCATGTCTCCCAATGGTTCTTGCAGCATTAAATCCTTCTCAAGGGAATTTATCCTTTCTGCCATCCTTAGGTTCCTCTGTGTTTCTTCTTTATGATATATTTGTACAAGTTTACAATTGGTTTCCAAACTCGACACTTGCTCTCTAAGATTCTTGAGCTCAGTGACCTAAATACTCATTTCTTCCATGGCCTTGATCAATTCTGCAGTCTTCATTGCTGGTGTCTCTGTACTAGTTGATGTACCTGTGCCTAATGTATTACCTGTCACTAGAAATGTTGTAGCTCCTGGAATTGTAGGTGCCAAGGCAGCTGCCAAGGTGGAGGGTACTGTTGTGGAAACTGTAAGTATTATAGTCTGAGGAGTGGTGGCCAACTCACTCTGCATGGACTGTATCAAGTTACCTTATTCTTTCTCAGTTTCCTACAATTGGTCATTTAACTTAAGGACTAGGTCCATAAGTTCTTCCTCCTTCTGTGTTTCCAACACTTCAGCTATTTGAGGATGATGAAGAGGGGGAATCTTAAGCTGCTTCTTTAGTGCAGCTATATCATCATTTTTCTTCTTTATAAGTTTCTCTGCTGCTTTCACATCCTTGGGATCATGTCCCAGCTCTATGACCAAGTCCTCTAATGACTTTATTCTATTGTCTTTGGCCTGTGAAGAGGCCTTTTCCAACTAGAATTGTGCTGAGATGTTATTTAGTGAATTCTGGAGTTGGTGGGTTTTTATTGCCTTGTTGTTCAAGGTGGAATAGACCATTTCACCAGTTTGTTTATGTAACTCAATTTGGTCAATAGGATGGATATCCTTTGCCAGTACCTCAAAATCTGGCTTTAGGTAGTCTGCCATTGATTTAGGTTGTTGTATGGTTGTCTTGAGAAAACTCATCTGCATCTTACCCTCTTTGATATCAAAGGATGACATTATCCTTGTTTGGTTTGTTGGAGCCATCTTCAAATAATGTGCATAGCTTTTCACCTTTAACCTATCATTCCTTGCCTTGATTTCCTTATACTTTTCTTTGATGTCTTGGCTCTATCCAGAAGGAGCCATGAAGGAGGATACTTCCACACTCTGTTGCCTTTCCAACATTTGAGCTTGTGAGGTGGAAGGTTCTTGTGTCCCTCCTGAAGGAGTGGTATGCATGCTTTCTATCCTTTCTGCTCCTGAAATTGTTGTTGTTTCCTCAATGTATTCCTGCTCTAAATATGGATTTAATCTTTGCCTCTTAGCATAGGTTTGGGCAACAGACCCACTGGAAGGAGTGGCCTCTGCTCTGTCTCTCTTGAGGTTCCTCTCCTCATTTAAAGGAGTCTGCAAAATAGGAGGATTGCTCATGTTTTTTTCAAGGTGAGAAAGTTCCTCTGAAATTTCAGGCTGTTCAGATTCTTCTGGCTGTTTTGAAAGCTCTAGTTGCTTTGATGGCCCTACTTGATCTGAAGACTCTAGTTGCCCTGATGGTTTTGCCTATGTTGTCTTAATGGACTTTGTCCCTAGGATTGCCTCTGATATTGAGACTCTCCTAGAACCTGTACAAAAGAATCCTCATCAAGTCTTCTGGCTAAATCTATTAAAACATTATCAATTGCAACCTCTGTGCTATCTCGATCTATCAAAGTGCCTTCCACCCATTCAGAACGATTAGCGTATTGTTCTATTTCAGGGATCCTGTGGTGGATGTAAGGAGATAGTTTATTCTTTTGTCTCCTATTACAAATGAAGCTTAAGGGGTAATAGGTCCACATGAAAGTTTTTTTTAGTTTCATTCTTTGGAGGATTTCATCTGCCTCATTTCCTTCTTCCCTACTATTACAAATAAATGGGCCCAATTGATCCTTTATTCTAAGTTGGGCTTTCTTCTTGGCTCTCACAAAGTGCACCTCATCTGAATTGATCATTTTTCTGTAGTACTCCAGAGCAAATAATCTCATGGGGAGGTACTTTGGCAATTTGTAAGGTGGCAATTCACATCCATAAATCCTAATTTCAGTATGGTTTCGGTACAAGTACCAATCCCTAACTTTGTATTGCTTTGACAATTGTAGGACTCTCCTGATATCTGCATTGATTCTGGGTGGAGGGCTTCCTAGTAGCATGGTTTTCACAGGATAAACAAATAGGTGAATGAAATCTGTATAAGAGTATTGGGAATCAAACTGATGAATCAAAGAAGTCCGGAAGATCACTGATCTGGGGTTGCCTCTAGTATCAAGATTTTGGAGGGAAATTGGAAATCTGTCAATTTGATAATATAGGAATAAATGATATAGGACTGAGGAATGCTTAATCACTCTTTCATTTTCTAATCTCATGAATTGATCATGCATTTTGTCAGCAATAAACTTGGCATAGTCAAACATGATGGATGGTTTTTGGGTAGGAGAGTAGATGGATATGAAGGATACTATGATTTCATCGACAAAGTAACTTGTGGTGTAGCCCAGTACACTCGATATCATGTCTATGATGTCTTGGCCAAGGATGGAGAATATTGTCCACAAATAAGGAGGAGAGTCCTTTGGGGTATATTGTTCTTCTCTGATGAAGGTCTGGAATAACTGAGCCAGTCTGATTGATGTGAGGGTAGGGTATCTATTCAACATATCTCCAATGGAAAGGGGAGTCAAACTTTGGCTTGGTTGTAATTGAAGAATTTCATTAATAGATTCAGCAATGATGGTAAATAGAACAACATGGTGAGGGGTTCTCACTGCCCTTTGGATGGGATCATAGTTCATGTGACAGTAATGTATAATCTCTGGGAATATATGCACTCTTGGGAACTGGTATTTGGGTAAACCTGATTCGCAAAGTCCAATTTGGTCTTCATGGTTCAAGTATTGGTCTTTGTATTTGCAGAAAAGCTTCAAAGGGTATTTTGAGACAAAGGTGTCTTTAATTTGGAAATCCTTGTCTGCAAGTGGGAGATGGTCTAAATATTTGTGAGGAGTCGTAATTGGCATGATATTTAGTGCAATTGGGGAATCCATCCTTGGTTCTTGTGGATTCAAGGACGGAGGCAAAGTGTTTCAGGGAAACTGGGAACAATTTGGTCTATTACAAAGTATTTCAGGACTACCAGGTAGCTTAATTTACTAAATTACTTAGTTTTTAAAGAAATTTAGTTCAGGTTTGGCAAGAAAATAGGGTTTCTAAGTGGAAATGGGGTAAATACCTGGCTTCAGTTGTTTGAACGGAGTAATGGTGCTAGTTCACTGTTGGTAGGAAGCACACGGGTTCACAAGGTGGTCTGGAGTTCAGCGGCTGTGGAAAGTTGAAGGTTGGCAGCAGGTTGACAGTTTGAACATACTCTGCTTTGCATGGAAGTCAGACAGTTCTTTTCACGATAAAAAAATGAAAAAACTATAAGTTTTTTGGTTTTATGTGTAAAGTCAATGATATTGGTGGGTATATTGGGAAAAGACAGTTGGGGCCAATCGGAGGATGTGATATTTTGGTGTTTGGCAGAGGTGGTAAGTGGAGGCGGTAAGAGGAATCGTCACTGTCTTTTGGGATAAATGGTTTTGGGAGGAGGCCACCCAATGCCATTCACCAGGCGCCACCTAGCAGTGGGGTGAACAATAAAACCGCTCACATCGGGCGGGTAAAGGTTGGCTTTCGGAGGTCGCCTGATATGAGCGTTGACCGTTGGATCTGAAGGGGTCAGATTGCACTGTGGTTGGGGGTATGATTTTATCGGGGGTTTAATGGAGCAGCTCGATGTGGTTTTAATGAGCGGAAGGTTAATTAAATGCGGATTAGGGAGGATTAATGATGTTGGGGACGATTTGATTGGCGGGGACATGTTATTAACTAATCAATGGTTTATTAATTAACCCCTTTTTATTTTACGGAGGGTTATGGTTCTTAATTATTCGCTGATCGACTAATTAATCCATTTTAATTAATTCACTAATAAGGTTTATATTTCAAACTTGGGGGGCGGGATATTAACATATGGGATTTTAATAAACATACGGGAAAGGGGTTTTCTTTTCGAGAGTTAAATAAATATAATGAAAATTAATATGAAATGAAAGCAAAAAGTAAGTTTTTGTGCTAAGAATAATGTGTTTAACATTTATTAACATATTTTCACCTACACATTATAACTTAGGCTAAATGTTTTTTGTGGTTTTTTTGTGAAAAATGGGTTTTGAATGGGGATAATTACTTTTCCTAGGTAACTGGTGATTTCACCTTAGGAAAAGGGATTTTTAGGTGAAATGAATGAATTATGGAGGGGGTGAATGTTGGTAAGGGTGTTTTAGTACTTGGATCCTATAAGCTATTGGGCTGAGGGTCCGGTCCCTCCAAAAGTCAAAGGAATTCTCTAAGCCCCTTTAACTTAAGGTTTTAGGTACTTTTGCCTTTACTTATGGGCATTAGTAAACTTAAAGGTAAAATGAATGGGGGAAATTAATCACTTGACTTTGTAATTTTTCATTTATCATCCATATTCTTAGCAACTTGATGATGAAAGTAAATGATATGATTTTATCCATTCAATCACCATAATTCTGCAACCATCCAACTACTTACGCATCTACTCATCCTACCTTTTTTTCTACTCTTTATTAGGGTGCACTTAAGCTGGAAAACCCTTATCAAAATGTTTTTCTTTTATTTTACAATAGAAATCTATCTAAGTCTAAACTGTTGAGCTCCTTTTATTTCCTCTACATCTCTACTTATCTGCCAAGATTAAACTATTTGGTCAGAGCTTTATTCTCTATCTCTAAGCATGAACTTCAAAACATGGAATAACCAAGATTAAACTGTTTGGTTACCATGGACTATGGCATGAATAACAAGTTGCACACAATCATTATTATGCATAAAAAGTAAATGGTACTGACATTTGGGCTTGCACACTTTCATGGTCTTTTTCTTTTTGGGGTTCATTTTTCATCTTTTTTGACCTTTTTCATTCTTTTTGTCCTTTGATTTTTCTTTTAGGACATACCCTTTACATTTTTTATTTTTATTTTTATTTTTTGAATATGGACAACATTTGCAGAAAGCAAAGGTATGTATATATTATAGATTTGACCTCAAATATTAAAAAATTATGACCCCTATTGGTATAGGAACATAACAGTGGCTCCACTTGGGGATGGCATTTCCTGGTGAAATGTTAAGAACTAGTAGATCAATGGCCTTCTGAATTTCTATGATTTTACTCTGCAACTTTCCCTTTTACTTTGCTACTTTATTGATACTTATGATAGTGAAACTTTTGAAGCTTAGGACCTTCTCTTTGGGCTTCAACTCTAAAATTTTACCATCCAATCCACACTAAACTTTTGTAAAGGATATAATATGTACAAATTATTAGTGGAATTAGTTACTGGGATCTATATAGTGCTTTAGCATTCGACCATTAACTGTTCCTCCTTCTATTTCTACACCATTCAATTCTTTAAGAAATTAAGCAATGTTAGCTCTGAAAGCATAAATAATGTAAGGACCTTTCCATAGGAAGTCAAACTTCCCATGTCTACCCTTATCCTCCCTTCTTGAGTCCCATTTCAAGACTTTATCTCCTAGATAGAAATCTTCTGCCTTGGTTCTTTTGTCAAATGCCTTCTTGATTCTCTCCTGCACAATTTGGGACCTGATGTATACTTGCTCCCTGGTTTGCTGCAAATGAATTGTCTGGTTGATCCTCCTTTGAATATCATTTGGCTCAACCTGTGCTTCTTGGAGTAATTTCATCACTGGAGTTCCCAAAGAAGATGGGAAGACAACCTCCATTCCATAGACTAGCTGATAGGGATTGGTACCAATAGATTTATTTGTAGTCAGACTGTCTACCCACAAAGCATTCACCAGTTTCTTATTCCAGGTCTTCTTATTGTCTTCCAACAATTTTTTGATAATATTCTTTAATCTCTTACTGGATGACTCTGCAAGTCCATTTCCCTGGGGATAGTAAGATGTGGAATGACCAAGGGTTATGTGATATTTGTTGCAAAAATCAATCATCCTCATTGATTTAAAGGCTGCAACATTGTTTGTGATTATTGTCTGAATAGAATGTTGGCCTCAAGAAAACCTATTATGAAAGTATCAGTGGCTTGTCTCGAGGGTATGGCTTCTATCCACTTTGTAAAATAACCTATGGTAATTAGAATCCATCTATGTTGGGCAGAGGAAGGAGGATGAATTTCACCAATGAAGTCAAGACCCCATTTTTGAAATGGTGTTTCAGTAGATATAGGTTTCAAAGGTAATGGCAGTAGTTTTCTTTTCCCTTCAAAGATCTGACATTTGTGGCATGAGGTTACAAAGTTTTTCACATAAGAAAATAGAGTGGACCAGTAAAAACCAGCTCTTAAGATCTTATCAGCTATTTTCTTCCAATAGAGATGTCCCCCACAGTCACCTGCATGAAACTCTTGCAAAATTTTATCAGATTCTTCCTTTAACAAACAGTTTAAGAGTATGCCTTCATGATTTTTCCAAAATAAAACATTATCACTTATGCAAAACTTCAAAGAATTCATCTTTAAGAACCTACTTTTAGTCCTGGATAGCTCTGGAGGAGCTTGAAGGTTTTATAGAACGTATATTATGTCAACATACCATGGTGAATCTGTAAAGGCTTGGCTGATCTATGGAGTCACCATCTCCTCTTCGTTATCCAGTTCTGCAATGAAGTTTATGCCTAGGGCTTGGTAGTTTGATTTAACCATGAGATTAGCCAAACCTTGACCTTTGATCAATTTTTTAGGTTTAATTTATAAGTGATACTCTAATATTGTAGCTATCCACTTCCCTCTCTTTCCATTAGGTCCATCCTATGTTAGAATGTCCTTGACTACAACATTGGGAAAATAAGATACTATATGAGAGTACAAGATATAAACTCTGAAATCTTTAATAGCTTCAACCAGAGCAAAATCCTGCTTCTCCATTATATTATACTTTAAAGGTGCATCTCTAAGAGCTTTAGTAAAGAAAGCTATTGGTTGTTCAAATCCCTTATCATTTTTCTGCAAGAGGACTGCAACAATTGTGTGTTCCGAAGCAAAAGAAAATATGATGAATTCTCTATCAAACATTGGACTAATAAGAACTGGTGTTTGTGTCAAGGATAACTTTATATCTTCAAATGAATTTTTAGCCTCTAAAGTCCTTTAACATGTTGTTTAGTAATCTAATTAACTCAACTAAATTAGAGATAAATCTCCTTAAAAAGTTTATTTTGCCTAAAAATGCTTGAATTTCTTTGATGTTTCTGGGGTGTGGTATCTGCAAAACAGCTTCAATTCTTGTTAGGTCAATATTGATACCATCTTTGGAGATAATTCAGCCTATTAATTTCCCTTCTTCCAACACAAACAAAGATTTTTTAGGATTTAGAGAAATTCCATATTTCCTGCACTTAGTAAAAACTTGCCTAAGATGATCCAGGTGTTGCTAATCTAATTTAGAAAATACTGTAATATCATCAAGGTATATTACCATAAAATCATGGATTTCCTTAGCAAAGGCTATGTCCATTTCTCTTTGAAAGGTGGCCCTACATTTTTTAACTGAAATGGCATTTTCACATACATGAAAGTGCCCCATGGGGTAGTGAATGTAGTCTTTGCCTGATCATCTGGATGGACTAGGATTTGGTTATAACCAGAGAACCCATCTAGTAGTGAGAGTCTGGCAGAACCTACTACCCTCTGTAATATGTGATCCATTTTAGGAAGAGGATAGTTATCCTTAAGTGAAACTTTATTTAAATTCCTTAGGTCAACACACAATCTAATTTTGCCAGTTTTCTTTCTAGTAGGTACCAAATTAGAAACCCAATCTGAGAATCTAATTGGTGCAATAATCTTGGCTTCATACATTCGTTTGATCTCCTTTTCAATAGAAGGTAGTAGAACAGGGTTGATTCTTCTAAGCTTCTATCTAAAATGCTTTTGATTTTCTTTTAAGGGAATGGTGTGTTGTATTATGCTGGTATCATAAGACTTCAGGTCCTCATAATTCTAGGCGAAAACATCTTGGAATTCCTTAGGCAGTTCTATGTATTTCACTTTTTCATTGGGTGGTAACGATTTTGAAATTTTTATCAGTTTGGGATCTTCTTCAGAACCTATGTTACATTCCTCAATGTCTGATTTCAAGGGTTCCATTTTAGGCTTTTTAGGAATATCGTTTGAATCAAATAAGTCCTCCAAAGGAGTTAATCCTTTGGGTAAAAACTTGTCTTTAAGGTTAATGACTTCAGTTTCTTCATCAATTGCTTCATCAATTTCCATTTGTTTTAGGTTTCTAATATATGATTTTGTAAACTTTGTAGGATGAAGCCTATCTATCTGATCATCTTTTACTTTGTTAATTTTTACTTCATTAGAGCAATCACAATTTAATGCTATATCTATGTCTATGTTGCTATTTACAAATTCATTGTCTAAAGTCAAAAAATTGTTAATTTGTTTATCATTATCAAATACTTGCCAGTTCTTTAAGTTGTCAGGAATAGTAGGTCTATGCCTAACCTCAGCTGTGTACTAATGGTTGGGCTGAAAGGGCAACTTACAAGTACTAGCAAACATGGCTAAACTATGAGCTTGCATGTTGTGTTTTCTTGGGATTACAGCAAGCTTTGTTTCCAAAAAAGTATTTAGTATTTCTACCACTGTACCCCTATAAAATCCTAACCTAGGATCCTTAGTCATATAAACAAATTTAATTTGTTTGATTACCAACTCAGAATCTCCCATAATAGAGACTCTTATGGCTCCTAACCTTTTGACTAGTTTCAGACCTAACATAAGTGCTTCATATTCGGCCATGTTGTTTGTACATTTAAAGTTCAATATGTAGGCATGACCTTCTGCATGATCATTTTCTAAGTTATAAATCCATACACCTGCTCCTGCACCTAGTTTGTTGACTGACCCATCAAATTCAAGATGCCATAGGATTTCATGCTCATAATTTTCATCTGGGGTAATGGAATCTTTCTTGACTAAGGTATCTAGGTCATCTTTTTTATCTAAAATCTCATGAATTTGGACAGTTTGATTTTCTTTTAATACTGCAATTTCTTTTGGTTCTGTTGTTATACTGCTTGAAGTGTCTTCTTGATTAGTTTCAGCATTGTAAAGTATGAAAGAATCAATATCAGAATGTACTGAATATATAGGAAAGTTTTGAGGCCTCTCCTGTGTACTCACTACATACTTCATTAGAGTCTCTCTATACAATTTCTTGGGATGTCCAAAGACTGATATGGTAGCGTATGATATGTCTAGTTGCAGAGATCCCTGGAGTTTGGCAACCCAAGATCTAGACAACAACATACCGTACTTGGGAGGTATATCAGCAACAACTATATCCATAAGTATGGTCGTAGTAGGGTACTGAACTATGGAAACACACAAATCTTTTATAAGCCCTAAGAACTTAACTTGGCTTGAATCAAAGGAAAATAGATCTTTGTAAGGCCTGATGATATCCAAGTTTAGCTTTTCCATTACAAACTTAGGCATAAGATTATGTGAAGCTCCAGAGTCAAGCATCGCATTATGTAGGATTTTATCGTGGATGTTAAGGTTGATGTAGAAGGGTGGTATCCCTCCTTCAACTAGCTTCCCATTCACATCAGGTCCAAAAATTAACTCAGGTTGATCATCAAATAGATTCACAGAGTCTTCATTTTCAACAAAGTTCAAGGATTTACTAATTTGAGACCTATAAGTTTCATGTTTAACCAATTCTGTCAGAGGCATAGAGATTTTGAGTTTGGCCACTTCTGCTCCCAAATTGAAAGGCAGAGGGGCTTTGTCTATTTGAACATTTGAAATTTTAGAGCCAAGGTTCTGAGTAGCATGTTCTTCTTTTTCATTCTGCAGAGTGTTTCTATTTGGATTTTCTAATATAATTTATGGAGGCTATTCCAATGTTTCCTTGAGGGGGACTGAAGTGGAAGGTTTCTCATTAGAAGGTTGGTCATTAGTTACATCTTCAATGGTGGGACTGGGAGGGTTTTGATGTGGTCTAGAAAGGATTTGTAAGGTTTTTGTAACTTGAGGATTCTGATTTGTATATTTTACTTTCTTAGGCTGATTAGGTACTGCTTTTTTATTCTGATAAGGAACATCAATGTTCTTCTTGCTTCCCAAATTGTATAGTTTATGCACTTCAAAAATAGCAGAGTCATACCCTTGCTTATAGTCGAAAGATTCTCCAGTTTGAGTCTGTAAATGTTGAAGCATGTATAATTCTTGATCATCCTAAGTTAGAAAAACAGTTTCTTCATCATCTAATCCCATTAGGTTGATTTGGGTGTCTATCTCAGGGTCTTCTTGGTGAGAAGTTTCAGCATAATTTTCTTGGAAAGGTGGTCTAATGTTCTAATCAGGCCCGTTTTTACCAGTGTTTTGGTTCTGGTTCTTCCTAAAGTTTGGATTCCTTACTGGATTAGCCTGTTGGTTATCCTAGTGAGGTTTCCTTTCAATGACTTCTATTCTATCCATCAACCTTTCCATTCCTTTAGCTAAAGAATCCATTTTTTAATCAAAGGGTGAAGTTTCATCTTTCAGAGGTGTTCTTCTCTTGTTTCTAACCCTAGCCCTTTTGGATAGTAGATTAGCTTCTACACTAATTTCTACACTTTGCATATCTTCAAGTGTAGGGGGGTTCCTTTCTCTAAGTTGAAAATCCATATCTGTGTCAAATCCATCTGGAAACTTAATTAGGGCTAAGCGAGGTGGAGGTCTAAGGTCAAGTGGTATTGCATTTTACACATTATTAAACCTAGTGCAGTAGTCCTAAATAGTTTCATTTGGTCCCCTTTTAAGGTTTTCATATTCATAAAGAATTTGAAGGGGGTTCTTTTTCTTCTCCCACCTATGTAAAAATTGTTGGTAAAGAACTTCTAAACTATCTATACTCTGAGGAGGAAAACATCTAGACCATGTTCTCACTTCTCCAACTAGATTTTGGACAAAGATTCTCATCTAAACATCTCCTATGTCAATCTCATGAAGTTCAAAATAATTTGTCATTTTCTTTCTGTGTTGTTGTGTTGTTTAAGTTCCAGTGCCATAAAATAAGGTAATTTTACTTTGATAATCTACTGATAAGGCACTTTGAGGAGCAGACATCACAAGGGGGGCATATCTGAGTGCCATAGCTCTAAGTTGGGCAGGATTGAGAACAAGAGTTGGGGTAACAAGAGGATTTGGGACAACAAGGGGAGTTGGGATAGCAGGGGTAATAGGTATTTGAGGGGTAGTGATGGGCTGATGGGGGAGGGAAGGTACGAAAGGAGTTGAGGGATGATCTTTAGAGATGTTGGGAAACGATGGTGAGCTAAAAGATGTTGAAGTTGTTTCATAAAGTTCAGGGATTATATCAGTGGTAAGGGATGACTAAGGGGAGTTTAGAAGGTACTGATTACTTGGTAAATTGGCTCATTGGACTTCAAGTTCTCTTGTGAATTCTGGATCTAGAACTATTTTCACAAGTTTAGTCTTAGACTTAGTTCTAAACAGAGGGAGGTCAAAATACTCGTCAAAAGGGATGTCTTCAATGAATAACCACTCAGTAGGGCATGAATAGGATCTAAAAATAGGTCTAGGCTTACTGAACTTTCTTGTCTTCGAATTATTCTCGGAATAAGGTTGGGATTTTCAAAAATAGGGGGAGGATTTGGATTAGGGTTGGCCCTGGTATAGTGAGTTCTCCCTGAAGCCAGATTTTGAGATGTTTATGGTTATTTTACATTTTATGATTTTTTTCAAAATAACTTCTAATAACCCTTTAATATGCTTAAAAAACAAAAAATTGAATTTATCAAAGGTTTATTAAGACTGAGGGTTTTGAATCCCCAATATGGTCACCACTATGTTATCACTCGGATTTTTTCCTTAGAAGTTATCAAGGAAGGAATAGTCTAAGGTAACCACAAACCTAATCTTTTAGACTCGGGTTCTAGCCAACCTAAGTCTAGAGAGGGCTCTCTCTTTATAATTTAACTTTGTTTGAATAAGATTTTAGGCTAGTTCTTAGTGTTCATGATTGTTTGTTTTGATTAGGTGGTGGAATTAAGAAAACAGATGGGCATAGCAAGTATTCAGGCCATTGGGCTATGGAGTCAACCAAGAAGGGCTTAACTGGATCTGGTCTATCACTAAGGTAAGAGTCCACAGGGTAGGATAGCACAAAAAAAGTATATGTGAAGGTTTAAATGTGTGAAGTAGTCCTAACTAGGGAAAAGGGCAATGAAGAATCCTTAACAGGGATTAAGATGAAGAAAGGAAGCATGATCAGTAGCAAAGGGCAATGAAGAAGGTTTAAATGTGTGAAGTAGTCCTAACTAGGGTAAAGGACAATGAATAACCCTTAACTGGGATTAAGATAAAGAAAGAAAGGATGATTAGTAGAAAAGGGCAATGAAGAATCCTTTACTATGGACCAAAGGGGGGGTAAAATATGGAAGTAAGGGAGCAATTAAGAATTCCAATACCAAGGCAGTTTAGTAGAAAACATAAAGAAAGCAAACATTTAAAACAGAGCGCACTTAAGCTAATTCTGATGATATCATTCCTTATTTAGTTTACATATTTAATAAGAAACACATACGAATATTCATAACATGAAAAGAATACAACATTTAAACACAAAAATATGATACTTATTTGTTCCAAATGTGCACGAGAATCCAGTGAAATGTCCTTAGATTTATTTCATATCCAGCAAAACCAGTCTAGTCTCGAGTACAATAGTCCCTTGGCTCAAAAACAAAACGTCACAGAAATGTATTTTAATCCACACTAATTACTTCGTTTTGTGAATTATTTATACAAAAAATGTTTACAAAAATATCTCATAACTACATGAGAATTATTGGAGGGAATGAGAAGATCTTTAGCAAGAAGATAGAAACATATGGAGAATTGTCTTCTTGTTGTCCCTTTTATTGTGACTATGCTAGCTATTCCAACTCAGATTTGGCTCTTTCAGTTGTTTTGTAGTTATGTGCTAGAATCACTTTCTATATTTTACCTATTGATACTCTTTACCTATTTTTCTTTGATCATGTCTTACCTGTTTTACTTGGCAGCCATGTTTTACCATATAGATTTACGTTAGTAACTTTATAGTAAATCAGTGCAACTTGTCCACCATTCACTGTCAGGTAATTTCATCATTATCATTTTTCTGTAAACTTCATCAACTTCTGTGTACTTGGAAAAATTCGGTTTGCTTGTGAACAAGTGCTTAAATTCATGTTCTATATAGAACAGATTCTCAAGGCCATCATAAAGCACCTTTCTAGTGGGCAAAGATTTCACCCCTGAAGTACTAGCTTGGCTTTTAGCCAGCTTGTTTAACTTATCAATATAATCTTCCTGGGTCATTAATCTATCATGTATTACCATAGGACGGGGAAGTCCTTTTTCTCTTAAGATGCCATAGTTCAAGATGAAGCTGTCAATGTCTGCTTGGATGCTTTGACCTCTTTTCTCCAGATTTAGAATTAAGTTCATTTTAGTGAGAACCTTTTTTATTTCTATGATTGTTGTTGTTCTGTCCTCTATCTCCAATTCATCAAGTTGATATCTTTTTTTGTTGTTCAAAAAGGTGATTAATTGATTGGCTTCTTCAGGTTTGTTTCCTAATTCTTCCATTGTCTTATGGATTACCTATGTCGCCATTTTGGCTAATTCTGTTTTCTCAAAAATAATCTGAATAGAAAGCCAAACATCATTAATGGAATCAATGATGTTGGTCCAAAGGATTTCTCTTATGTTTCCTAATGGTTCTTGCAGTGTTAAATCTTTCTCAAGGGCTTTTATCCTTTCTGCCATCCATAGGTTCCTTTGAGTTTCTTCTTTATGCTGTATTTGTACAAGTTTACAATTGGTTTCTAAAGTCGACACTTGCTCTTTGAGTTTCTTGAGCTCAGTGGCTTGGATACTCATTTCTTCCATGACCTTGATCAATTCTGCAGTCTTCTCTGTTGGTGTCTCTATATTGGATGATGTACATGTGCCTGATGTAGTACCTATCACTGGAAATGTTGTAGCTAGTGGAAGTGTAGGTGCCAAGGTAGCTGCCAAGGTGGAGGGTACTGCTGTGGAAACTGTAGTATTACAGTCTGAAGAGTGATGGCCAACTCACTCTGCTTGGACTATATCAAGTTAACCAATTCTTTCTCAGTTTCCTTCAATTGGTCATTTAACTTAATGACTAGGTCCATAAGTTCTTCCTCCTTCTGTGTTTCAAACAGTTTAGCTGTTTGAGGATGATGAAGAGGAGGAATCTTAAGCTGCTTCTTTAGTGAAGCTATATCATCATTTTTATTCTTTATAAGTTTCTCTGCTACTTTCACATCCTTGGGATCAAGTCCCAGCTCTATGATCAAGTCCTCCAAGGACTTTATTCTAGTGTCTTTGGCTTGTGAAGAGGCATTTTCCAACTGGAATTGTGCTAAGATGTTATTTAGTGAATTCTGGATTTGGTGGGCTATTATTGTCGTGCTGGTCAAGGTGGAATAGACCATTTCACCAGTTTGTTTATGCAACTTAATTTGGTGAATAGGATGGATATCCTTTTCCAGTACCTCAAAATCTGTCTTTAGGTAGTCTGCCATTGATTTAGATGCTATATGGTTGGCTTGAGAAAACTCATCTACATCTTACCCTCTTTTATATTAAAGGCTGACATTAGCCTTGTTTGGTTTGTTGGAGCCATCTTTAGATAATGTGCATAGCTTTGCACATTTAACCTCTCATTCCTTGCCTTGATTTCCTTATACTTTTCTTTGATGTCTTGGCTCTGTCCAGAAGGAGCCCTGAAGGAGGACACTTCCACACTCTGTTGCCTTTCCAACATTTGAGCTTGTGAGGTGGAAGGTTCTTGTGTCCCTCCTGAAGGAGTGGTATGCATGCTTTCTATCCTTTCTGCTCCTGAAATTGCTGTTGTTTCCTTAATGTATTCCTGCTCTAGATATGGATTTAACCTCTGCCTCTTAGCATAGGTTTGGGCAACAGGCCCGTTGGAAGGAGTGGCCTCCTCTCTGTCTCTGTTGAGGTTCCTCTCCTCAATTAGAGGAGTCTGCAAAATAGGAGTATTGCTCATGATTTGTTCAGTTTGAGCAAGTTCCTCTGAAATTTCAGGCTATTTAGATTCTTTTGGCTGTTCTAAAATCTCTGGTTGCTTTGATGGCCCTGCTTGATCTGAAGACTCTAGTTGCCCTGATGGTTCTTCCTCTGCTATCTGCCCACTGTGTCCTTGGGATTGCCTCTGAGATTGAGACTCTCTTGGCACTTGTACAAACGAATCCTCATCAAGTCTTCTTTATAAATCTATTAAAACATTATCAACTGCAACCTCTGTGCTATCTCGATCTATCAAAGTGCCTTCCACCCATTCAGATTGATTAGAATATTGTTCTATTTCAGGGATGTTGTGGTAGATGTAAGAAGATTGTTTATTCTTTTGTCTCCTATTACAAATGAAGCTTAAGGGGTCATAGGTCCACATGAAACTCTGTTTCAGTTTCAACCTTTGGAGTATTTCATCTGCCTCTTTCATGCTTCCCTACTATTACAAATAAATGGGCCCAACTGATCCTTTATTCTAAGTTGGGCTTTCTTCTTGGCTCTCACAAAGTGCACCTCATCTGAATTGATCAATTGTCTGTAGTACTCCAGAGAAAATAATCTCATGGGGAGGTACTTTGGAAATTTGTAAGGTGGCAATTCACATCCATAAATCCTGATTTCAGTATGGTTTTGGTACAAGTACCAATACCCTACTTTTTATTGCTTTGACAATTGTAGGACCCTCCTGATATCTGCACTGACTCTAGGTGGAGGGCTTCCTAGTAGCATGGTTGTCATAGGGTAAACGAAGAGGTCAATGAAATCTATATAAGAGTATTGGGAATCAAATTGATGAATCAAAGAAGTCTAGAAGATCACTAATCTGGGGTTTCCTCTGGTATCAAGCTTTTGGAGGGAAATTGGAAATATATCAGTTTGATAATATAGGAATAAATGATATAGGACTGAGGAATACTTAAACACTCTTTCATTTTCTAATCTCATGAATTGATCATGGATTTTGTCAGCAATAAACTGGCATAGTCAAACATGATGGATGGTGGTTGGCGAGGAGAGTAGATGGACATGAAGGATATTATGATTTCATCGACAAATTCACTTGTGGTGTAGCCCAGTACACTAGATATCATGTCTATGATGTCTCGGCCAAGGCTGGAGAATATTGTCCACAGATAAGGAGGAGAGTCCTTTGGGGTATATTGTTCTTCTCTGATGAAGGTTTGGAATAACTGAGCCAATTTGATTGTTGTTAGGGTAGGGCATCTAGTCGACATATCTCCAATGGAAAGGGGAGTAAGACTTTGGCTTGGTTGTAATTGAAGCATTTCATTAATAGATTCAGCAGTGATGGTAAATAGAACAACATGGTTAGGGGTTCTTACTATCCTTTGGATGGGATCATAGTTCATGTGATAGTAATGTATAATCTCTGGGAATATATGCACTCTTGGGAACTGGTGTTTGGGTAAACCTGATTCCCACAGTCCATTTTGGTCTTCATGGTTCAAGTATTGGTATCCTTAGTATGGTGACATTATTGTCTACCTCCAAGCACAACGATTCCACCCTAAACTATCGTCAGGTGAACGTCATCACATCCACTACCAAGCTTGGCACTATTTAGTGTTGAACGATATTTTATATCATCCTGACGTTGATACAGTTCTTCGATGTTGCCTCACTCATGAAGAGGCAGAACACGTTTTAAATGACTTCCATGCTAGGGCATGTGGTGGTCATCTTTCTGGCATATCCACTACCCATAAAATTCTACGCACGGGATACTAATGGAAAACCTTATTCAAAGATGTTATCAAGGCAATCAACAATTGCACCCTTGTCAAGTATTTACAAAGAAAATGCACGCACCCTGAGCCCCCTACACCCAGTTATCTCTATCGTCCCCTTTTCCAAATGGGGTATTGACTTTGTCACATGAAACCCTACTTCCTATGATGGACACAACTACATTATTTTCATTGTGGACTACTTTAAGAAATGGGCTAAAGCCATTCCCACTTTTCGAGCCGATGGAGAAACCGTGATGTTATTCCTATTCATTAAGGTAATCTGTCATTTCATTGTGCCCCGTGCAATCATTATAGACCATGGTTCTCATTTTCAGAATCACATGATGTCTGACTTAACATCGTTGCTCGGTTTTTGTCATGACCAATCATCCTCCTACTACCCCCGGGTTAACGGCCAAGTAGAATTCGTTAATGGCATCTTAAAAACCATGATCTGCAGGTTATTAGGTAATCACAAAACTCAATGACACCGCATTTTATATCCTGCATTGTTGACATATCGAACTTCAATCAAAACCGTTACAGGCTCTACACCATTACAACTTGCTTATGGCCTGGAAGCGGTACTACCTATCGAGTGCCAGATTCCTTCACTAAAACTTGTTGTTGAACTCTTACCCAACACAACTGTCGAAGAACAATGCTTTCTATATCTCAATCAACTGGAAAAGACCCATCGAGATGCCACACTGGCACTTGAAGCCCACAAACGTCGGGTCAAAGCCCAATATGACAAAAAGGTCAAGCCTCATTCTTACCAAGAAGGCAATCTTGTTTTACTCTATGATAAAAAACACGACCTATTTGGGGCAGGAATGATTCAACCATTATGGATCGGTCCATATGTTGTCACGAAGGCCCTCTCAAAATGGGCCTATGAAATTCAATACTGTGAAGGAGTCCCGCTCGTGAATCCCCGAAATGGGCTTTATCTGAAAAAGTATTGTGCCTAGTATTGCACTAGGCATGTGCTTTGTAATTACATGTATTCATAAGTTTTTCTTCTTTTTGTTGTGACTGGAATTTTGGAATTTTTTTAGTATTTGTCTCATACATATTTCTCATTGTGTATATTTCTTTATTACCCTTACCATACATAGGATATGCGGATGGTTCCAGTCATCACACACGACACATTGCATTAGTTGCTTGGGTCATTTACACACCTAAGTTGGAACTGATTTGTTCTTGGGGAGTCTTTCTTAGTACTGCCACTAACAATATTGCTGAGTATATGTCTGTAATTTCACTTCTCACTGACGCATCATCTCGGGAAATCTTCAATTTGGTAGTCAGGTTAGACTCTCAGCTTGTTGTTATGCAATTGACAAATCATTCACATTCGCAATCCAATCTTGTTATGTCATTATTTAAGGTACGACTCTTGGAATGTCCATTTGAGTTTATTACATATGAACACATTCCTCGAGAATTTAATGTAGTTGTTGACTCATTAGCAAACTGTATATTAGATTGGCATCTGTCTCATTTATTATAGATACATGCATGAAAGTAAAGTTTTACATAGTTAAAAATTTACAAAAACATTGAAAAACATTAACATCATAAAAATGCCAATATATATATATATATATATATATATATATATATATATATATATATTGAATCTAGTATTTTACATCAGAAAATTCCCAAAACTTGGTTGTTTTTAGTACAAAATGTCTCTACTAAGCCTCGCTATAACACCCGCTGGCTACACTAGGGTACTGCTAAAGAATCTATTGCTCACAAAACCTCAAAACAACTCTAGCTATCCTTTGAAGAGGAACCAAAAACCGCTCAGGCACACCAACGCTGTGTCACTGCATATGAGTGGGAATATCCCTCAGTTAAGTGGACGAATGCCCATTCTCAGGCCTTAGAGGTTCCTCAAAACCTCGTGGAGACTCTATGCATCATCTCCATCTTCGGAAACTATTTCTCCCATGCCATCTTTAGGTAGTCGATCCCCTCGCTTTGATTAGTAGGGCATGCGTGCAGGTCGCACTGGTGCCACATCTATGTCAAGAAAACGCTTCAGTTTAGTATTTTTTCACCCATAAAAAAAAAAACATTACATAAATATTCAAAAGCTAAAAAATACTTTAAATTACTCTAAAAAACCTTCTTACCTCAAGGTCCCCAATGTGTACCAGGTGGCAGTATCAAGTCTAGATCTCCTGTCAAGTCCATTCCTTCATAGGCATAGTCATCAATCATCAAGGTCTAGCCACTAATCCACTCGAAGAAGTCCTCTTCGAAGAAATGTGGATTGGTCCCCCTCTAGTATGAGGATCAAGAGAGGCCCATCATCCTTACCTCGGCTCCCTGGGATTAGCCTGATCCACACTCATTCGTGGTATCATTCCAGGCACTCTCTCAAGTACGAATGACACAATGAGAACACCATACCCAAAATTCATTTGGGTATGAGTCTTACAGGCTGTTAACTCTGAGTTCTTTTGATGAAGAACTGCCTCACACTAGTTAAATATCTGAGTTTGTACATAGTAATAGCGAGCAGCAGTTGGGCCTTCATCGCTACATGTGGACTCTTGGACCCTACCAAGCATACGGTCATCCACAAAATGGCCCTCATGGACCTTGACCTGATCTGCTCAATGGGGACCCTGTTGCTCACCAAACCACTATCAGGTTTGCAGTAAGTTTGGACCAACTTGAAGGTGGACCATGGATCTATCCTGCCCCATGTCAGTTTTTCTCATGCACCTCTGCATGATAAACCCGTTAGAAAATAGATATCATCTCTATCGAGCAAGAGCTCGTGACCCCAGATCTGGAACAACCCTTGATGTTAACCCCATCATTAGGTTATCCAATTTAGAAGTTCTTCCTGACCCTTCATCAGGTCAAGCCTTGCATATTTAATTAATCCATATCTTCGTAGAACAAGTATTGATGTTGGATCATTCAACATCTATATTTCCTCGCTATCATGAGCTCTTTCTCTCCACAAACTCATGATGATGGCTCCAAACTTGTACAAAATAACCCAAATTCAATCAAAATGATGGAGAAATGTTAAAAAAATCATATGCTGGGGTTTGGAAGTGTGCCCATATGGTCTAACACACCCCCTTAGGGCCCACAAGGTGTGCTAACACCCTCCTCTAGGTCATAAAGGGTGTTTAATGCCCCTCTAGACCTAGAGGGGAGTGTTAGTCACATTGTATGAGCTAGGGCTTCGCAAAATTCAAAAAATCTACCCCTAATCTAACTAAAAAAGGTTAAATAATGCAAGATAAAGGTTTGTCCATCTACCTGGAATAAACGGCATGTTGAATGGTCACCTAGATTTCTCGTGATCATCTGGGGAAGATCTACTCCTCTTTCCCTCCAGAACACTCTCACAACACTCAAATGATGAAAATGGTGAAAATGGAGGCTCAAAAAACCTCCTTATAGTCGCTCTAGAGGTATGAATCACCTTCATTAGTCATTGAAATAGAATTTTTTCATTTCCTACATTATCTATCATGCACCATGGCGATATATTGCCAATATTACTCATGCTTTGATGAAGGAGTTTCAGGGTTGAATTGCAGAAATAACCATGTTCGATTCACCATGAGTGCTTTCTTTTATGAGATATTTTCTCGCTCTTGAATTGAAAAATCCCCGAGTTTTCATCATTGGGCTTGTAAAATTCCTACGACGAAGATATGAGTGCTTTCTCTTTTGGGACTCTTTCTCGTTCTTAAGTTGAAAAATCCCCGAGTTTTTCCCTTCTTTGGGCTTGTTAAATCTACAAAGAAGGCATGACCAGTTCTTTTACCTCTTTTTCCTCGCTCATTAAACTGTAAAAGATACCTCGATTTTTCTTCATTTGACTCGTTAAAATTTTATGAAGATCTATTGAGTTTTTTATCGTGTGACTCATTAAAATTTCACGACAAATATCGAGTTTACTCTATCCCCTCGTACTCATAACAAAATGAGGCAAAATTGTATTGAATATAGGTTTATTGCTTTATCCGTACTCAGTAGACTAACTTAAGGAAAAGGAACCATATCGGGTATACTATTAAACCTTTGTCGCACCCGGTTAACCTTACCATCCTATGATTTTAGCCTATATACCCCGATGTTCTTGCATCTCTGTATCCTAACACTCTTTGGTGTTCATGAGTCTAGTGTTGCTTGGTACGTGCCTTCTATTGTTCAAGGGATCCCTTTATCCTATGTTTCCTCCATCAAACCATCAAACATATTCTTCCATCATGCCCTCTATCTATTTGACCCGATGCCCAAAATATTATTCAAAAAACAATAATTCTTGTCCCGTTTCATGTCGACTAATGTAGGACACATTATTGCCTACCTTTTGACAGGTCTCCTCGTATCGACTTCAACACTCTATCTAGGAAGCAGATCCAGAAACACATCAATGCCTTGGAACTTGTAAACATCAGTAACATGTTACCTTGTGCTTGATCAGGGATTTGCATTATTGCCTCCTAGTTAAACGATTCTACGAGTGTTCAATGACAAAAACATTATTCACACTCGCTAGATTGTACTGTGCATCTTGGAGACCATCATCATTATTGGTGGCCATCCTCACATCTGTGAACAGTCTTCATTATTGACTGGTAATCATATGATTTCATACATGTTTGACCTCAACGCCTTTATTCACATGTATTGAAATATGTTGTTAAGATGAAGCGAAAATGAAGACCTTGGGTAGAAGCTTACATCACTTAACCTTGTTTCCTCTCCCAAGTTGTGTATATTATTTTTTGGAGACAACTCATCAGGATGATCCTATTATGACACAAGTTCCACATTGTGCTTATCAGTGGACACGATCGTCATATCTCTTTGTTGAGAAATCACTACGACATAGCTACTAAGCATGGAAATGCCTGGCTTAGGACATGATTTTAGATTATATATATATGTGTTGTATCAGGTTTCTCATAGTCCCAAAGCTTTGATCCTTTCTCTCTCTTTTCCAGAACACAATAGTTATAAAGTATTTCGGCCATCATCTTCACCTCTGAGCTCACACTTTAGGGGGCATCTGTTAGACAAGAAAATGACCTCCTCATCAGCTCAGAGGAGAAAGGCAAGATGACTGAAAGATTGACCAAGTTCACGGGCCTATTTTCCAAGTTAACGTTCCCCAGGAACTAGAAGGTTCTTTATAAAGCTTCCTAACCGTGAAACAGGTGCATTAGCCCCTAGGGTAACTCTCTGTGTTGCCTTGGGGGTAGCATTAGTCAACTTTAGTGAGTCTCTGGAGGTCAACAGATTAGGTGACCAAATAATATCCCTATATTCACTCATATGTCAGTACATAAAGTAGGGAAACATCCAAACTCAACATGTTTGAGGACTAAATATTCCTAACACAGTCTAACAAATAGGGAAAGAGCGATAAAGCATGGAGACATCTCAGCTTTTTCCCAAAAGGACTCATGAAAGAATTGGCAAGGCTTATCTTATCATGTTGTATATTTGATGCTTGGGGCTGTGAAAGAGGGCGAAAGTAGTGAAAGGATTGTCTATTGACTGTCGAAGCTTTGTATTAGACATTGGCTCATCAAGAGGTTCATAAGAGAGAGAGAGAGAGGAGACAGAGGAGTAAGGGAAGCTAGATGCAACTGATGGTTGTAATCATTCTTTCCTATAATTAATATAGAACTGCAGTTGTGTTGTCCACTCCATGGCATTGGTATTGTGATTTATTTACATGTTTATGCAACACTATTGATTATGAGTAGCTTAGGTATGTGTAGTTAGATATCCTTATGTATTCTTGTATTGATTCTCAAGGTTATATTTTGTGATCTTACACCTCTTCTTGTTTATGTGAAGGTATTGATCTAGGAGCTAGCTGAGATTTCTTCCACTCCACTACTTTGAGTTCTCCAGCAACACCACACCAAGATCTGACGTAACAATCCTCCTTCTTACTTCAATTATAATTTCACTAATACAGATATGTGCATGTATCTCTATGCCAGTTGCAGCTATTTTGACTATTTTCCAAGGATCCTAGGAAGATCCTTGAGGGTATTTCCACCACAATCACCTGTGCATTAATCCTTATAGCAGTGATCCTGTTATGGAACAAGCACAAGAAAAGATAGAAAAGATAGATCAACGCCTTAGAATTCAACCTCTTCCAGGGGGCAACCTCCTTTACATTACATAAATGAACAATTCTTGGATGATTCAAATGACAAAACCTCCTTTCTATATATAGGAGTCTAAGGAGTCACAATATAACCCAGCCGACCTAACAATAATAATATAAATCCATAAAAATAACAATAGAGGGATTCTATGGGGCATAGTAATAACAATATGGGGATAGTAAGGGCACAAAAATATTAATAAGGGATGCAACTACAATAGTAATGGGGTAATCACTAGTATTAAAGGGACCCAACATGCCCCTCTCCTTCAAAAAAGTGTTTTTCTCAATGCTTGAGTAGTTCTGGATGCTTCTGTATAAAATTCTCATCCTCCCATGTGGAATCTTCAGCGGATAAGTTCTTCCACTTGATAAGATACTCCGAAATTGATCGATTTCGTAGCTGTCGAGTTCTTATTTCTGTGACTGCTTCCGGTTCCAACATAACTTTTCCTTCCTCATCAAGTTCTGGCAATATTGTTTGAACTAGGAGCTTGTCACCTATAACCTTCTTTAAACATGAAACATGGAAAAATAGTTGCAGTCGAGAAGCTGCAGGGAGCTCCAATTTGTATGCCATAGTACCAATCTTTTGCAGCACCTTGTACGGACCATAATACTTTGGTGATAATTTATTATCCTTCTTAGCTTGCTTGAGGGACATTTTCTTATATGGTTATAGATGTAGGAATACCCAATCACCTACATCAAAACTTCTTTCACTGCGATGTTGATATGCCTGTTGTTTCATTCTATTCTGTGCCAACACGAGGTTATCCTTTAAGAGTTGGAGGACTTGTTGTTGATGTTCGATGTGATGTTCCACTACTTGAACCTTAGAATTTTCTCTTAAATATGATGTGATGGAGGGTGGAAAATATCCATAAAGTTCTATAAATGGGGTCATTTTTGTTGCTATATGGAAGGAAGTGTTATACCACCATTCAGCCAGAGGTAACCATTTGACCCATTGTGTCTGTTTATCAGATACAAAGCAACAAAGATATCCTTCCAAACATTTGTTTACTATCTAAGTTTCCCATTAGATTGAGGATGATAAGATGAGCTATGAGCTAACTGAGTACCAAGACAAGAAAATAATTCTGTCCAAAAATTTCCAGTGAAAATGGGATCTCTGTCACTTACAATAATCTTTGGGTTTCCATGTAGCTTTTGAATTGTTTCCATAAATGCAGTAGAAACTGTACTGGCTTTAGATGGATGTGATAATGCACAAAAATGTGCATACTTGGTAAGTCTGACAACTACCACCATGATGACACTCTTTCCCTCAGACTTGGGTAAACCTGTGATAAAATCCATTGAAACCTCCTCCCAACGTTGGCTTGGAATGGATAAAGGTTGTAATAGACCCGGTGTCTTAATTGTTTCAACTTTATTTTGTTGGCAAACCAAAAATTCCGCCACAAACTTTTGAATATCTGATTTAAGGCCCTCCCAAAAAAATTCCTTCTTAACCCTGTGGTATGTTTTTAAAAATCCCGAGTGCCCTCCTAAGGGAGAAGTGTGCAATTCCATAAGAATCTTTTGTTTTAGCTGGGAATTCTTACAGAGGTATAAGCGATCTTTGTACCATAATGAATCATTTTGCCAGCTAAATGTATCAGACGTACTAGAATCTTGTTGTAGCTTTCGAATAAGTGCCCACACTTCTTCATCATTCTTCCATTCCTCCCTTGCTTCATTTATCCAATCTGGTTGGATAATAGAAATGGCGCACAACAATGCTTCCACATCCTCATCCTTTCTTGAGAGTGCATCTGCCACCACATTTTGCTTCCCTTTTTTGTAGATGATTTCAAAGTCATAACCCAACATCTTTGTGACCCATTTTTGTTGCTATTCAGAGGATAATCTTTGTTCTAAAAAGTATTTAAGGCTATCATGATCCGTTTTTACCTTGAAGTGTCTTCCCATTAGGTAGGGTTGCCATTTCTTAAGTGCATGGAGTATTGCCAACATTTCCTTCTCATAAATAGCTTTGCTTAAAAACTTTCCCTTGATTGGACGACTTTCAAAAGCAATGGGTCTTTCATCTTGCATTAGAACAACACCAATTCCATTTCCTGAAGCATCACATTCCACAATAAAGGTTTTTGTAAAGTCCAGTGTAGCTAAGACCGATGCTTGGCACATTGCCTCTTTAAGATGTTGAAAGGCCTTTGTTGCTTCCTGAGTCCATGAAAATGCATCTTTCTTCAATAATGTTGTTAGAGGTGCTACTATTCTCCCATAATTCTTAACAAACTTGCGATAATACCCTGTCAACCCAAGAAATCCTCGCACATGCTTTATGGATGTGGGGATTTTCCATTCCTTAATGGCTTTAATTTTGCTAGGGTCTACCTTAACTCCTTCATGAGATACAATATGACCCAAATATTCCACCTCCTGGACTCCAAAGAAACATTTGGATATTTTTGCATAGAATTGTTTCTCCTCCAATATTTGTAGCACCCTGTCAACATGTTCAACATGATCCTTCCAAGACTTGCTGTAGATTAGTATATCATCAAAAAATACTAGCACAAATTTTCTAAGGAATGGTTTGAAAATTGAATTCATCAAACCTTGAAATGTTGAAGGTGCATTAGTAAGGCCAAAAGGCATGACCAAAATTTCATAATGACCCTCATGAGTTCTAAATGCCATTTTTGGAATGTCTTCAATCTTCATTCTGATTTGATGATATCCCGAATGAAGATCCAACTTGGTGAAGTAAATTGATCCATGCAATTCATCCAGTAATTCATCAATGACAGGAATGGGGAACTTATCTTTAATAGTGAGCTTGTTGAGCTCCCTATAATCCGGACACATGCGCCATGATCCATCCTTCTTGTGCACCAATAATACTGGAGCAGAGAAAGGACTTTGACTTGGTTGAATTATACCAGCCTCTAGCATTTCTGCAACCATACGTTCAATTTCACTTTTTTGGACATAGGGATATCTGTACGGCCTGATGTTTGGAGGAACACTTCCTGGAATCAGATGAATAGCATGATCATGATCACGCATAGGTGGGAGACCTTTGGGAGTCTCAAATACCTTGGAATGATTGTCCAGGACTTTTTGGAGATCTAGAGAAATATATGATTCCGATGTGGAAACATCTAGCAAACATAATTGCGCAATTACACCTCTTTGCTCCTTTTTTAGAAACTTTGTCATACCATTAGAGCTGATTATCTTTCCTGGTTTCCCTACAATACCCCTTAATTCAACTTCCTTTCCTTCCGTAGAAAATTTGATGAAAAGTTCTTGAAAATTAAAAGTTATTGTACCCAAGGATTGTAGCCATTGGACTCCTAGTACAACATCAGCACCTCCCATTGGAATGGAAAGCATTGGGCTAGTCATTACATATTCTTCCATGGATAGCTTGATATTATGGCACCTTCCAGAGCAATTTATTGTTCCTCCATTTGCAATCATCACTTGACACTCTGGTGCTGGATATAAGAAGCAATTCAATTCTTTTGCTACCCTACAATGAATAAAATTGTGGGTGCTTCCTGAATTAATCAACACTATTACCTTTTTCTTCTTGATTTGTCGTTCTATCTTGATGGTTTGAGGACTGGTAATTCTCGCCAATGAATTACAAGAAATGGTCGGATTTATTTGTTCTTCATCTGGGCTTTGTTCCTGGAGTATATCTTCTTCTTTTGACCTTTCTTGCTCATTTTCTTCTTCCTCTTCACAATCTATGTAGAATAATTTCTTTTCAGCACACTTATGACCTTTAGTGTATTTGCTATCACAACTGTAACAAAGCCCTTTTGCTCTTTTTTCTTCCAATTGTTGTGGTGTCAACCTTATAGGTTGTGGAAGACTAGGGGCAACAACACTTCCGTCTTTATAGTTTTGAGTGGTATGCTTCCTGGTTGCCATAATTTTGCTTTCCATTTTTCTTGCTAACCTGAATGCCTTCTCTAATGAATCAGGTTCCCAAAGGCGAACATCATGTTTGATATTATCCTTTAAAGACCCTATGAACACATCAATCCTATGCTCCTCTGGAATATCTTTTACCCTTATGTTCAATTTTTGGAACTCCTCAATGTGATCCATTACTGAACCCTTTTGTTTGAGACTTATCAATTTGCTAAAAAAAGTGTTGCTTTTTGTATCTTCATAATGTGCTATTAATTCTTCCGTAAAAATTTCCCAAGTGATAAATTTTTTACGAGAGCAAAGCCATTGATACCATACAAACTGATTTGGTTCCAAATATATAGTTTCCATACGTACCTTTTGTGTGTTTTTCACATTATTGAGATCAAAGAACTGCTCCATCTGTAATATCCATGTGGCGGGATCCTTGCCATGAAACTTCCTCATATCGATTTTTGGAATATGGTGGGTCTTTGGTCCAACATTAGCGTCTATGGAATCATGATTAACATTACTTTTGTTCACATCATGAGTTTCCTTTACAACCTTTTCACCATTAGTAAGTATTTCTTGTAAAAACTTTGTCAAATTTGTCTTCAAATATGCCATGTCTGTCTTCAAATCTGCCATGTCTCTCTTCAAATCTGTCTTCAAATCATCCATCTTAGCTTCCATGCCCTTCATCTTAGATTCCACGCCATTTATCTTATATTCCACGCCATTTATCTTAGATTCCACGCCATTTATCTTAGATTCCATGCCACTTATCTTAGCTTATGTTAGCTTTTGTGAGTGTGACATTTGTTGCACTTGTTCTTGTAATTTTGATATATCATGTAGCATTTATTCCTCTTCTTCATGAGTCATGCTAGAGCTTTCAGGTTCCTTACTAGGTGTTTGCATTTTCTTTCCTCGGGGCATCAGTTATCGATAATAATTCTTTACTATGCCCTTTGAATTCCGTTAAACCAAGCTTACACAAAAATAAAAAATAAAACTACACACCATTTTTCACTTTATGGAAGCCTGATATTGAATCTGATGTATCTTTGTAATTTTAGATCATCCAGTTCTGAAATTGCGACCTGTAGTAGCCTTCTTTGTCGTCTTTCCAATGCCACAAGTATGACCCAAATTGGATTCTCCAAGGAAGAGTTATGTGAAATCTCCCACAGTGACTTGCTTTTAGACTAGTTCAGTAGAGCGAACTTGTACGACGTGCCACGAGTCACTGTTTCAACCTTTGAATCTGAAACATTCATATAGGAAACTACAGTCCGTCCTCTTTCTGTACCTTCTTACCAAATTTCAATCCGATCCCCAGAGTGAAAGTTATGACTATTTTCCCCAGGTCACCTGTTTTGAATGTAATTCAGGAGTCTGCAAAAAGACCAACTTCCTCAGATCATATCTCCGCAAATATCACACGAAAAGCTCTGAAATTTGGACCCAAGGTTCAGCACGATTTATTCTCAAATGGGTTTTTTTTGCGACTTCTGAAACGTCACAGAAACAAAGTTATAGCGAAAATGCCACAATGACCTGTTTGGAGTAGCGAAACCCTAGAATCCAAAGCTTTGATACCAAATGTTATGAAACCAGCTCAAGAAAAGATAGAAAAGATAGATCAACGCCTTAGAATTCAGCCTCTTCGAGGGGGAAACCTCCTTTACATTACATAAATGAACAATTCTTGGATGATACAAATGACAAAACCTCCTTTCTATATATAGGAGTCTAAGGAGTCACAATATAATCCAGCCGACCTAACAATAATAATATAAAGCCACAAAAATAACAATAGAGGGATTCTATGGGGCACAGAAATAACAACATGGGGGTAATAGGGGCACAACAATATAAATAAGGTGTATAACTACAATAGTAATGAGGTAATCACTAGTATTATAGGGACCCAACACAACCCGACTTGATTTCCTCGTGACATGATGTGAAATTTTCTATCATAAGCCAAAAATGTTTTTATCTCCTCGCTTTTATTAGTTGTGCTCTATTCCAATTTCAAGACCTTCATGAATCACAGAGTTCTTATGGCACAAAGTGAAACTTTTTCACCTAATGATGGACATATCTCTCTCTCTTGAATATTATCAATAATGAAATTTTAATGCCTCTGTGAGCCTTTTTACTTCTATGTTGTGGTGACATGTCATTCTACATCATCAAACTACCACATGTCACCTTGAGAGTGGTGCCATGTGTCATCTGAAAAAGGCCAGGGAAAATTTAAGGATGGAAAATGATCTCAAAGTTTAAAAACATTGGCAAATATTACTAGTCCCTAATATGCAAACTATAAAGTGTTTATTAATATATATTTGTAAAATTATTCAAAATTTTAATGATTTTATATATAGTCTTTATATAATGTTGGTGATTTTTAAGGTAAAATAATATTATATTGTAAAATTTGTGTGAACCATTTTTATAAAAAATGGAAATTGGAGAATCATTTTTGTGGAAAAATCATGAAAAATTAGCCTACCTGCGAATATTAGCCCCTAAAATTTTCCATGAAAAAGTCTCATTTGGATACCCAAAACTAATAAATATGCATGCAACATGTCCTTCTCATGTGGTCATGATGCTGACATCATGGTCATATGGACGATACATCATTTTCCAACTCATTCTCATCATCCTATCAATTTTTGCCACTTGATGATGTGCCAACATATCAGGTATAGAGGAGGGATAGGGGTTTTCGATTTTTTCATTGATTTCATTTGTTATTTGAAAATGGCTTGAGGTGTGAACTCCTATCATATGTTAGTGTTGGGAATACATTTTCTCACGACTCCTGCCAATTGTGCCTCACCCCATCAATGCACAACATAAAGACATAATGAAACCTCCCACAATATGATGTGAATTTATTCATCTAGTGATAGGAATATCTCTATCTCATGGGTTTTTTGAACCATGGGACCATGACATCACATGGAACTCCACTCAAAGTCTTCATGGCACACTAGCAATTGTTGTGCCAAACTAAGGGAAATTTCTCATTCCATGGACTCTATTAAATATGGCTCCCATTCTTTCCTCCATAAACATTTTCAATCACAATATATATACAGTAAGACATCAAATATTTATGTCTAATAATGAAAAGCTACATGTCCTATACCTTTTGTCACACTATTAAACCTAGGGGTGTTGGAATCTTGTCACGCTTCAAAATGCCATAACTTCTTATCCCTTTGGAATTGTCCAAGGTAGTTGATGCCACTAGAAAGATATTTCTTAATGCTATCCAACCATGTACTTTATAGGAGCTATTGTTGTTTAGATATGAATTATAGAATTCACCCTTTTCCCACATTAATTGTCAATCGGGGGCTCGTCTGGTTATTTCAAGGCTACCATCCAAGGTCTATTCAAGCCACAATTTCCCTACCCAACATTGAACATTCAATCAATAATATAAATATGTGTAGCAAAAAGCAATAACAATAACAAAAATCAAAGTAACAACAAATTAGGATTCATGGCAACACAAAATTAATGAACCATTACAATGATAAGGAAATAAGAACAACAAAAATAAATCTACACACACCACTAATACAACAACACCTAGTCAAGAGAGTGAGCTCAAATCCCTAATCAGGGTTGTGGCAAAAGATCGAAGACTAGTTAATACTCAGAAGATGAGGATTGCATTAATCAAAATATAGAAGTATGTTGTTACACTCTTGGAACTTTCGTATCTCTCTCTAGTGGTGGCTACTTTTCTAGCATCGTAACCCTACTTATACACTATAATATTACAAATATGGTATCAATGATTTCTATAGATTACGATATCTCTCTGCTTATAAATACACATTGATCATTTGAGACATAAAAATAATACAAATATAGCAAATAAATCAGTACAACAACCTCTCTTTCTTTGAATCATCATTACAGCGAGCATCATGAGATAGTGTTTCTAGCTCATCAATAAGCATACACTGAATTGTAGTGTGTTAATCATCACCCTTTCGAATCTACAAAGAAAACTAGGTTAGAAAGTCACATAAGAAACGCTCCCCTAGGAATACACTTCATTGATTAATAATTCACAAAGACATGATAAATATATATACCTTCATGCTCAAGATACAAATTAACCTTGCAAGGACATGAAATAGCTGAAGGAGAGGTGTAAAAAGTGGGAAAATTTAGCAACCAACGTCTCCCACTATTATAGATCCATTTGGGCACATCAATACCATCATCCAAATCAGTGTTTTAGGGCTCATCAAACCCTAATTTTAGTTGCTACATGCCCTAAAAAGTCACCCCTTTGAATTCCTCATTTCCAGACAATTTCATGATTTGAAGACATCCAGAAATGACCTCTAGAGGGACCAGCATAGGTAGGCCCATGTAAGGGTGCACTGCAGAGCAGTTAATTTCATGCCAGGGTGCTCTACAGAGCACTTAGGATTCCTTTCACTTGCGCTGGGTGAGTTTGAGCGAAATTCACATAGGGTTTGGGGAATATTCTTATCTTTTGGAGTCATCTAGAAGGTTCCCTCACTTATCAACTCCCATGAGCTCGAAAATGGATGAGGAATGAGTTAAGATGAATCCTATCCTCTCATCCCTTCCTCCATGGAACTAATTTTAAGTATGGAAGGCCATTCAATGCCACCATTTATTACAAAATCTTCCTCATCTCCCTATGAAGTGACCACTCATCTAAGTGATCAGGGGCTGGATTATGTTGAATTGTAAGGAGATAATGCTACTATGAGATTTGGCTTTGAAGAAAGTATTGTAATGCTACAAATTTATCATGATTTTGATGTTATGTGGATGGGATCCAAGCTGGAGGAATGACTTTGAATCAGGCACAATGGTTTTAATTCCTTCTTCTATTGAATAAAGTGTTTGAACCTTTCTCCCATATGTTTGTATTGTTTTATAGTGCTTATATGTGTGAAAAGTATCTAATTCCATTCACTTATATTCAATAGATATTTTTCTTTGATTGATTCTTTGTTTTCTGTTGTGTTTACATGTACTTCTCAAGTGTATTAACTACGGGAAGGAGCGAAGGGATTGATACAAAGGAGACAAGAGGAAAACGGAACTACAAGTAGCTCTTCTCATCTTCTCATCTTATCTATTTCTTATAGGGAAATACTAAAATACTTTAAACTGTTGTTCTAGATATGGCTACTTATCTACAGAATTAGTATTTATCCATAGATACCAAATTCTCCAAAACACCCCCCAATTATCTTTTCTTCATGTCCTCATGCAACTCATTTTCTGTGCAGGTCTGGCTTGGAACCACTGTGGTTGGCATGAAGCTGTGCAAGATCATATCTTGTGGCCATTTCTGCCTCGGGAAGTTTTAAACAATCAATACAAATGATGTCCTTCAACCAGCCTTCTACTGTCACATAGGCTGGTGTGTACTACTTATAAGGCAACCAAATAATGGGAAACTGAAATCTCAAACCTATCGACCGGGGCCCACAATGTCGGATACATGTGATATATGGCAGAATTCACTCCAAAGCCTGAGCAAAATTAGGGACCCCAAAAGGTTCATGTACCCTCACTGTTGATGACGAAAATATCCATCGTCTTTGACATGTATCCCAAGCTTCCTCCTGACAAGTAAGAACCTTCCTTGCACACATGTCAACACACCATTTCTGTGTTGTCAACATCTGGTCCTTTCATCCTTCTAGTTCTAGAAACATGTTGTGTCTGTTATAAATATCCACTAACTGACAATGTTCCCTTCTAATCACAAGTGGTCGATTTTATTGATTCTCTTCGAGCATGTCGAAGGCTTTCTTCCATTTAACCTGATTAATCATGAAGGAAGTGAATTCTCTCACTTGAATGTCCCCCACATATGGCATTGGATTAAACAACTGATCATTCTCCATGATATAATTGTGCATATAACGTTCACACATCAAGTGTTGGTTCAGTAGGTTGTAAGCTCTCAGGATCCATAGGAAATGCATAAGATATTCTATGTCGTGGCTAATTTCCTGGTGGGTACTTTTCAAAAGAAAAAAAAAACATATATTTCTCGTGAAGAGACAAAGCGTAGCTATTAGCAGGAGGTCGGCACACCATTACTTGCTGCGCTAGGGAAAACATTTCATCCTTATCAACTTTCAGTAACTACGATTTCCCTTGTAATTATCCAAACTTTTTATGTTGTTTTTCTTGCTTCTTCTTAGATTTTTCTATCTAGGTGACATGATCAGCGACCACTCTTACTTCTTGTTCCCGAATTCCTTTCACTTCTTCCCAATGATACTCCAAAGAGATAGATCCCTACTAAAGGTGAGAAGTAGCAGTTTTCCATTTCTGAATCTCTGTGGTTAGCATAAACTCCCAAGACCCAAACAAATGCAGAAATAGGTCAGTCTGTGTGGTTACCCAGTTCGTCGTCCTATCTTCAGTCTGTACTATTGTGGAATTTCTTTTGGCTCTAGGATTCGCAATCACTTAACCGACATTCCTCCCTTGCCTTCAAACCCGTCTCCACAAGCGTAATAATTTTCTCCTCAAATTGGTAATTTTCCATTTTTAATTGCATGTTTTCCCTAAACAACGATTGGTACCACTCCTGGATGGGGGCCTTCATTTTTTCACATTGTTCAAAAAATTCCTATTTAATAATGACCTCCTCCATTAGTCTCACAACTAGTGTTGGGTTTGGCAGATGGACGTCAACGAACTCATCATCCAATTCGTGTTTTACCCTTATCTCTTCCATTTGTTCAACAACTCGAGGGGTGGCTCCAGTGCCTGTTTCCTCCACATTTTCTCTAAATGGATCAAGATCCACTGCAGGTCCCTGAAGAGTAATATCATCAACATTTTCTTCTCGTGGCCATTTTGTTTCCCTGTTTTCTCCTTTCGCTTGCTCAAGAATTGATTATGGCCCTTACGGGTCAATACCAACATCCATGTCTCTTTCCAACTACTCAGGGGGTGATAGTGAAACAACGTCGATAACAATTTCTTCAATTTTCTCATCGGTCGACAATAGTTCTTGTGTAACAGTGTCAAATATGATTTATTCAGTTTTCTCACCAATCGACACTAGTTCTTGTGTGACCGTGTCGACAATGATTTCTTCAATGTGCTCACACGTCGACACTGGTTCTTGTGTAGCAGTGCCAAGGGTGGTTTCCTCTCCCATTGACTCAGGTATTGACACTAGTTCTTGTGTGTCAATGTTAAGGGTAGCTTCTTCTTCCATTGGCTCAGTGGTTGACACTGGTTCTTGTGTTACAGTGTTTGTAATGGTGCTTTATCCTCTAATTTCTCCTACAAACTTTAATATCAGAGGAGAGATTTTTTCCCTTAATGTGCAGGTAGGAGAGAGAAATTTTCTTTCCCCTTTTGGTATCAAAGCAAGGAGAGAAGAACAAGGGGTAACTTCCTCAATTTCCATTCTTCTAACGCCTTCTACCTCTGTTTCTCCAATTTCGTCTCTATCCCCTGTATCCGTTGGTTGTTCTATCATTTCTTCCTCCCTTCCTTCCTCTTCTTCTTCCATCGCTTGTTCCCCTAACTCGCCCAATTTTTCAGCAGTTGACGCTGGTTCTTGTGTAACAACATTGATTGCAGCTCCTTCCTTTGCCAAAAATTATTCCTCTGCTTATTTCGTTGCTTGTTCCCCCAATTCCCCCAATTTTTCGATAGTTGACGCTAGTTCTTGTGTAACAACATCGACTGTGGCTCCTTCCTATGCCAACAATTCTTCCTCAACCCTCGCTGGCATCATACCGCAAGCTCTTATTCTGCTAATTCAATGAATTTTGGCCAAGTCACAGGGATTTGTAATAGGGCATGCACCACCAAAAACCTGACAAACCCATGGTTTGTGAGGATTTCCAATGCTTGGCATGACCGACATGTAGACCATGCCATTAATTGAAGATTGTTCCAAAGGAAAAATGGAATGTCTAGAGAATGCAATTGATGGAACCAAAGACATGAAAGAAGCTTAAAATGATATTTAAACAAAGTAGAAAGCCGACCTTCACAGGTAATGTATCGCATGACGAAGTATGCAATCTTGGCCCATGGATACGACAAATATTTTCAATCATATCCTCTCCCTTTCTGAACCACAATTTCTCTTACATGCAAGAACAATTTTAGAAATTCTGGCAAGGGTGTTTTTCGAGAAGACCATTTCTTCCCTCCTTGGTAAAATCGACTAATAGTCAAGATAACCTATTCTGCTACAGGAATTTCCAGTCCGCGGACTCTGGGATAATTCCCTTCCAAGTTTAATGCAAACTTGACTGTAATTCCTCCGTCGAACCCCTGCAACCTCTCAAAGTAGATGTGCCATCTGGCATCCTAAAAAATCTTCCATGCATCCAGGTGACGCTGGACATGCACTATATATTCCAGCTCATGCCTAACAACTTTACCACCCATTCTGCTAGTTGCTCTATAACAACACTCAGAGTAGCAGCAAAATTGTTGAGGGGGTGTTAATCGGTAAAGTTGCGGTGACAGGGATTGCGGTGATAGGGAAATTTGGACAAAGGTTATGGGAAAACCAATGGTAAATCCATGATAATTATGGTAATTAATCTGACACAGCTAAAATGACCACAAATTAATGTTTTTGTACATGATTCAAGTTCCAATGTGCGTGGATAAGTGTGCAAGGTATGGTTGGGATCATGGATTAATACGGATTACGATGGTAATGATCATGGAATGTACGAGTTAATGCGTGGTTTAATAGCAATGATGTTATGAAATATTGTTATTAAATATTATATCTTTGCTACTAAATGTGATACCTCCCACCAACTAATGGATGACCATCCTCGGTCATGGTTGATCATGTCATAAGTGAAATACCAATCAAATCCATGAAGTTGGTCGGGGACATACCTAGCGACTTACCTTGACAGAGTATCAACATGGGTAGAGTAACAAAACTGACGGAGTAACAACACCTGCGAAAAAGGTACCCAGAGTAGTAACAACATACATATATATATATATATATATATATATATATATATATATATATATATATATATATATATATATATTATTATTACTTAAATCAAAGGTGCAGATAAATCCTTCTTTGCACAAACAATTTAAAAACCGGACTTGTTAGAGAAATTCTTAGTAAACAAGTCCCTAGAAACTAGACGGTGATACAATATGAGGTGATGTCTGTTTACAATCAAAGGAGTATGTCCTTCATCGATTGTTACAATTTTAACAATCTCATTATCAAACACTGTGTCAACTTCATATAGTCTAGAGCTAAGCTTTCCCTTAAAGTCTTGAACCGAGATTCATAGAGTAACGCCTAATATCCTTTTTGAAACACATTTTTCTTGATGAATTTGTCATGCTACTTGGTTCTCTGTTGCTGGATTGCAGCAATATTCTGTACATCTATCAAGTAAATTTCATCTAACTCATTTAGGTGTTCCAGTCGATGTTTCTGGGTTGATGAAAGATCCAAACCTACTTCAAGAGTTGTCCTGAGTACCTTAATTTTGAATTCCACTAGAAACAAAGGAGATTTCCCATAGACAAGCTCATATGGTGAAAATTTTGTTGTATTCTGCCATGTAGTTCTATACACCTGTTGTCTAGGTAAATCCTCTTTGCGGACGGAGATGGTCCCTCTAGCCCAGTGAGTGGGTCTATCAACCTAAGTGACAATCTACGAGACACTTTCCTAAGTTACAATTGAAAAGAGAGACGAACAGGCTGGCCTACCTCGTTCTGATGCTATCTCGATCTCCTTTTTTGAAGACCTTGAATCACTTATGCCACGGGCTCATTCCTGCTTTTGACAATGTTTATGAACCTACACAAGAGATCAAGACACAACAAGGCATGCAAATACAAATATCATATTCAAAAGTAACCTACTTTATTGGTCAAGGAATGTTAAACTAAATGACACATGACCATACACATTTAGGGAAAATAAACTAGCATTTGTATATTAATAGAAAATGAGGGGAAGCATACAACCAAGCCTTGATGTTCATAGGATCTCCTTGAAATTAATATCAAAGTCCAAGCTAAGCTCTCCAAGCACTCCTTCTCCAAGTCAAATGAGTAGCATATAGGCACAATCTTAGCATAAGGGTGCAAATAGACATATACCGACCATTTGGGAATGGGAGAGGATGAATATATAGGCATGGAAGGGGAGTTAGGATCTCTCCAAAGATAGGAGTAGGCCCTTATCTCAAGGAGGTAGCTCATAGGATAAGACAAAGAAGCCAAGTTGGGATTATTTGACCTCATCTATGCCAAACAACCTCCAGCTCGCCGCTCTCGAAGCTTCTAGATCACAAATATTCTCATCTTCTTTGGGAAAATTACCCTTTTTGGATCATCATGGGTATACAAGTGAACAGAGCGATGCCATCACCGGACAAGTACATTGCAACAGGCAATCATCATTGTTTTTAGTCTCATAAGGGCGAAGATTCTCAAATTATGGTTTTAGAGATATTTCCTTCAGGGGAAGCTCAAGGAATTTTATCATCAAAGTCTTAGGAAGGATTTGAACTGCATATATGAATGAGTACACTACATTATGGTCATGTTTTGAGCACTTCGGGGTATGTGCAAGAGGTGTGACAAAATACTGTGTAACAGATGACCCCTAAAGCATGAAGGTAGAACGAGGAGTGATCATGGACATGCTTTACAAGCTTTTGAAAACACAAGGACAAACACTATCAGGAGACCTACAAATCAAGGATGCATATACATATACATATCTGATATCAAAACATGAATCCATGGTATGGACGCGCCATCTGGATGACAAGGACTATATAAAAGGATCCATGGTATGGGCGCAACCATCCAAATGAGAAGGATCATCTGTGAATCTAAGATCCAAGGTATGGTTGTAGCCATCTGATATAGAAGGATCATCATAAATGTAAAGTCCCACGGTATGGTCACAACCATCCATATAGCAAAAACATGTGTACAATCATGAATAACATATAACTCCACACAACCTGAGTCATATCAAACAAGACTCAGGGTCTTGTGCTCCATCCCGACTCGATCAAAGTACAAATTCTAACATGTGAATGAATGTGTTGAAGTCAAGCATGCTAGAAAACCACCTGATTATTGGCCAATGATGTGGACCGCTAACAGGTATGAGAGAAACCACCAATAATGACAATGGATCTCAAGATACGTTATTACAATCCGTGACTGTGATAATGAAAATGAAGTCAAAAACTCATGGAATCATCCAATCGAAGGCCAATTATGAAGACCTATCATCAGATGTGAAGAACTTTCCATTAAGGCATGCAAGCTCAAAGGTACTAAAAGAGAGTTTCTAAGTCATCTTCCTGGATAATGAGCTAAATTCAACAGGAAGCGACTCATCGAAGGAGGGAAATGATGAGTCCCCCATTATCAACATGAAATAAGGAATAAAGTGGAATGAAATGAATAATATCCAAGACTATAACAATGGGTTAGACAATGTATAGGTAAATAATTGCAGATAGGACTTCTCTTGAACACTAGCAACATGACTCTGGAGTGTGGCAGCATTTTGATCAACATAGGACTAAAGGTCATGATGACAACATGGAATAATCAAATGAGAGGAAAAAATGGATCACCCAAACCCAGGAGGACAAGTGACTGAGTGAGGATATCCCAAACCCGAAACGAAAGCAGAAGAGTGTCATGTTCAAGAGCGACATGCTGCCTATACAAAGGATGTTTCATTTTCATTTTTTCCCCATTATTTCTAGTGAGTACCCTAATTATTTTTATCACAATCTTGAAGGGGATAGCATACACTTGTCATGTAATTACATTCTTTGAATGAATCCATCCTAGTAAGTTTCACGATCCCTCAGAAGGAGAAACTCAGTATCATCATGGTGATGAGTCTTTCATTGTTTAATTTTTACGAGTATGACGGAAGAGTAACTTGGTGTATTTTTCATATTTAGAGAGTTTGAAAAAGAGACGAAAAAGAAAACTCCATCAAGCCCCTTTTCGTAATTTGTCTCTCAAATTTGAAAAGGTAGAAAACAATATTCGAGAAAACCTCTTGACCATGCCGACCAAGGTGTACCTTTTTCATAAATAATCAATCTCAACCCAAAAAGGGGCAAATGTATACTGAGATGACGTTAATTCATTTAATTTAATCAGTTCAAAATGACAAGTACTTGACAATATTTCATATTTTTGGAGTCTAAAAAGAGCTGAAAGGGGACTCCACCTGGAGGAATGAATGGTATAAAAGGATAGACACGGGTTCATGTCATGATGGAACTACTCAAAACATGTAAGAGTCAAGACGTTGGCTAATAATACCACTCATCGTAGATGTTCCTTAGGCAAGGGTAAAACAACCAAGTGAAATCATATGATCGCCCAAAGAGATGGTGACGATGGAATGAAAAAACCAAGGCTCATCTAGCAAAAATCGACTGATAAAAATGGAAATCATGAGAGGTAAAGTGGGATTGGTTTCATTTTTACACGAGCTTGAAACATGACAAACTATAGTTGTGTATACTTGAGGATGGTTTCATTTTTTCACAATCTTGAAACATGGGAAAAAGCTATGCTTGAGATAAGTTTGCATGCCCCCAGTGTAATGACTCAATTCGAGGTACATGCCCCCCAAGCTTCATTTCATTCACCTATGTGGATGGAATGTAGGTTCACTTACGAGATCAAGTGAAAGACTCGACTAGGATTTTATGAGATATAATCTAAGACTTGAATTGGAAAGGGATTTGTTTCATTTTTTAACGAGATTGACATCGGAAAAAAACCATGCTCATGACATCTTGTTTCATTTTTTAACGAGATTTACATCGGAAAAGAACCATGCTCATGACATCTTGTTTCATTTTTTAACGAGCTTGACACATGTAAAGGAACCATCTATAGGTTTTAACTCCGTACAGAAATTACCTGCATATGAATTCTAAACACAAAAAAATAAACAAAGCGAGAGCATAACACATAAAACACATATACACAAAGATTTTCCCATGGATCCCAAAACTAGGACTACCAGCTTGATTTTTCATTATGTTCCTTTCAATATTACAATACATATTTATACATACCGAAGCATCCAATACCATGGACCGAAAACCATCGCGTCCAAAACCATGGACCGAAAACCATCACGTCCAAAACCATGTGTGAAAATCATGCACAAAACCATAGGTAGGTCCGCCCAACCTAATATAGGGTCCAAAAAAAAAATTCTAGGGCACTATCCCAGACCCCATAGAGAGGGGTTACCTGCACCCCTCACACCCCCTATGACCCTCCCACTACACAATCAGTGCAACGATGGGGGGCTCCACCCCCCCTCTAACCCCCAGGTTAACTACGTGGGCTAGTCGTGGAAAGAATATAACACAACCCAACAAAGCCATGAATATCCAGCACTCTGTCCAATATTGGTCTTCCCTGGTAGCACAAACCATAATCACTAGTGCCACACAAATACCTGAAAACCCGCTTCACTGTAGTCCAGTGCTCCTTACCTAGTATAGACCATTGCATACATCAGGCTACCAACTACACTTACATATGGAACACGGGACATGTCCTTTTCCTCTTCTTGTGTCTTGGGACATTGTTCAGCAGATAACTTCACACCTACAAAATAGGAACCTTCACCAATTTACAATCTTGCATATTAAACCTCTGCAGTGTTGTCTCGACATACTTCCTCTGGTTTAACCAGAGCTTCCTCTGTTCTCAGTCTCTTTTAATTTCCATGCCCATAATATAGTTTGCAACACCATGATATTTCATGTCGAATTTGGAGGACAATTGGGTCTTCAAATCCTAGATAATTTCTTTGTCATTTCCAACTAGCAACATATCATCCACATACAAGACCAGATAAATAACACGGTCACCAATTAATTTAAAATACACACAGTGATTTGCTTTGCTTCAGGTGAATCCAAGTCCCCTTATAAATGTATCAAATTTCTGATACCACATCCTTGGTGACTTTTTTAACCCATACAGATACTTCTTTAACTTTCATACCATTTCTTTCTTACCCTTCACCACAAAACCTTCAGGTTGCTTCATGTATATCTCGTCTTCCAGATCTACATAAAGAAATGTTGTTTTCAAATCCATCTATTCTACCTCAAAATCAAAAGCAACAGCAATAGATAAAAGTAATCTAATAGAAGCTAACGTGGAAATAGGAGAATAAATATCACCAAAATCAATTCCTGGCACCTGCGAATAACCTTTTTCTACCAACTGAGCTTTGTATTTCTCCACCTTTCCTTCTACATTTGTCTTATTCTTGAACACCCATTTGCTACCAATGGGTTTCCTTCTAGCCAGCAACTCCACCAGTTCCCAAGCCTCATTTTTTTGCAAAGATGCCATTTCATCAACCATAGTCTCTTTCTAGAGTTTTCCATCCTCATGGGGACACATTTCATTTTTTAATGAGGTTGACATAGTAAAAGAACTATCCTCATACCCCTTTGTTTCATTTTTTAAGGAGCTTAACATAAGACAAGGAACTCTGCTCCATATCCTTTCTTTCATTTTTTAAGGAGCTTAACACAGGACAAGGAAATCTACTCGATATACTTTATCATAACCCAAAATAGGCCATGGCTTCTAAGAGGTTCTCATCAAATGGGAGAACAAAACTCTAGAAGGGATACATGTCCAGGGATCCAAATGAAAAATCGGGCTCCAATGCCCCCAGTACATGGTGTACTACATCACCTACTAGATCATCAGTAGATATGAGCATGGAATAGGTGGCCACGTAATTAACCTATGATGGGGTGATACTTCTTTCATGTGAGAATCATTTAGGGATGATGGTTGAGTGGGAGTTGATTTAGGACCAATGAATATAAGCTTATCAATGATCACAATTCTTCCTTCATGGGGGACACACATCACTCGAAAGAGGGAAGAGACAAGAGCTCCCATGACCTACACATAGTCATGAACAAGGAGTAGATTGAAATATAAGGGGCCTTGGACAACCATCAGATCTATATAGATAGTTTTTCCTCCCAAAGTAACAAACAACTTAGGAAGGATCCCTACTGTTGACTAGTTCATCTGTTAAAAGCTAATAGATTCTGGGTGATGGGGAGAAGCTGAGGAGAACCTAAAGCATGCCAAGAAGTTGAGGACAGAATGTTAACAAATTCACCCTTGTCTATGATTGTGATAGGTACAATGGTATGGTAATCCTATATTGTGATCTGGAAAGGCACATAAGATAGAAGACGATATCCTGCCAGTCAACTCTAATCAAAAGAAGTGACCAAAATACTTGGAGAGGGTGTCGTAGGAATGTGAGAGCTACAATATTTCGCTAAGGGAAAAGGAGAAATACCCTCATGCACCTCGGGAATGGAGGGATTTCCCTCCAGTTCATTTGTAACAGAAGAAACCTGAAGAACCTGAGTAGTATGAGGTTCACTCTCTACCGGAAAGGTATAGGTAACTGAAGTCAGAACCAAGTCTACCATTTTCTCAACCAATGGTTGTTCGAGAATGGACTCACGAGACTCACTTTCAGAGAGAGTGGGGTTGACCAAAGATGCATTTTGATCAATCACTTGATCAACTAGCAGAGGATCAGGGGAAATATTTCGATACCTAGTTGGAAGACGAGGTTAAGAAACTGTAAGGTTTTCCAACACTTTGAAAGCTTCATCCATTAAAGGACAAAGGTTAATGGGATGATTACCTTCACACAACTTACAGGGAAATTTGGCTTTTCACTTTTTCCCATGGGATTTACTAGTTGAAGGTTTATCACCAGCATGATCGCTAGAGGCTGATGAAAAAGGTTGATGTGAACATGTGGACCACACTTATAATACCTTGGGAATACCAGGACATTTCCAAAGAAGGTGGTCACCCTTACATAAAATGCAAGGGAATTTTACTTTCTGGGGCTCGTTGGAAGATTTTTCTTCATTAGTTTCATCCATAGAAATGGATGCTTGGTTTCCCCCTTGCTTATTTTTCTTCTTCTTCTTCGGCCTCTTCTTCTTCCTCTTAGCTTATTAATTACTAGAATCCAGACTTTCACCCGGCGAAGAGGAGGAACAGGGTGAAGAAATAGGTGAAGAAGGAAAGGGGTCAACTTTAGGATCAACATGAGCTTGATGTTGTTCAAGTGGAGGAGAACTTGGTTGAAAAGAAGTTTGGACACTTGAAACCACCAAGGTCGAAAATAACCAAATTGGCAGACCAATGGTTAATCTAGGAAGGGGCGACGTTGCCATATAAGGAGCACCAATATTTCAAAAAGAAGGAAAAGGACTAGGATTCCCATTAGAGGAGTTTCCTTGACTGGTATACTCGAGAATGTTGCCATTGGTATCAATCTAAGATCTACTGAGTATTTCCATAGGAAGGATGTTGTTCTGTGGTCAATTAATTTTATAGTTTGAAACAAAAACTTTTCATTTTCATGTCTTAAGAGTCGAGAAAAGGATGAAAAGGTGACTCTAGTCACTTTCGTTGGTTTAGCAAGCTTAGAAGGACAAGTACTCGATGATATTTTCAAGTTTAAGGAGCGAGAAAATATCCAAATGACTACTTAGGATACTCTAAGAGAAAGTGATTACCAAGTAACCGTGAACTGCGATATATACCTTAGAAAATAAATTTACGAAGGCTTGACGTACGTGTAGGGAATCTCCCCGAATTTTTTGTTCGGTGTATCATGTTTACAGGGTGGTAGACTTGACTTCCTATGGATAAAGGTTTGCAACCTATGAGGGTCTCCCTTTATATACTCGACGGTACGGGGAGCACAAGTCAGTGCTAGCATTAATAATGCAAGAGTATTGCGAACAAAAGCTGCTAAGTTTTATAGATGCTAGAACACATCTCTAGCCTAGGCCACTAAGTATGAACGCTAATGTTTCAAATGCTCCTTAGATTCATTAAGGTAAATTTTAATTTTATCTTTGAATTAAGTTTCCGTTTTGAGGGCTCAGCAATGTCACCTACTCCTAGAATGCAACTAAATGATGAAAATGAAACTTTTCATTCGATGAAGCCTATTCTAACAAAGGAAGAGAAACAACCAACCAATGCATCAAACAATCCAAAAAAATATATACAAACGTTTTAATGCAATAAAATGAAATCTAATATTTCATTCTACTAACAAATGCAATGCAATAAAGATGAAAATCTTTTTCTTTTCACTAAAGATGCAATCAATGCAAACTAGTGCAAAAGAGCAAAAGAAAATGAGAACAATTCACTAATCATGAAAATCTATTTCACTTTCCGATTTGAATGCAAGAAACGTTTCAAAAATAATTCAGTCGTATACACTTTCACTTTTTGAAAAAAAATAATAACAACAAGCACTTCGTTTTGATTCAATAAAAAACAAACAATTTTGTAATCTATTGCTCACCAACAAAACTAAAGTGACTTTCAAAGCATCTACTCAATTTGACACTAATGAAAATAAATTTGTACCAAAGAACCAAAAGTGACTGGCCAAAGATGTCTAGATGCAAAAGAACTCTTTGAGCAAAGGTAATTGATCTTTGAAGAGCAAACCAATGATTCAATGAAGGGTGACCTAGGAACCCTAGAAAGAAAATCAAGCTCCAAACGCACTTAAACCAAATCAAGAGGCAATTGCAGTCAAACAAACTTGTCAAGCAATAAAATGACACTGTAATCACACTGACAAACCACTGCTAGAAGGAAAAAACTAAAAACAAGAAGAAAAACCACAATTTTCTTAAAATTATGGGATCATCGCACATGTCATAGGCAAAACAACGATAATCGCAACTATAATTAAAATATTTGCGATGTCATCGTGACTGTGAGAGAGAAAACCTCGATGGACAAGAAATATGAGATAAAACCAAAAACTCTTCAAGATCAGCAAAAATAAAGAACCGTCAAGCAATCACTAGTAAGTGAAAAAAGTTACAGGAAAGCAAACAAGCCTAAAACTAGATGGTTGGTCAAACTCAACACAAAAGCAAGATGAAGGATTAAATGTAAAGGATCATTTCTCCCCAGTAGAGTCACCATTTTGTTGTCTAGGTAAATCCTCTCTGTGAATAGAGATGATCCCTCTAGCCCAATGAGTGGGTCTAGCAACCTAAGTGACAATCTACCAGAAACTTTCCTAAGTTACAATTAAAAAGCGAGACGAAGAAGATGGCCTACCTCGTCTAATGCTATCTCGATCTCCTTTGTTGAAGACATTGAATCACTTGTGTCACAGGCTCGTTCCTACTGCTCACAAAGTTTATGTATCTGCACAAGAGATAAATACAAAACAAGGCATGCAAATACAAATAGCATATCCAAAAGTAACCTACTTAACTGATTAAGGAATGTTAACCTAAATGATACATGAGCATAGAAATTTAGTGAAAATGAACTAGCAGTTGTATATTAATAGAAAATAAGGGAAAGCATACAATAGATCCTTGATGTTGATAGGCTCTCCCTGAAATGAATATCCAATTCCAAGTTAATCTCTCCAAGCACTCCTTCCCCAAGCCAAATGAGTAGCATATAGGCACAATCTTAGCATAAGGGTGCATATAGACATAGACCAACCATTTGGGAATGGGAGAGGATGAATATATAGGCTAGGAAAGGGAGATAGGATCTCTCCAAAGCTAGGAGGAGGCCCTTATCTCAAGGAGGTATCTCATAGGGATAATACTGAGAGGCCAAGTTGGGTGAATTCAACCTCATCTATGCCGAACAACCTCCAGCTCGCCACTCTAAAAGCTTCTAGATCACGAATCTTCTCATCCTCTTTGGGAAAATTGCATTTTTGGAATCATTGCGGGTATACAAGTGAACAGAGAAATTCCATCGTGAATCAAGTATAGTGCAATAGGTGACCATCACTATTTTTAGCCTCATAAGGGTAATGATTTTGAAATTAGGGTTTTAGAGCTATTTCCTTCAGGGGAAGCTCAAGGAATTTTCCAATCAATGTCTTAGGAAGGATATGAGCTACATATATGAATGAGTACATTGCATGATGGTCATGTTTTGGGCACTTCAGGGTATGCCACAAGGAAGTGCAGGAGGTGTGACAAAATATTGTGTAACAACGCCTAAAGTGCTTCAGGAAATGTTTTAGCCCAGTTTCGGTGATGGTTTACTATAGTCTTTGTGAGGATATTATCCAGTACCTTATTTGTTCTTGACTTGACCATTTACCTGAGGATGATATGGAGATGTCACCCTATGTTTGATTCCATACTTCTTCATGAGTGCTACTATTAGATTTGATGTGAATGGTCCCCCTCCATTTGAAACTATCTCTCTAGGAGCTCTATACTAAGCCAACGTTTCTTCAAATAAAAACTTGGAGACAATATTCCCTATGGCTTTTGCGACAGCTTTGTCTTCTACCTACTTTGTCATGTAATATGTGCAGACCAGAATGTGAACTTTCTGATGTGAAGGAGGATTTAACGGCCCAACGAAATCAATACCCCATTTCTCAAAGGGATCAAGACCAAATTGAGATTGTAATGACATCTCATCTGACCGACCAGGCTGACCCATCTGCTGGAAACTATGGCACCCTCAAACATATTTCCTTGCATCACGAAAAATAGAGGGCCAATAATATCCCATTTGCAACACCTTATGACCTGTTTTCTTGTCCACAAAATGCACTCTGCAAGGGCCATCATGGGAAGATTTTAGAATGTCATATATGTCATCCTCACCTACACAGCGCCAAAATTATTGATCATGTCCTATATAGAAGAGGTGTCCCTCTATCCATGAGTAACGGGCACTATGATGGATGATTTTTCACTGCTCCTAGTATGGAAAATGATGAGGTACTTTTCCTATAGCAAGATAGTTACAATATCTTCATACCATGAAATGTGAGTAGAAATTGCAAAAACATGTTCATCCAGAAAACTATCCTTTATAGGTGTATCCTCATCACTCGTATTAAGCCTATATGTGAAATCTACTACTACATTATCTTTCCCTGGTTTATATACAATGGTAATATCAAATTCTTATATCAATAAGAACCATCTTGTAATTCGACCAAGAGTTATGGGTTTGTTCATCGGATACCTGATGGTTGAGTGATCAGTGAGCATGAAAGTGGGATACCTGTAATATAATGCCGAAATTTATTAATAGCATAAATAACAACCAAAAACACTTTTTCGGTTATTGTATAGTTCAGTTCAGCAGGAGTTAGGTTCTTGCTGACATAGTAAATTGCATAAGGTTTACTGTCCTCCTGTTGTCCCAAGACTGCCCCTACTACTGTATGAGAAGCATTTGTGGAGATATGAAATGGGAGTTTCCAGTCAATACAACATAATATCATATATTTACAAACTAGTTCTTTGATTTCCAAGAAAGTGGCTTCACATGCATCTATCCACACAAATTCTACATCTTTAGGTAATAATTGGAAAAGTGGAAATGTTATCTTAGAAATTTTTTCTATAAAAAATCTACAATAGACAACATAACCAATAAAGCTACGTACTGTCATTGGTGTCTTTGGTATAGGAAAATGTAACATTACCTCTACCTTGGCAAGATTAACCTGTATTCCTGCAGTTGAAAGCAAATGTCCCAAAACTATTCCTTCTTCCATCATCATATGGAATTTTATTGTACTAAGAGAAACATGTGTTTGTTTGCATCATTTAATTACTTTCTCTAAGTTTCCCATACCTTCTTTGTAAAAATCCCCATATGGGGTGAAGTCATCCATGTAGATCTCAACACTGTCATTAACTAGATCAGAAAAATCCCAAATATTTCCCGTTGAAAGGTAGCTGACGCATTACAGAGGCCAAATGGAAGGAATCAGTATGCAAAGGTTCCCCAAGGAGGAGTAAAAGTATTTTTATATTGATCCGTAGGAGCTATCTAGATTTGGTTATATCCATTAAATCCATCCAGAAAGGATAAGAACTTCTTCGTGACTAATGTATTGAGGACTTGGTCAATAAAGGGTAAGGAAAAGTGGTATTTTTTATTTGCTTTATTCAATTCATTGTAATCAACATAAATCTGCCACTTGCCATTTTTCTTCGAAATAACGAGTAGTGGGGATACCCATTGATTGTCCAAGATTGGATAAATAAACACAACATCCAGTAGTTTCTGCAGTTCTTCTTTGATAATGTTCTTTAAGGTAGGATTCATCCTTCTCTATGGTTGTCTAACATGTCGGCATTCTTATTTTATTTATATGTGATAGGTACATAGATCAGTAGGGGTCCCTTTCATATTTGTATCTTCCCAGGCGAAGGCTTCCTTTTGATCCCGAAGGACTTTCAGTAATTATTCAGACAGGGAAGGTGAAAGATCGGGATTAATGTCCAGCGTTTTCCCGGGATCAATTTCTACAAGAATACTTTTATGGGGTGTAATGACAAGAATGTTTTCAACTTCAGTTTTTGGTTCAATAGTTTCCTGGATGGTGCAACTCATAACATATTCTAATAACTGGTAGGTTGAATCAGAAACATAGTTGGGACTATTGATAAATGTGGTAATATCATCATCTTTTGTTTCATCCTTAAACAAAGGGCTTCTCTGATGGTAAGAATTTATCAAATATCTTCATTTTCAAGTTCAGGCTCCTCCGTAGGTGGAGATTTTTGTATTAAGGTAAATCTTGGTTTAATTGATGAACTTGGTTCTGTAGGGGGATAAAGGATAAGGTTCTTTGTGATTTCCCCATTGGATATTACCATATTTCCCGATCAACACCCAATATAAGTGTGTGCGGTCACAATCCAAGGTGTTCCTAAAATCAAATTATGTCCCCCATCTAGAGCTTGAGTTTGAAACACCAGAAGACTGACAGGGTACTGCCACGAATCTACAGAGATAGTCACATCTCCTAAGTTCCCTATCGGTCGTACAGTGGACCAGTTTACAAGTTCTAAGATTGTAGGAGTTTGTTTTAAGGTCATGTAAGCCCAAGGTAAGTGTATTTGATGATGTTATAACATTAATTGTAGTCCCTAGGTCTACCAACAAATTTGGGATACTCCATTAATCTGTACCGTAAGAAACGAGTTCCCTAGATTTCCATTTTTAATAGGTGTAGGCTTTCCCAACATTATGTCTGATAACTTGACCATGACATGGATAATGAGTGGGTGCTTCGGTTTTCTTCTAGGATTCTTAGAATAAAATTCTTTGATCATTTTGGAATAAATCGATGCATCTTTTATAGGTTGAAGTAACAAGATCTTGACAAATAATTTCTACAATTCCACCAAAAGGTCAAATTTAGGATAAGGGATTTGTTTCCTCAAGGATAGTCTTTGAGGACAAGGTGGAGCAGTCTGACATCCTCAAGTGACAATTGTTTGAGAAGGGTATTGTTGTCCCATGGGAACTTGTGTTGAATCACCCCTAGTTGTTCTAGAGGAATTCCTAGGTTATGGTTTTGAGGCTTCATCGTCAATGTGTTCAACAATTATCAACGTAGTCTTAGTATTTATCACCCGATCAAACCAAAGGTTCAATTCATTACATTACGTAGTGGAAACACTGTATGTAGGAAGGTTGAGTGTCTCAACCTGTTGAGCCCCCCTATTTTTCAGGTTTGGGTTGGATTGAACAGGCAGTTCTGGACGAAGAGGAGGATTACTGGTGGAGGTGTTAGAGGGAAGTTGTAACTCTTGTTGCAGCATAGGATGAGAGAATTTTCTGAAAGGAAGAGAAGGTCCATGCTAGCTCTGGGACCATGAAGGGGTTGGAACAGGTTGGGTAGACCATGATTTCCAGGGCATTGGATATTGATAGTATTGCATCATGAAGGTGAAAAAGGTATAGAATGAGATCGAAATTTCAAATTATTAAAATAAGGAGAAGGGTCTTGAGGAATACCTTGATTCATGTTCTATGGTTGTAGTTTCCATGGTCTCTTTGAAGCAATGAAGTAAATTTGATCTACCTATTCATTTTCTCCCTGAAAAACTACCTTCAGCTGAGGAACAGATGGACATGTGCTAATAAAATGACTTTTCTCACACATTGCACAAGTTTCAACATTATTGAGTGGCCATTCCTTTAGTGGGTGCTTCTTTTTGCATTGAGGGAAAAAAATGGCCATTGCCTTCTCGGCTTCCATCTATTTTTATTTTTCCTATAGAACATCCAGTTGTGAGGATAATGTGCTCAAAATATCAGTCCTCAAATTATCCAACAAGTTTCCAATTTCTTCTTTTGTGACCCCACTGCTAGATGTCTTAAGCGCTAGTACTCCTTTCATATGCCTTGCAACTCCACGTGAACATTTGATTCACAACTCATAGATGGTGTCAAATTCTTCCTTTGATATATCTCCCTTTCCTACCACATTCAGGAGTTCCAAAGATTCCTCCCTTTGTGCCCAAAGAAAGATTATCTTTAAGATATCCTTATCCAAATCACTATGGCCCAATCTTTGCAGACTGTATTTGAAGTGTTCCACAAAGTCCTCCATGTTCTCATCCTCTTTCTGCACAATCTTAAATATTTCCTCCTTAATGTCTCGGGATTTGCAGTAGTCCTAATATTTTTCAAGGAAAATTGTCTTCATGTCATTCCATGTTGTAATATATTTTCTCCCTAAACTCATAAACCATATGAGACTTGTTCCTTTCAAATTAGTGGGGAATATCTTCAATTTATGAGCATTAGAAATTCAATCATATCCTCGACAGATAACATCTAATTCGAAGAGGAATGTGTTCAAATATTCATAAGAAATACCATGGAAATTAGGTAATGTTGTCAAAGGAATAGGTTTCATAGGTGCATCACCTCTAATATCTCCAATTGGGAACTCGATCGTGGAAGTTGTATGAGCCATGAATATCTTCCAATATTCACTTGGAATCTCAATGGGTTCTGGTTGTTCTATAACACGAGGTTGAGGTTGTCTAATAGCACTTCCTCAATCAAATGGTGGAGTTAATTCCCTTGAGTCTCCCTCTTCTTCTTCTGAACTTGTAATGCTAAATTCCTAGGATCATTTGCTTCATTTTTCCTCTTCCTTGAATTATGCCTCTACTATTGGGAGAGGTTTTGGTTGTGAAACTATCTATCCTCCAAATTTCGTATGAGATCTAAACCTAACAATAGCTCAGGGTGATGCTCGTGACTCATCTCTATTGGAAAATACTGGGGGGGGGTGAATCAATATTCCTTTGCAATTAGAACTTTTAAACCTTTTAAGAGAATTATTTAATCTTCAATTATCATTAATGTTTATGCAGTAACAAAAGTGAATAAAAGAACACAGGAGGCAGGAAAATTTTAGGCGGAAAACCCCCTCCGAGTCAAAAACGACCAAACACTTTTCTAATAATTCTTTAATCTCCAACTCCAATTGAAAAGAAGGCTCCAATTTCCTAGAATCTAGAAAATAATTCTTCTCCAAATCCCACTGGATGGACGCTCCAACGCCCGAGATTCTTCAGTAGTCAACTGAACAGATGCCCCAACACCCAATGAGCTACAACTCACCCTAGCACCACCCTACCACCATGAAGTTTTCACAAGCTTGAACCTGTTGGTGACTTCATGCACCAGCCTAGCACCACCTTACCACCCTATAGAAGTATAAAAGAAGAATGGACTCCCGTACTAGGGAAAATGGTCCACTTTACAATGATATAGAATGATGTAGAATAAGATGACACACTAGACCATAACCGCAACTATGACACAACCACCTAATGATGATCCTAGAGCTCCTGACACCACCTATTCAACTCTTGGTAGATAGACACTTGTACAACTTTTACAAAGATGCTTTTACAATGTACAATGATACTTTTACAATGATACTTTTACAATGTCTGTATGCAATGCTGCCCACTTGAAGATTTCAAGTGGTGAACTTCTTACTGTCGTTCTGCACCTTGATTGCTACTCTTGTCATGCTGCCCTTTCTCATTCTTCAGAGAATTATATTATGCATTGAGTCTTCTCTTGATGAATATATAATACCTGAAAAAATTCTTCAAGGAAATACCCATGACATGATAATAGCAAAACTTACCTCATCCTACAGAGCATATGTCAGTGCTAAAGAAAAAAAACAACTTAGAATACAAAGAACCTAATGCAATTAAGAGATGAACATGCATATACATAAGATACTTACCTGTAGCTTACCTCTGTTGCATCATTTTTCTCCACCTTGCTCTTTTCCTGCCCTAGAAAGTCTGGTCCTTTGCACCCCTTGATAGCACTTAATCTAGTTTTTCTTGCCTTCTAGGATCACGATATTTAATCTAAATTATCTCTACGATTTCAAATCCCTGACATGTGAGCTTTGGTCCTATAGAAGCCCTCTAAGTCTTATTTCCAATGCCATAGGTCTGACCCAATTTGGACTCTTCAAGGAAAAGTTATGCCCAATCTCTCACAATGACCTAATTATGGACTAGTTCAGTAGAGTGAACTTATATGACGTGCCACGTGTCACTGTTTCCTCCTTCAGCTCTGAAATTGATACACAGAAAACTACAGTCTATGCCCTATCCACCACTTTTTACAGAATTCCAATCCTCTTCTCAGAGAGAAAGTTATGGAGATTTTCCCAAGGTCAATTCTTTGCTATGAAATTCGGCAGCCTGCAAAAACTCTAACTTCCACATATCATATCTCAGATAATATAGCAAGCCAAGATCTGAAATTTGGTCACGACATTCATCTAGAAAATGCATCAAATGGTTTTTAATTTCGGAATCTAAGACTTTGCAACAATTAAGTTATAGAGAAAATTCCACCATCACTTCATTTGGAGGATATATGAGATTTATTTTTATAGAGTTGAGAGGGGCTTCTATAGAGATTGTTGGAGGGATTTTAGGAGCTTAAAAAATTATTAATTAATGACTATTCCATGACCAAAACCAATTATGAGTGGCATGCCACAACCCCATAGGGTTTTAGCCCACTAACTGGGATTACTAACTTCAAACATGAATATCTCTCAAACCGTGAAGAGTTACTTGGTGTGCCATATATCAATGGAAACATCTCGATGAGTAGAATCTATCTAGAATATCCTTGAGTCAAAATAGAGTAATTTTTCAAGTCATAATTCCCTTGCAAGATCAAGGTAGACCCTGGTGATTCTTGGGTTGACATCAATGACAACCTCAGATCATCTTTAGATCAACACTCTCTCCCTTTGGCATTGATGGCAACACAAGTAATCCCCCTGTGATTAGGGCACCTCTTCCTACTGCCTTCTCTCCCCCTTTGACATCAATGGCAAAGGGTAACTCCCCTTCACACATAACCATCCCTTGGACCTATACACACTTCCACTCCCCCTTTATTTTCTGAATAAGAAAAATCTAATGAGAACTTGGGAGAATCCCAAGCTTCTGGTGAAGATATTCAAATTCTTCACGAGGTAAAGGTTTAGTGAAGATATCAACAATTTGTTCTTTTGTACCAACATATTCAAGTTTGATATTCTTTTCTAGGACTTGTTCTCTAACAAAATGATATTTTATCGGAATGTGTTTTATTTTTGAATGCATGACAGGATTCTTGGAGATGTTGATGGCATTGGTGGTGTTAGCGCTTGAGATTTCACCCTAGGCTGAGGAAGGTAAACCTTCAAGGCAACATCAAACCATTTCACCTCGTAGCTAGCCCTACGGGGTATGAGAAGGCTCTCTCCGGTCTATCTCGGCAAATTTTCAATGGGGTGAGATGACCAATTAGGATCAAAGATATTAGGCTAGTAAACTGATAAGGAGGGTTGATCTAAAGTTTTTAGGGTTTTTGGTGGCAATTGGAGGGAGTGCAATTCAGGGTGTGGGGATTGAGCTCAGTTTTTGCAGGTGGGTCTTTGGGGCAAGGAAGGAGTTTGTGCTGATGCCTTAAGCTGAGATGGATGATCAAGAAGAAAGAGAGGGAGCTAAAGAGGGCAAATAATGACTTTGAATCCTCTTTAGACAGTGGAAAACATAAATATTAAACAAAATTGAAAGCTGAGCATGGCATGCATGAATTCAAACTTTATCACTTCTTTTGTTTAATTAGTAGCAATAGAATAAGAGATGGAACACATAAACACACTTACAATGACAAGTAGGAAATACACCATCAACACAATAATCCACAAGAATCCACAATGATGTCTGCAAAACCCTGGCCTTCCTTTTCCTCAAATTGCAGAGATACAAGTAAAATATACAATAGAGCTTCTCCCTCAAGAGTCCAACCATCAAAATGAGGATGAGAAGGCATCATATAGCTGATCTAACTCCTTTCCCCACCTCTAGGGGTCGAGCTCAGCTTCCTAGGAGCAGTTTGAACTAATTCTAAACTAAGAACTAGATAATAGGCAGTCAAAACAACTTGCCTCTAAAACTTAGGAAACTAATCCATGCATTAAATTTTCACTATTTACATCAAAGAAAGTTCTAGAAGTGCCAAAGGAGAGTAAATGCATCCATGTGCCATGAAAATTACACCAAAGTTTCTTATTTACATGCCCAAAAGTCATCCAAGAGTAAAAACAGTGTTTTGCTGGCCGAAATGGTCAAATCTGGCAATTTTCCCTGAGTGGTCGCGCCCCTCCCTTGGAGTGGTCGCGCACATTGGCAGCTGTGTTTGAAGGCCTGCCTGTTGTCCAAATCAGGTGCAAGATAGCTTGTTGGAAAGGTCTATGAGTCTAATTTCCAACCCCACTGGAATTTCTGAATTTGGAGTTGCTTTGACCCCTCAAACGTCATTTCTCCCAAGGCAGCTTTCTGCAACTCAAAAAAGGGGCAGAAAGTCAAAATTTGCATGTATTTTGAGCTTTTGGAAGTCCAAATCTCCATAAAATTTGAAGTCCATCCATAGGAAAGTGTATTTTTGCATGAAAATTCCAAAAATGTAGAGTTTTCCCCGTTTTGAGCTGTCCCCATGAGTGGTTGCGCGCGGGGTGAGACCACTCCAATGGCCAAAACCTGTAAAATTCTCAAAAATGCCAAAAATGCCTCAAAACTCTCAAAATTTCTTGGGTTTGCTGCTAGGAGGATGCTAATTAGTATCATGGTGAGTTAGAGAGGCCTCAGCCAAGATACGGAGCGGGTTGGTCTTCTTCTTCCGTTTTTGTGCCTTGGCCAAACTCCTTGGATCCGGCGATTGTAATTTTGGCATTTCTCTAAAACCATGACACCTGTGCAAAACGGGAAGGAGGTTTTTCTTCTTTGGCATGTTATGAGAAAAAACCTCTCTCAGTTTTCGAAAATTCATCTTTGATTGCTCAGAAACAGCTTTTGAGTGCGACTTGTCCCGATGTGTGAAACAAGGGATTTTGTCGAAATGGAGCGAAATGAAGGGGATAGAGGGCTTCTAAATTCTTGGGGAAATTTTTGAGAGTGGGGAGGGATGTTAAGAAGCAGGGGAAAGTGGAATCTCAGAGATTGAGTGAGGGGGAAGGGGTCGAAAAGGACAAAACACAGGCCAAACCTAGAAAATCGCCAGGTTGTAGCTAGAAACTAGGGTTTGCGCAAAAATGAGGAATTTGGTGGATCTAAGGGATGGGAAGTGTTTGATAAGGTACTTTAAGGATAGGGGAAGGTGTATGAACATCAGGAAACAATTTTTGCCGGTGATTTGACCATCCAAGAGAAATTGCCTTCAAAACCCTAGGAGAGGGAAATGACCTTGCCTAGGTGCAACGGAAGCATTAACAAGGTGTGAAATGACTCATTAGACACTGACATGATAATGAAAACCCTATGAATGATGATAAACTCATCTGAATGATGACATGGACTGACATTTGGGCAACTTTGAACAGAGTGAAAGCAAACCCTAGACCTAATGCTTAGTGACCAAATTTTGCTTGAAGACTCACTGAAATAACAAAATTTGACCTTGACACTCTGAGATCACTTTGTAAGAGCATATTTGATCACTGTAGGAAGGCTGAAAAGACTGACACTAACAGGTGGTATCACAGAAGATGGGAATAGGCTCACTGAATTGTACTTGAAGATCTTACAAAGTTTGTTTCATCCAAAGGACTTGAGTACAATAAGCTATCGCTGCAATGTATTCTGCTTCCACTGTAGATAACGAGATTGAGGTTTTCTTTTTTCTCAACCATGATAAGAGACAACCACCTAGATAGAATGTTGTTGCTGCACTAGTACTCTTACAATCATCAATGCTTCCTGCCCAATCTGCATCTGTAAAGGCTTGAATAATGAGATTGTTGCCCTTGGGATACCACAAGCCATATTATGTTTTTCCCTTTAGATAACGAATAATTCTGTTGATGATAATAATATGTGATTCTTTTGGTGCTGCTTGGAATCTTGCTACTTGTCCAACTTCTTGCATAACATCTAGTTAGGAGTTTGTTACATATAGAAGACTACCAATCATAGATCTGTACAACCACTTATCCACATCCTTAGATGAGTCGTCTATGCTCAATTTGCAACCTATTACCATCGGAGTGAGGATGGATTTTCAATCTCCCATTTTGAATTTCTTGAGCATTTCCTTGATGTACTTGGCTTGACATAAAAATATTCCTTTCTCTTGTTGAGATATTTGAAGCCCTAAGAAGTATGTCAACTCACCAAGTAAAGAAATATCAAACTCACTTTGCATCTTTGTAGCAAATTTATTACTTAGTCAATCATCATTGCTACCAAAGATTATATCATCCACATATACCTCAATGATAGTTAAATTATTCTTATCTATTTGTACATAAAGATTGCTATTAGCAGTACCTTTCTTGAACCCTTGTTGACGTAGATATCTGTCAAGACCAGTATACCATGCTCTGGGAGCCTGCTTGAGACCATATAGAGCCTTCTTTAACCTGCAAAAATAGTCTTCTTTTTATGATAGTAGAAAACCTTCAAGTTGTTTGATGTAAACTTCTTCTTCTAATTCTCCATTTAGAAATGCTGACTTAACATCCATTTGGTGGACTTTTATTTTTCTTGAACATGCATAGGTGAGAAACGTCTGGATGGCTTCCATTCTGGCAATTGGTGCAAATGTTTCGTCAATATCAATTCCTTCCACTTGTGCATAGCCTTTGCAAACAAATCTTGCTTTATTTCTGGTAACCTTTCCATCTTCATTCAATTTGTTCCTGAACACCCATTTAGTCCCAATGACATTTTTATCTTTTGGTCGTGGAACTAATTCCCAACTATTATTCTTCTCGATTTGATCCAATTCTTCATTCATATCTGCTACCCAATGTTCATTCTAGCTGGCTTCCTCAAAACTATTAGGCTCAAACGTTGCTAGAAAAGAAATGTGAGCTTGTTGTGATGAACGAAGTTGTCGACCTTTTCTTGTTCCAATTCCTTCATTTATGTCACCAATGATTTGATTTGATAGATGGTTCTTTTGAATCCATTTTTTTGTTCTCTTTGGAGGAGCTTCTTGTTGTTGTTCCTGCATATCTTTTTGATCATTATTTACTTCTTCTTGGTTGATAGTTGCTTCTTTTTGTAGAATTTTCTCTGTACCTTTTTCAGTCTCTGTCTCAAGGTTCAAAGATTCTAGATCCTCATCATTATTCGTTAGAACACTATCTTTGTCAAATGTAACATTTATGCTCTCCACTATCTGTTTTCATCTTAGATTATAGAATTTATAGGCCTTTGTTTTGCATGAGTAACCAAAAAAGATACCTTCATCAACACATGATTCAAACTTACCCAACTTTTGATCTTCTCTTTTGATATAACATTTGCTTCCGAAGATTCTGAAATATTTTACATTAGCTGTTTTCCTTTCCATAATTCATATGGGGTCTTATTGCAATTATTTCCGAGAAGACCTATTTTGATAATGAAGACTGTCGTATCAATTGCTTGAACCCATAATTTTTCATCCAATTTTGAGTCCTTCAGCATTGTTCTACCCATTTCCTATACAGTTTTGTTCTTTCTTTTAGTAACTCCATTTTGCTGAGGTGTTCGTGCTGTTGCAAATTATCATTTTATTCCATTTTCGTCACAGTATTGCTGAAATAATTTGGAAGTGAATTCTTTTCCATTCTCTCATCTTAGAAACATTATTTTTAAATCAGTTTCATTTTCAACCAACTCCTTGTAGATCTTCAAGCACTCAAATGCTTCAGATTTTTTCTTTAGGAAACTGACAGCTATCATCCTGGTATAGTCATCTATCATTAACATGAAATATAATTCTCCATATAAGCATTTTGTTCCTATAGAACCACATAGATCAGTATGTATCAATTCCAATGGATGTGATCCAAAATGGAACTTAAACCTCTAAGTCTTCAAATATCGGAAACAAAGATCACAAAGAAAAACATTAAGGAATGGTAGAAACCCAAGTGAAGCGGAAAATGATGTATCATTGAATCAAAGCCGTCGGATTTTCCAGATCAACAGTTGGGATTGAATCAACGATATTAAATTAGAGGTGGCCAGTAAAACATATCGGAGGCAGCCCATTAGGAAGTGAGATCAGTGATCCAATGATTAAATGTGAGCTGTGAGATGGGGCGCGCAGATCCAACGGTGGACATCACATCATAATAATCCAAGAGGAGGACTTAACCGCAGGTCCAAAGACCATGCGATATGTGATTTCCACTTTATCACATCGCAATGATCCAAAGAAGAAGGACTAAGACCCGAAGCATTTTGAAAGGCCAATGCGTGATTGCGATATTGATCGCATCGCAAAGGGGAAGGACCATTGATCAGCTGCAAAACTGCTAATGCATTGATCGCCAATGAGGCCGATCAGAGTGATCAAAGATCGGGCAAACAATACAAAGGAGCATTAACCATTGCGACAGTGCGGACCTGAAAGGATAATAGGGCAGGCTTTATGAAATTTAAGTTCTAGCTCAAAGCTTCGTGGTCAAATTTTTCAGTGTTTCCAATATATTTCTAGGTGTTGTTATGTTTGAACTAAAAGAGCTATTTCGAGATTTTTGTTATGAAGAAAGGCTGGACGGTTGGGTTCACCGTGCCCGCTGGTCCTTTTCGTTCAAACTGTTTCTATTATGAACAATTGTGCCATGCTATAAGCGATAATCATGTAACCAAAACATGTTATAAAAACACGAATAAAACATAACAGTGGGGGGAGTTTAGTAGTTGAAAAATAAAACAAAAAAACTGTGCCAAACAGGACAGAGAGCTAGAGAGCTAGAGTACAGAGGTGGAAAGCCGATCAGAGCAGAGCTAGGGAGGTTGTGAAGCCATCCACGGGGTTTGGAGGTCATGACACTTTGTTTTAAAGTGTAAACTTTGTGTATTTCCATTGACTTTTGTGTTGAGACTCAGTCTTTGAGCTCACACTTGTAACTCTATTTTGAAGACATAATATAGAGGTCGCACTGAATGGTTAGACTAGGAGATGTAGCCACGAAGTCTGGTGAACTCCTTTATCATTTGGCTGTGCTGATATGTGTTTTATTATGTCTTATAATTGTTGATTTTCTATATTATTCACAATCTTATCGATCCATTGCACTAAGTAGTACAGGTATTTCCTGCACATAAGTCTATAATACCTTAGTCTTTATTTAAGATCGCATTTTAGATCAAGTGGTATCAGAGGTTAAGGTTAAGGTTAGACAAGCTTGTGTAGGAATTTGAATGCTAACTAGATTAAAGCTCCAAAGAGGAGAAGAAGTTGTTGAGGCTAATCCATAGATTGGAAGAGTATTTTGTCAAAGGAGAATGGCAGAAGAAACTCCATTGGGATCAAAATCTCAGTTTCTAGACAGCTTTATGACCATAAGAGCTATGGTGGAAGAGATGTATCTGGAGTTCAAAAAGGATTGAGGTGAAGGCACTTCAACACCTACACTAGACAAAGAAGTGGAACCTTTTCTATTTGCACATCCAGAAGACAAAGGAAAAGGAGGAATTCCTCCTCCACCATCTCCTCCATCATCATAATCATCATCATCATCATCATCATCCTCATAGTCATCCTCTTCTCATAAAACTAGCTCTTCTAAGAATAAGAAGAAAAATTCTCTAATCAAATTAGATGTAAAGTTTGATTTTCCAATTTATGATGGAGAACTTAATGCAGAGAAGCTAGATAATTGGATAAGGAAAATTGATGTATATTTCAGGGTGCAGAACGTTGAATCAGAAAAGAAGAAGATCCAGTTGGCTAGCCTTCTACTAGGAGGAACTGCACTGGTATGGTGGGAAGGCAAGACACAAGATGATCTTCAAAAACATGGTAAATTCATTTCTACCTGGAATGAATTTGTTTCTACTATCAAAAAGCAATTCTATCCTTTGGCTTACATGCAACAAGCAATGATGAGTTGGAAAACTCTTTGGCGATTGAAGGGACAGAGTGTACACAGTTATACTCAGGAATTCAGGAAAAGAGCTTTACCTCTAGGTATTTCATTGGACTCACCTGAGACTTTATTGAAGTATATAGGTGGTCTTCATAGTTATTTAAAACATACTATACTTATGTTTAATCCCACTAGCTTAGATGATGTATCAGTTCAAGCAACACATCTAAAGGCTAGAGGTAATAATGTAAACCCAGAGGTTGGTAAATAATCTAAATATTCTGTAAACAAGAAAAAGGAAAAGAAGAAACTAAAATGGAAGGAGAGGAAAGCAAACACTGTAAAGAAGGATAAACCTTCATGCACTCATTGTAAGAAAGAAGTACATGATGAGGCACATTGTTGGTCTTTACATCCAGAACTGAAGCCTAAGAAGTTCGCGGGTAAGGAGAGAAATAATGTTTCTACTATTCAGAAGGACTTGGGGTCAGACTCAGGTGATGAAACAACAGTTGCAGCCACAAGTATTAAAGGTAAAGATTTTGAAGCATCTACAAGTAATTCTTCAAAATCTATTGATAATGAAAGTAATGAGAGGAAAAGAAATGAGCTCTTTCATATTAGAGTAATTTCCAAGCATAATAAGATTGATACTTTATTTGATAGTGGATCACAAGTAAACTTAATTTCTGAAACAATTGTAAAGAAGTTGGGATTAGAAACAAATCCTCATAAGAAACCATAGCCATTAGGTTAGGTGTGTGATAAAACAAAGCTACAAGTAATGAGACAATGTAAACTTAGGTTTTCTATTGGATTAACATTTGTAGATGAGGTTAAGTTAGATATAGTTCCATTGGATATATGTGGTATTGTTTTAGGAAGTCCATACTTGTATGATAGGAAAGCTTTTTTCTATAGAGATGAGAATAAGTATCAACTTAATAAAGATGGAATAGAATACTCTATAAGGGCTCATAAACGTAAAGATAACTACTCTCTCATAAACTCAAGACAAATCAAAAGAATTGTGAATTCAAGTAATCAATTTTTACTAATGGTTGTAAAGGAAAAGGATCCTGAAAAATCCAATGCATTTGAAGGCTGTGATCCTAAACAGAAAGTTGATTTAGCTAAAGTTGTTTCAGAGTATGATATTCTATTTCAAGAACCTAAAGGTCTGCCACCCAAGCAGGAAATAGTACATGATATTCATTTACAACAACATGCTCCACTACCTAACATTGGAATGTACAGGTTATCGTCTTTAGAGAATGCAGAGATAAAGAAGTAGGTACAGGAGTTGCTCGATAAGGGGTTTATACAACCAAGCACATCACCATGTGGATTTCCAATCATGCTGGTGATAAAGAAAGATGGTTCGTGGTGAATATGTATTGATTTTAGAGCACTAAATAAAATAACGATCAAGAATCATTATCCCCTTCCTCAAATAGATGATTTGTTAGATCAATTGAAAGAAGCAGTTTACTTTTCTAAGCTACATATAAGAAGTGGCTACCATCAGATCAGAGTCACAGAACAGGATGCCTGGAAGACTGCTTTCAAGACAAAGCAAGGACTTTATGAATTGTTGGTTATGCCTTTTGGCTTAACTAATGCTCCTGCTACATTTATGTGAGTTATGAACAATGTATTTAGACCATTTATTGATGACTTTGTAATATTTTATTTAGATGACATTCTTGTTTTTAGTAAGACATGGGATGAACATGTAAAGCATGTGAAGCAGACTTTAGATGTTTTAAAAAAAGAAAATATCTATGTAAAACTGTTGAAATGTGAATTTGGCAGAACATCTTTAAATTATTTGGGTTGTATTGTAGGGGGTGGTGAATTGAAGATAGATCCCTCTAAGATTGAATTCATTGTGAATTGGCCTAAACCCAAATCTTCTTCAGAAGTTAGGAGTTTCCTAGGGGAAACACAATACTGGAGAAATTTTATTGTTAACTTTTCATTGATTGCAACTCCTTTACATGCTTTAAGAAGTTTGAAATAGGTGTTTCAGCGGGGAGGAAAACAGTAGAAAGCCTTCAACAACTTGAAAGAGAAAATTAGTACAACACCAGTACTATCACTACCAAATCTACAACATCCATTTGAGATTGAGATAGATGCCAGTGACTATGCCATGGGAGCAGTGTTGATGCAACACAGGAAACCCATATGTTATCATTCTGAGACATTTACTTATGTAGTAGTTAATTATCCTACATATGATAAAGAATTGTATGCAATAGTACAAAGTGTGAAAAAGTGGAAACATTACATAATGGGTAAAGAAACAATCATACATACCGATCATCAACGACTTCAATATTTACACTCACAAACTAAATTGCAACAACCAAGACACTATAGGTGGATGGGTTTTCTACAAAAATTTCATCTTGTCATCAGATATAAGAAAGGCATACATAATAAGGTTGCAAACATGTTATCAAGACCAATCATAAATTCATCTACTATACTTAGGCATAAATCAGTAATTCATGAAATTTACATTGAACAATATGCTCAAGATGTAGATTTTAAAGATGTATATGGAACTTTAAGTCATGGCAAATAGGTAGAAGAATTGGGTTATTATGTAAAGGACCAACTCTTATATCATTTAGGAAAGCTATGCATTCCACAAACTGAAAGAGCTAACGTAACTCGAGAAGCACATACTTCTCTCATATCAGGTCATTTTGGTGTAAGTAAAATGGTTGCACAGTTGCAAAGGTTCTGTTATTGGCCAAGAATGCATGAGACAGTTTCTAGATATATCAAAGGGTGTACTATGTGTGCTACAAGCAAACCCAGTAATAGAAAATTAGGCTTGTACACTCCACTCCCAATTCCTTCTCGTCCTGGGAAAGTGTTTCCATGAATTTTGTTGGGGGATTGCCAAAGTCTAGGAAAGGTCATGATTATTTGTTTGTAGTTGTGGATAGGTTCAGTAAAATGTGTATTTTGATACCATGTAATAAGAAAGTTATAGCTGAACAAATAGCAAATTTGTTCTTTCAAAATGTATGGATTCATTTTGGGTTACCCACTTCTATTGTATCTGATCGAGATTCTTGATTTATTGGGAAGTTTTGGTCAAGTATATGGGAGTCAATGGACACCAGATTGAAGAAAAGCACAACATTTCATCCACAGACAAATGGTTAGATAGAAGTGGTCAATAGGACAGTGATCCAGTTGTTCAGAGGCTATTGCAACAAGCATCTCAAGTTTTGGGATGAGCATTTGTGTTATGTCCAACATGCTTACAATTGTGCCAAACATTCTTCTACTTAGAGATCTCCTTTTGAGACTTGTTTTGGTTTTATACCAAAGTCTCCCTTGGATTTTTTCTTTGGGTAAAGACATAGCAGTTGATGGACACAGGGATGTAGACAAAGCAACCAAGTTCATTGAACAAATCTAGGAAATTCACCAGGTAGTATAGTGACAACTAGAAAGAAGTCAAACCAAGTACAAGGCAAGACATGACAAGCATTTATTTGAGCATAGTTTTCAAGCTGGTGATCAAGTCTAGCTGTATATAGGCAAAGACAGAATGTAGGGTGAAGGTAAGAAGATTAAACCAATAAGGTATGAAACTTTCAAGATACTTGCTAAAATTGGTGAAAATGATTTTCACCTTGATTTACTAGCTTATATGCAGATCTATTGAGTCGCTAATGCAGAGAACTTGAGATTGTATGAACCTTCATTGATTGAAGATCCTGAAGAGAAAATGCAGTTGCCTTCTATTGAGGATCTGTTGCTAGAGTATCTCAATGAGTTACAACAAGACACAGTTCTAGACATGAAGGTAAGAACTTCGCATCGAGTGGATGTTGAGTACCTGAGAGTAGGGCTCAAAGGTTCAAATCCAAGCAAAGAAAGATGGATAGAAATTGGACAAGTGAAGGTGCAATATCCTCACTTGATCGATGCCAAAAACCAACTTTTGGTGGTCCAAAAGATTTTCAGTGGGGAGGTGTGATCCAAAATGGAACTTAAACCTCTAAGTCTTCAAATATCGGAAACAGAGATCACAGAGAAAAACACTAAGGAATGGCGGAAACCCAAGTGAAGCGGAAAATGATGTATCGTTGAATCATAGCCATCAGACCTGCTAGATCAATGATCGGGATTGAATCAATGATATCGCATCAAAGGTGGCTACCAGAATGTATCAGAGGTAGCCCATTGGGAAATGTTATCAACGATCTCGTGATTAAATGTGAGCTGTCGGATCGGGTGCACAGATCCAATGGTGGATATCGCATCGCAATAATCCAACAGGAGGACTTAATCGTAGGTCCAAAGACCATGTGATATGCGATTTCCACTTTATCATAATGCAATGATCCAAAGAAGAAGGACTAAGACCCGAAGAATTTTGAAGGGCAGATGCGTGATTGTGATATTGATCGCATCATAAAGGGGAAGGACCATTGATCAGTTGCAATATTGCCGATGCGTCGATCGCCGATGAGGCCAATCGAAGCAATCAGAGATTGGGAAAACAATACAAAGGAGCATTAACCATTGCGACAAAACGGACCCGAAAGATAATAGAGCAGGGTTTATAAAATTTGAGTTTTGGCTCAAAGCTTCATGGTCAGATTTTTCAATGTTTCCAATGTATTTCCGGGTGTTGTTATGTTTGAACTAAATGAGCTATTTTGGGATTTATGTTATGAAGAAAGGCCGGACGGTCGGGTTCACCGTGCCCACCAATCCTTTTCGTTCAAACTGTTTCTATTATGAACAATTGTGCCACGCTATAAGTGGTAATCATGTAACCAAAATGTGTTATAAAAACATGAATAAAACAAAACAACAGGGGGAGTTCAGCAGTTGAAAAATAAAATAGAGAAACTGTGCCAAATAGGACAGAGAGCCAGAGTACAAAGGTGGAAAGCGGAGCAAAGCAGAGCCAAGGAGGTTGTGAAGCCATCCAGGGGGTCTGGAGGTCATGACACTTTGTTTTAAAGTGTAAACTCTATGTATTGCCACTGACTGTTGTGTTGAGACTCAGCGTTTGAGCTCACACTTGTAATATTTGTTTTGAAGACATAATATAGAGGTCACATTGAAAGCTTGGACCAGGAGACATAGCCAGGAAATCTGGTGAAATCCTTTATCATTTGGCTGTGCTGATATGTGTTTTACTATGTCTTATAACTATTGATTGTCTATATTATTTGCAATATTATCGATCCATTGCACTAAGTAATATAGGAATTTCCTGCATATAAGTTTGTAATACCTTAGTCTTTATTTAAGATCGCATTTTAGATCAGGATGTGATGCAAAGTGTTCTTTTGTTTTAAATCTGCATTTTGTCTGCTTACCTTGCCGACATGCCTCATATAGTGTGTTGGAAGGTTTTGAGATTTTTTGCATTTCACGTACTTCTTCCTTTTTTCTTATCCTGACAAGATTATCAAAGTTTATGCAACCCATTCATTTGTGCCATAACCAACTTTCATATCCTTTAGCTAGTAAACATGCTTTAGTTGCTTCATCCAGAACATATATGTTGTTTGGAGCTCGATTTTCTGTAGCCACAATTTTACCATACCTGCCTTTCCTGATTTCACATTTTGTAGAGTTGAATATCATTGTGTGTCCCTGATCACACATTTGTCCAACACTGAGCAGATTTTGATTCATGTTTTCAACCAATAGAACATTCTTGTCTAGAGTATCTTTGATTCCGAGACTAATGGTACCTGATCCTATAACATTTGAAGGTCCATAATTTCCAAAGGACATGGTTCCATCCTTCTTCTCTTTCAGAGATACAAATTTACTTCTATCTCTAGTCATATGCATTGAGCAACCACTATCAACATACCACACATCTTTGTTGTTTTGAGCCTTGAGAGTAAGAGCACAATTATCAGTGTTCTTCTTCTTCCATGTTCATTCATTCTGTGGCTTCGAAGATTCTCCTGGAGGATTTTCAAGTCTGCAACCTCTGGCTCTGTGTCCAAAGTTTCGACATTTGTAACATTCAATATTAATTCTAAAATGTTCAAATCTATTGATGTTCCATTGAGCCCTGGGAGGTTCATATTTCACAGATCTCCTAGAATTGTATTGGTTCCTAGGGTACGTGCGACATTTTGCAGCTTTATGACCAAATTTTCCACATGAATAACAATAGCCATGAAAACTAGTTGTCACCTGGATGGAAATCTTTGTCGGGAAATTTTCTTCCAAGGTTTTTCTTGCAAATCGTGTTCAATGAAATCTACATGCCTGTCAAATCTCATAGGTTCATTGTATTTTTTTGTAGAAGGTCCTAGTTCTTCTTCTTTGTAACCAAGGCCAGTTATGCCATTGTAAGATCGTTGATTGTTGATGAGTTCTTCCAATGCCCTTGAGTTGTTGGCATAGTTTTGGATAATTTTTCCCTTCTTCACTTCCTTACGCAGCAAGACTACTTCGACTTCTAATGCTTCCCTTTCTCGGTTGCTTTCTTCCAACTTCTTTTGAAGTGACTCTTCAATACATTTGTGTTCTTCAACTTCAATTTTGAGACCTTGAACTTGTTCTTCAAGAGTATTGGAACGGATCTTCTCAGCCTTGAGATCTTTTATAAGCTTGATTGCCTCCTTAGAAAATTCTTCTATAGTCAACCCTTCTTCTTCATTGTTTGATACCTCTTGCTTATTGTGCTTGGCCATAAACAATACTCTCTCATTGACTTCTTCTTCACTGCCACTGTCTTCATCGAATGATGGGCTATTTTCTTTAGAGAGAAATTTCCTTTTGAATCATTTCTTCTTACCTTTCTTGTTGAATTTCTTAAAGCCTTTTTTTCCTTTTGAGTTTCCATCACTTTTGTTCGAACATTTTGCTGTGAAATGCCCAACCTCACCACAACCGAAACATATCAATGGAAGTTTACCTTTGAATTTTCCCTTACCAATTTTTAGTTTTCTGTAAAGTAAGCATTTTCTCCATCTGAAAAACCTTCTTCATCATCTTCCTTTTCTTTACACTTGCAGGTGCAGGTGTAGGTCTTTGCCTTTGAAGGTTGTTTGTCCTTATTGGTTTTCTTAGATGCAATGAACGTAGTTCCTAGATGCGAAGTACCCTCTTCTTCATCAAGTCTCATTTCATATGTTATGAGAACTCCATGTATTTTTTGTTGCATTTGTCTAGATTTGCACTATATTCTAAGACTGATACCTTTGGGTTGAATCTTCCTGGTAACGTTCTAAGAATATTTTGTATAATAGTCTTCTCGTCAACAGGCTCTCCCAATCCTTCCAAAGTGTTGAAAGTATGCATCAATGTTGTCATCTTCTTTCATTTTGAGTTGCTCAAATTTTTCTCTGTAGATTTGAAGCTTTTCTTCTTTGACATTTGAGTCACCTACATATATATTCTCAAGCTTGTACCATACATTTTTGGCAGTTTTACAACCCAACATCTTATGATAAGAAGATTCAATAAGTCCACTGATAATAATTTTCTTTTCTTTTGCATCATTTACAAAATTCTTCTTACCTTTTTCATCTGTGGTTTGTGTAAAGCCATTTTGAACAGTGTCCCATACTTCATAACCTTGTGCCAAGAGATAGACCTCCATTCTTCCTTTCCAAAGTGCATAATGATTTTCATTGAATAAAGGTACACCATTCTTCGTATGCTCCATGATCTCCTTCTAGTTGTTAAATTTCAATTGAAGGAACCAAGCTCTGATACCAATTGTTGGAAAATACTAAGAGGGGGGGTGAATCAATATTCCTTAGCAATTAGCACTTTTAAACATTTTCAAAGAATTACTTAATATTCAATTATCATTAATGTTTGTGTAGTAACAACAGTGAATAAAAGAATAGAGGAGGCACAAAAATTCTAGGTGGAAAACCCCCTTCAAGTCAAAAACCATCGAACGCTTTTCTAATAATTCTTTAATCTTCAACTCCAATTGAAAAGAAAGCTCCAAATTCCTAGAATCTAGAAAAACATTTTCTCCAGCTCCCACTAGATGGACACTCCAACACCTGATATTCTTCAGTAGTCAACTGAATAGATGCCCCAACACCCAATGAGATACAACTCACCCTAGCACCACCCTACCACCCTGAAGTTTTCACAGGCTTGAACTTGTCGGTGACTTCATGCACCAGCGTAGCACCACCCTACCACCCTATAGAAGAATAAAAGAATAATGGACTCCCGTACCAGGGAAAATAGTCCACTTTACAATGATATATAATGATGTAGAAGAAGATGACACACTAGACCATAAACCCAACTATGACCCAACCACCTAATGATGATCCTAGACATCTCGACACTGCCTCTTCAACTCTTGGCAGATAGACACTTGTACAAATTTTACAAATATTCTTTTATAATGACTCTATACAATGATACTTTTACAATGTCTGTATGCAATGCTGCCCACTTGAAGACTTCATGTGGTGAACTTCTTGCTGTTGTTCTACACCTTGATTACTACTCGTTTCATGCTACCCTTTCTCATTCTTCAGAAAATTAGATTATGCATTGAGTCTTCTCTTGATGAATATATAATACTTGCAAAAAGTCTTCAAGGAAATACCCATGACATGATAATAACAAAATTTACCTCATCCTGCAAAGCATATGTGAGTGCTAAACAAAAACAAAAAATTGGAATACAAAGAACCTAATGCAACTAAGATATGAACATGCATATATAGAAGATACTTACCTATAGCTTACCTCTGTTGCATCATTTCTCTACACCTTGCTCTTTGCTGTCCTAGAAAGTCTGGTCCTTTGCACCCCTTGACAACACTTGATCTAGTTTTTCTTGCCTTCTAGGAGAACGATATTTAATCTGATGTATCTCTACGATTTTAGATCCCCAACATATGGTCTTTGGTCTTGTAGAATCCCTTTGAGTCTTCTTTCCAATGCCACATGTCTCACCTGATTTGGACTCTTCAAGGCAAAGTTATGCCCAGTCTCTCACAATGACCTAATTATGGACTAGTTCAGTAGAGCGAACTTGTGTGACGTGCCATGTGTCACTATTTCCTCCTTCGGCTTTGAAATTGATCTACATAAAACTAAAGTCCATGCACTATCTGCCACTTTTGACAAAATTCCAATCCTCTTCTCAGAGAGAGAGTTATGATGATTTTCCCAAGGTCACTTCTTTGAGATGAAATTTGGCAACCTGCAAAAACCCTAACGTCCACAGCTCATATCTCCAAACATATAGTGAACCAAGAGCTGAAATTCAGTCACGACATTCATTAGGATTTCGAGTCAAATGGGTTTTAATCTTGGAATCTCAGACTTCGCATAAATTAATTTATAGTGAAAATTCCACCATCACTACATTTGGAGGATATATGAGATTTCCTTTTATGGAGTTGAGAGGGGCTTCTATAGAGAATGTTGGAGGGATTTTAGGAGCTTAAAAAATTATTAATTAATGGCTATTCAATTACCAAAACCAATTATGAGTTTCATGGCACAACCCCATAGGGTTTTAGCCCACTAACTAGGGTTACTAACTTCAAACATGAATATCTATCAAACCGTGAAGAGTTACTTGGTGTGCCATATATTAATGGAAACATCTCGACGACTAGAATCTACAAAGAAGATCCTTGACTCAAAATAGAGTAAGTTGTGAAGTAAAAATTCCCTTGAAAGATTAGGATAGCCCCTAGTGCTTCTTGGGTTGACATCAATGACAACCTCGGATCATCTTTTAATCAACAATCTCTTGAAATAATTCCTTGGATATAGGTAACTCTACCTAGATATTTCCTTCCTCTTTTTGGGGGTCTTCCTCTACCCCTTTGTTCATGTCTTTGTTCATGCAATCAGAAAGCAAAAGAAAAACATTCAAATAAATCTGAAGCTCAGGACCTGGAACAGGGTGGAAAATTCCCTTCTGAGCACAAGAGATTGGCCCCTAAAAACAAGACAAAAGGAAGAGAAACAACCCAACCACAAAATCTAATATCAGGACCCGAAACAGGGTAAAAAACTTCCCTTACTAAGACAAGAGAGAAGTTCCTAAAATAAACAAGAAATTGAAATAACCAAAGCAATCTAATGCTCACGACCTAGAGCAAGGTGGAAACTTCCTTCCCTATGACGAGAGAGTGGTCCTAAAAAACAATAAATCAAAAAAACCAAAGTGATCTAACGCTCGGGACTTGGAACAGGGTGAAAATTTCCCTTCCCAGGACACAAGATTGGTCCTATGGTCAATACTGGTCGTACTTTAATGCCTTCGATAGCCTCCCCAGAAACGATAGCAAGATGTTGGTGTTTAGATATGAATTATAGAATTCACTATTTTCCCACATTAATTGTCAACCGGGGCTCATCTGGTTATTTCAAGGCTACCATACAATGTCTATGCAGGCCACAGTTTCCCTACCCAGCATTGGACATTCAATCAACAATATAACAATGTGTAACAACAAGCAATAACAGTAACAAAAATCAGAGTAACAAAAAATTAGGATTCATGACAACACAAACTTAATGAAACATTACAGTGATAAGGAAATAAGCATAATAGAAATAAACCTACACACACCACTAATCCAACAAAACCTGGTCAGGAGAGTGGGCCCAACTCCCTGATCAACGTTGTGGGAAAATATTGAAGACTAGTTAATACTCAGAAGATCAGGATTGCATTAATCAAAATGAAAATACAGAATTCTACTCTTACATTCTTAGAACTCTCGTGTCACTCTCTAGCAGTGTCTACTTTTCTAGCCCCATAACCTTACTTATACACTTCAATATTACAAAGATGGTATCAACAATTTCCAAATATTACGGCATTTGTCTTCATACAAATACAAAATGATCAATTGAGACATAAACATAATATGAATATAGCAAATACATCGCTCCAACAAACTCTCTTTGGTTGAATCATCGTTATAGCCAACATCTTGAGATAACGCTGCCAACTCATCAATAATCGTACGTTGAATTCTAGTCTGTTGATCATCACCCTTTCGAATCTGCAAAGAAACCTGGGTTAACAAGTCACATAAGCAATGCTCCCCTAGGACTATGCTTCAACGATTATTAATTCATAAAGACATGACAAATAGATATACCTTCATGTTCAATATACAAATTAACCTTTGCAAGGAAATGAAATAGGTGAAGAAAAGGGGTAAAAAGGTAGGTAAAAAGTAGGCAAATTTAGGAACCAATAGGAGCTCCTGTGCTAAACATTTGCAATAAAAATCCCTTGAAAGAGAGGTCATTAAATCATACTTTCAACAACCATAGTCATAATGTTTTTAAATATTCATCACTTATCTTACTACTATGATGGTTCTCAACTGGTGACCTCAAGTACTAGCCATATCCCCTTGATTTTGATACTCCTTGACATCAATGGAAACATCATGAAATCAATGACAACATTATGCTAAAAAAATATTATTATTATTATTATCATTAATTATAAAAATAATTAATATATAAGTTAAAAATACATACATTTAAAATAACATGTAACATGACTATTAACCATGGAGATTCATCCCCACTTTACCATGGAGACTCTTAAAATAAGCTTTGTTACAATACCATGGATATTTTTAAAATAAGCTTTGTTAGAATACCATGGCTTATTAATAGCACATGTCCAAAAATCCATAACCCATTTCATATCACACTTGTTCATATGATTTTTTTAATTAATCAGTTTAATTAAAAGGTAAAAAATGGCATAATTACTTTGGATTTAAATCTCAACCTTTGATTTGTGAATCCTACTAAGAATATTCTAAAATATTCCGTGGAGGTTGAATCAATAACATCCACCTAATAATTATTGATAATTAATATACCATATCCCAAAATAGAGATGTCTATCATTGTAATTAATTAAATTATAATTACACATATTCTTCATAATGGTTGTAATAGCAATAATCTTTTTAATTAAAACAAAATATATATATATATATATATATATATATATATATATTATGGATAGCCTTGTTTTTTTATTTAACGAATACTTTATTCTTATTTTAAGAGGGATAGATGTCAACTCTAGATTGAGCATGGAAGGACTTACACATTTCTTCATATTGAGCCATAGAATCCACCTCTATGCACAATGAAAAACTTTCCGTTATTAAAATGGCTAACAAGTATGATTAACTAGAGTTGTCTATGGCATAAACACATCATCTAAAACATATTTAATGGACTAGAAAAAGAATATTACTCCATTTTACAAAAGTAGCTAGGATTTTAATGATAATTTGATAAAGACAATTATAATTATTGAAATTTTTTATTGCATAATGGCCTAGTTAGTAAGCATAGCCCCTATCTAACAACTAAATATCGTAATGTTTTTAGAAGATTATATAAATAATAAAAATAACATCACTTCATCCTGCCAAATTTTCCATGTAAATTTTGAAATGGATGAGGAAGAAACTCAACCCCAAATTCTCAAATGTACCAACATTTTGACAATACATTTGAAGAGATTCCATACAAGAGTTGATATTCACTATTTTTTTTCTATTATATATACAAAATGTTCATTTTTATTATTCTACTATAATGATAGTAAAATAAGATATTTAATTACCTAGCAAGGAACATGTGAGAGAACCTCAATAAATAGGTAGCTTGTACAAGTTCCAAATGTTATGATCTTGTGCATTAGAAATGATAAGAAACTAATAATTGTTGTACATTTCAAGGTGGGAATCTCCTTTTACAATAAATACAATATAGAAGACAATATTTGATGATTCTAAGACTAGGTCTTCTTTGTATATATGTAGGCAACAAGGGGTAAAATTATAACAAAATGTGACCATGAGGGGTTCTAACTTACTATTGACACGTAATCTGAAATGGATGGGTGAACTGGACAGTCATCAGGAAGATGAACTGATCCGTTGTATTTATGTATATAAATATAAGTTAGCTAATGAATAATATATATCAGTTTTCTCTCCTGCCCATTCTGGAGTTACCCTGGCCTGACATGGTATCAGAGCACAGGTCCCAGAAATAGTTGTAACTCCTGCCTCTGCCAGGTTTCTGCTGCCTCATGAAACCTTTGTCCTGAGAGACCGCGCATCCGTTTTCTCTGCGCATCCGTGCCTCTGTCCTGGAGTCTGCGCATTGTTTTTTATAAACGCTTGCCTGAAAACGCTGCCCCTCTCTGCGCTGCCCCTCTTTGCGCATCAATACCTGAATGTATCGGTTATTACTCATCAACAATCGCTCATTTATTCTGCGCATTGTTTTTTTATGAACGTTCACCTGAATCCGCTCATGTATTTCCTGCTCATGTATTTGCTGTGGGTTCCTGCGCTTGTATTCCAAATAATCCTTTCAAGACTTTCTACTGCAAAGCGTGAACCGTTGTAGCAAAGCACACACAACAATAATATCATTATTGTGTTGAAAAGCGCTGTGTAGCCTATGTTCAAACTTCTTTGCACTATCTCCTCTCTCCAAAATTCGTTTTGTTTCTAGGGCAACTTCTCTTCAGCAAATCGCATCTGCTCTCCTATAAAAATCGGATTCTGTCGTCTCTGCTGTCTGGAATCATTTGCATCATTTAACACATAAGTTAACCGCTTTTCTCTTCGAGGACGGGACGAATTTGAAGTATTCCCTGTACTGCCCACACGGTGCATTGCAGAAACACCTGAACCATGGCGAGTAATGGGAGATCTTGAAGCTGACTGCGTTTTTTATTGTAAGAATGGTGTAAGAATGACTGCGGCTGCGTTTTATTTGTTTTGATCAGTTAAATGGTGCGGCCTCCACAGGATTTCCTTGGCGAATTTTCTTAAAATTAGCTTCAATGTCGGGATTTTGTTCAGTCTTTTAAAGACATTCAATTTTTCAGTAGATTCTGTTGCACAGTTCTCTGGTCTGTTCATTGCAATGTTGATGTTGTAGGCAGTTGCACAGTTTTTATAATGTTATCTTAAAGAATAAAGTGATATTATTGCAACAGCAAATGGGAATGAAGTTCGAGATTTTTAATGTTTGAAGTCAAAGTGATATTATTGCAGCAGTAAATGAAGTTCGATTTTTTTCATAAGTCAGCATTATGATATTTAGGGACAAGAAAGAGGATTGCTTGAGATTTTATAAGGCAGAATGATGATATTTCTGGTTTGTGATTCATATCACGATATCATTTCACCAACAAATAACAACTGTACATTTTGGTTTTACCTCCACTAACCTAGAAGTCTTTTATCAACAGAAGCTTTTTTTAGCAGAGATATTTTTTACAGAATGCATTCAATCATTTCTATGGTAGGAATAGTTCTCACTCGCAAGGAGAACTATTCAGAATGGTCTCGGATGGTAAAACACACCCTCATCTACAATGAGTTGTGGAAAGGAGTGTGTGTCGGAGAAGAAGACAAAGACCCTGTGCAGCCTACATCAGATAAAGAACTTGCCATTTGGGAAAACAAGAACAGCAAAGCTTATGCATTGATCGCAGCATCTGTAAATGAAGAAGTAAGTCGTCATATTTCATCCTATTCCAATGCCTTTGAAGCTTTACAAAAGCTGAAAGAACTCTATGATACACATTCTGCACTTGAAGTTGTTCAGCTCATGATTAAACTCTTCACTCTTGAACTGAAAAATAATGATCCTCTTGCTCTTGCATATGAAATAAAGTCTATAATGCATGATATTAAATCCACTAAGGTTGAGCTGGATATCTCTCTTATTTCCTTTCTCAAAGCACTCTATCCTACCTACTCCAATTATCTTGAGTCTTTACAAGCAAATGGAAATCTTAAAGATATAACCTTTGACTCTCTTGTGAAAAAGTTTGCTGAAAGAGAGAAAGCCTTTGGAAAGAAAACAGTCCCTGAATCTTCTGAAGAGACTGTTTGCCTTGCTCATAAAGAAAAGCATCCTACTCAAGATTCTACAAGAGGAAGAGGTGGACGAAGAGGAAGAGGAAGATACTTCAGAGGCAGGGGGGGCAGAAATCCTCAAGCAGAAAAGGCAGATCTGCATTGCATTCGCTGCAAACGAAATGGATCACATGATGCTTCTACATGAAAGCTACCATGGGACAAAGTTGAGCAGAGAAGAAATCAGCAGAAAGGTAAAACTGATGACACAGACAAAGGTAAAGCACCTAAATCCGCTCACTATATTGAGGCACAATGTAACATTGGAGTAAATGAAGATTTGTTTAATGCTTCACTTGCTTCTTCGAAAAATGACTGGTTGCTTGATTCAAGAGCAACCTGTCATATGACTCATAGGAAAGATTTTTTTGAAGATTTCACTGACAATGTTGATGGAGCAGTATACTTTGCAGATCAGTCAAAAATCAAGCCATCAGGGCTTGGCACAATCAGGCTTAAACTACCTGGTCTTCCAAACTTTCTTCTGGATCATGTTCTATATCTCCCACAGCTCAAGAGAAACTTGATGTCCCTGGTCCACATCCGCCAGCAAGGTCACTCCATTCATATGTTTGATGGAAAGCTTGAGGTAAGAAAGGCATCTGACCATTCACTTGTCATGAGGGGTATAGAAGAAGAAAGACTTCTTAAACTGCAAGGAACCTCTACTCATGCACAACATTTTTCATATATTTCTCATCATGAAGAAGGTACACTTCCATCAAGTTTATTATGGCATGCTAGATTTGGACATTTAAACTATGATAGTCTCCGCTTGTTGAAGAAAAATGGTGTTGCTGGTTTGCCTACAATTCCTAGAAAACATAAGCAATGTGATGCTTGCATTCTAGGAAAGCATAGCAAACAGTCTTTTCATGATTCACATTCAAGAGCACATAGGAAGCTTGAACGCATTCATTCAGATTTATGTGGTCCAATGTCTATTTCTTCTGCAAATGGAAATAAATATATCATGACATTTATTGATGATTACACCAGAATGTGTTGGGTTTATTTATTGAAGAACAAATCTGATGCTTTTCAAACATTCAAGATTTTTCATAAGTGGGTTGAAAATGATGCACAATCTCATATTGGGTCTATTCGCACTGATAATGGAAAAGAACATACATCAAATGAATTTGAACACTATCTTCGCCAACATGGGATTAAACATCAAACAACTATACCTTATAATCCTCAACAGAATGGTGTAGCTGAAAGAATGAACAGAACAATTTTGAATATGGTACGATCCATGCTTTTCTTCAAAAATGTAAAGACAATGTTTTGGGCTGATGCTGCTCTATGTGCTGCATATATAAAGAATAGATGTCCATCTAGTGCTATAAGAAACAAGACTCCTTATGAATTGTGGTATGGACATGTTCCTTCGGTAAAACATCTCAGGATCTTTGGCTCCACCTGTTATGCTTTAATACCAAAGGTACATAGAAACAAACTTGGTGCTAGAAGTCGTAAGTGTATCTTCCTGGGGTATTCAAACACATCTAAAGCATACCGCCTCTATGATGAAGTAAATAAAAAGTTTGTTTTATCTAGAGATGTCATTTTTCTTGAATCATCCAAATCTGACAGTGTTGTTGAGCGGCAACTTGATCGCTTGGATAGATTCACAAAACCAAAATCATTTCAAGAGTTTGATAATCAGATTCCACATCTTGAAGGGGGGATTCCTATACTAGATCAACATGTGGAATCTTCTTCTGAAGAACAATCTCCCCTGCATGACACTCCAACAACGGATGATGCTTTAAGTGATGTAATTGATAGAATTGGGAGACTCAATCTTGATTCAGACCCAACTCAATCAACAGAGCAACCTGGACCATCTCAGAAAGGTCCCCCAAAGTGGCTGACAAAGACACTTTAAAGTGTTCATCCTGATGAAATTGGAAAAACAGGAACTAGAAATACAAACCGACAAGATGGAGGTGATGTAGATAACTCTAATTCACCTGTTGATATGGATGTTACTTATGATTGTGAATTGAACTTGTCTACAGATTTTGAACCAACTTCCTTCAAAGAAGCTGCTTCTCATGATGAATGGAAAGAAGCGATGCAGAAGGAGTATGATGCCCTCATAAAAAATGGCACTTGGAAGCTGGTTGATCCTCCATTTGGAACCAAACCAATTGGCTGCAAGTGGGTCTACAAGAACAAGTACAAAGCTGATGGCTCACTTGACAAGCACAAAGCTAGGCTTGTGGCAAAAGGTTTTGCACAAAAGGAAGGGGTCGATTATGAGGAAAATTTTGCTCCCACAGCAAAATGGGCCACCATCCAGACACTCTTTGCACTAGCTGCTCAGAATGGTTGGAAAGTCCATCAAATGGATGTAAAAACTGCATTCTTGAATGGAGATCTAAAAGAGAATGTTTTTATGTCCCAGCCTGAAGGATTTGCTGTGAAAGGACATGAACATAAAGTATGCAAACTTGTGAAGTCCTTGTATGGCCTCAAACAAGCACCACGAGCCTGGTATGAAAAACTAACTAAGCATCTTCTGAAACTCAACTTCAATCATTTTGATCTTGATGATGCAACTTTATTTGTCAAGAAAGTTGGCAAAACAGTTGTATATCTTGTGGTATATGTAGATGATCTTTTAATGACAGGGAACAATGAAAGCTATATTGCATCCATAAAGAAAGAATTAGGAAATTTTTTTGAAATGACTGATTTGGGCTATGTTCATTACTATCTTGGCATTGAAGTAACCCAACATCCAAAGTCCATATTTCTTTCTCAAAAGAAATACATTGGAGATTTGTTAAACAGATTTGGCATGACAGAGTGCAATCCCCTTTGTACTCCAATGGAACAAAACTTGAATCTCACATCTATTGAAGGAAAGGAATTTGAGGATGCAACAAAGTATAGACAGCTTGTAGGAAGTCTCATCTACCTCACTACTACCAGACCAGACATTTCATTTGTTGTTGGAATCCTCTCCAGGTTTATGCAAAAGCCTTGTGAGGGACATTGGTCTGCTGCAAAAAGAGTTCTAAGGTACTTGAAGGGAACTCAAGACCTTGGAATCAAGTATACACAGGTGGACGACTTCAACTTGATTGGATACTCTGATTCAGACTTCGATGGAGACAAAGAAATTGGGGTATCTACTTCAGGATATGCTATGAGTCTTGGATCAGGAGCTGTCTCCAGGAGATCACGCAAACAATCAGTACCAACAGATTCCACAATAGAAGCAGAATATGTGGCAGCAGCTGAAGCAACGAAAGAAATTGTGTGGCTCAGGAAAATTCTTGAAGATTTGCAAGTAAAACAAATACAATCAACTCCACTCATGATTGATAACACATCTGCAATAAAGTTGGCCAAGAACCCAAAGTTCCATGATCGTACTAAGCACATCAATACTAAATATCATCTGATCTGACATCATGTTGAGGCCAAAACAATCCATCTCCGTCATTGTTCCACAAACGAGAAAATTGCAGACATCTTCACCAAAGCGCTTGGAAGAGAAAAGCTTGAAAGATTCAGAACGATGCTTGGACTCACCAACATCCCTTCAGATTAAGGGGGGGAATGTTGACACCTAATCCGAAATGGATGGGTGAACTGGACAGTCATCAGGAAGATGAACTGATCCGTTGTATTTATGTATATAAATATAAGTTAGCTAATGAATAATATATATCAGTTTTCTCTCCCGCTCATTCTAGAGTTACCCTGGCCTGACACTTACACAATGATATAAAAATATAAATGTAATCACTCAAATTTATAGGGATTAATAAGGGGTTCTATGGTTAGTATGGAGCTTAGATAGGGCTTAACATGCCCCTCCGCTTCAAACAAGTGTTTTCCTCAACACTTAACTAACTACTAGTGATTATGAAAGAATAAGTCATCTTCCTGTGTTCTCTCTTCCACTGGTAGGTTCTTTTGTTTGATGATGTACTCCATAATTGCTAGGCTACTCGACTACTTAATCGTTATTTCAAGGATTGTTTCTAATTCTAGTATGATTTTCTCTTCTTCATTTATCTTTGGTACACTTTCTAGTGACAAATCAATAGCACAGTCATGATCTCAAGTAGGTGGGAAACCCTTAAACATTAATCCAAATACCTTGGGAGGATTGTTGATATCTTTATGCAAATCCCTTGGCATAAATGATATTGATTTTTGAATTTTTAGTGAGCATGATTGTGCCATTACACCCTGCTGCCCCTTTTTGAGTACTTTTTTCATTCCATTAGAGCTTATCACTTTAGATGGTTCCCTTGCATACCTCTAATCTCAATTTCCTTTCCTTCCAAGGTAAATATTGTGAAGAAATATTGAAAATTAAAAGTCATTATTTCTAATTATTGTAACAATTTGACCTCTAATACAACATAAACACCACCCATTTGTATTGTAATCGTGGACTATCCAATAAATATTCCCCCATATTGAGCTTAATACTATAACACTTCCCTAAACAATTTATGGTGCCTCCATCTGCAATTATTACTTGAAACTTTGGTGTTCGATATATGAAACAATTGATAATATTTGTTAATTTGTAATTGATGAAGTTGTGGGTATTGCTCAAATCAATCAACAATGTTACCTTTTTATTTTTGATATATCCTTCTATCTTGATGGTTTGTGGAGTATTGATTCCAACCAATGCATGGCAAAATATTGTTGGAGTAGTCTCTTCTAGGTCTAGCTCTTGTGATTGTTCCAATTTTTTATCTCCTTCCTCTTTAGAGTCTATGTAGAATAATTTATCTTCATTGCATTTATGCCTCTTAATGTACTTTATCTCACAGTTGAAACATAGTCCCTTTCCTCTTCTTTCATCTATTTCGTGAGGAGTCAACCTTGTTGTTTTAGGAGAGGGAGCATAATCTTCACTATAGTTATTAATCACCGATTTTTTAGCGGTCATATTTTTACTTTCAACTTTCCTTCCCATACTAAAAGCATTCTCTATAAACTAATTAGAAAATGGGGGAACCTCCCTTTATAGTGAATGCAATGTACAAGACAACGTTTGATGATTCTCAAACTAAGTTTCCTAAGTATATATATAGGATACAAGGGGCACAACTATAATAAAATGGGACCATGATGGGTTCTAGCCTACACAACAATATAACAATAGACATGTAATCACTCAATGTATAGGGCTTAATAAGGTGTTTTAGGGTTGAAATTGGGCTTACATAGGGCTTAGAACTGAATGAAGGTCACACATTTGGAAGCTCCCAAACCTAGTTTCCAAGTATTCCTATTTCATTCCCATACTCTTAGAGCTACTTCCTCCAAAATTTGTAGAATCTGTTTACAGTTTCCATATTAGCTTTATTGTCAAAACATTAAAATATAATTTCCTAACAACTAGAGATTCTTTTTGTCATATATATATAATATTTTTTATATAAATAAATATTAAATTTTAAAATAAAATGTTATGTATATATGAAGAAAATAAAATGTTATATATATCTATATATATATATATATATATATATATATATATATATATATATATATATATATATATATATATATATATATATATATATATATATATATATATATATATATATATATATATTAATTAATGTAGTCATATAAATTAAATGATTTGTAAACATTGATAGGCATTAAAAAAAACACTTATCTCATACATTTCAAATTGTCAAAGTTAGAAAAAATCATAAAACTAACTAAAATATAACTTTATTCTAAATTATTATTAATAAATAATAAAAGGATTCAATATATGAGTTACACATATATACATTTAAAAAGGCATGTAAGAAGATTCTTAACCATCGAGATTTACACTAATTTTACAATAGGGTTTCTTAATATGTAAATAGGCATTGTTATAATACCATGAGATAATATTATTTCTTACTAATACTATATGACCAAAAAAGAATAACTTGTGTTGATATGATACATGTTGATATAATATTTGTTTTCAATCTAATTAAAAGGACAAAATAGGCATAACTACTTTTTCTTTCAAGCATAACTTTTTTTGAGATAAATCTCCACCTTTGATATGTGGCTAATAGTAAGAATATTCTAAAATATTCCATAGAGGTTAGATCCCTACAATCCACCTAATAATTATTGATAATTAAATTAAACTTCTAAAAGTTTATTATAACATAGACATATCTAGCTACATAATTATACGCATAACAATGTTTTCTTATTCTAAAAATTAGTGCTATATTATTTGTGTTATAATCATAGTCAACTTTTCTCTGAGAGTTCCTCTGATCCCACGAGGAATGATATGCAGACGAAGGCGTGGAGTAGTGGTGTGGGAGCATGGGTAGCCGATATGGAGCAAGAGGAGGTTGAGCAGTGGCTCGTTGTTGTTGAGTCCAAGAGAGACAAAGATAATTTTCACTCCCTCACAAAGTTGGTCATGAATAAACCTAAGAATAAAAAGAGCCATACTTTGAGCCTGGTGGAGTTACAGTTTGGAAGACCTGTTGGAAGGACCAAGGGTTTTATGGAGAATAAAGGGTTGACTATAGAGGAAATGATGGTTCTTCGGACCGATCCCCAAGATAGAACTGGGGAGGAATCCGAGGATTATGGGCGCAACTGGGTTCATAAACATTTACTGTCAAGCTTGGCGCCCAACACCGTTCCTTTGGTTCTAGAGGATGTTCTTACAGGAAAACTACCTATATACCTTAAACCCTTCTAGATCTCAATCAAAAAGTTGTTTGGACAATTTATTCTTTTCTAGGTGTGATCTATGGATCTAATAAGGGACCTAAAACTCTCATTGGAGCTCAAATCAAGGTTTCCCCAAGGGTTCAGTGCCTCCTTTTTGAAGGTAAGCAATTAGAAGATCCTCTTTACATTTTTTATTATAATATTTGCAAGGATGCCACTGTGCTCTTGACTATTCGCCCACGAGGGGGTGCCTTGGGGAAACCCTCCTCCTCCCAAGATTTCTCATACAAAGAAGCAGTTTGTACTCAGGCTCCCTAGGGTGTTGTTCCTCCTTTGAATCAACCTCACCCTTTAGGAAAAGTGGTCCCTTCCTAGGTTCTTCCTAGTCCATTTATAGTGGGAAAATATGAGGATATTCTCTCTGTTGACATTTCCCATCCAGATCTGGAAGATCTTCATGATCTAATGGTAGAGAACAACATGATATGTCGATTTAATGGGCTATGGCCTCACACAACGAAGCTTTATCAATAGATCCACTCTAATTGGACCAAATCCTACAGGGTTCTCTTCTATTCTAAGGGCTCCTTCATAGCTGTGTTTTCGAGCTAGGAAGATTATCATACTGCTTTTTCTAAGGGGCCATGGTTCTGGGGAAAAGAGGGGTTGTTCATGACCCATTGGTTCCCAAACTTTGACCCCTCTTCGACAATAATCAAAAAGCTCCTCATTTGGGTTAGGCTTCCAAACTTTTTGGCTTGTCTATTGCATGATTCCATGTTTATGAGCCTCGAAAACACCCATGGGTTGCTTCCTAGCTACAGATCCTACTCAAGGCCAAGTGGAGTTTATACTTATAGTAGGATTTGTGTAGGACTCAACATCAGTAAAGGCTTGCCTGACAAAAACAACCTAAAAGTAGGTGATTTCCTTTGGGTCCATCTCCTGGACTATGAGAACACGATGTTTCATTGTCACCTCTACCATCAAATAGGACATCTACAAAATTCCTGTGCTCAAAAGCCAGTAAAACAAAAGACTAAACCTAAGGCTTGGAAGCTATGCAACCCACCCCCTCTAGAGGAAGAAGACTCATCCTCTTTGGACCAAGAAGATAGTGAATCAAATGATGACATGCTCGCTTCAGACAAGGATGGAACTTTAGATCTTCAAATTCCTCGCGAGGAGAGTAAGGAGAGTAAAATTTTGACATTTCGAAAAGAAATAAACAGTAATATTGTTCCGTTGGGAGTGGTAAAGCAAGCCTACGAATAAATTTCCTGAAACTCTAATAAGAACACAATAGTAGCTTTTCAAGAAATTCTTTAGCAAACTCTTTTTGATTAATCAAAATTCTTTACACAAATTTATAAGGAAAAAGGGAAAAAAAAAATAATAATAATAAATCATAAAATTAACCAACAGGGTTTTTAAATAAAGACCACTTAGAATAAATAAATTTTTGAATAATTAAATTTACACGTCTAGCATTAAGGATATGTTTAGAATTTTATATAAAAATGATAATATAATTATTTAAAAAATATATTAATAAAGATTTGGTAAATCAATTATTCAAAAGATAAAATGTTTTTTAAAAGTAAATTTGGCGTGAGATTCAAATATTATTTTAAATAGATGGTCCACGACAAAAAGGGAAAATCAAACTGGATAATATTTTTTTAAAATATATATATATTTTTAAATAATAATAATAAGTCAACTTATATAAAAAAAAATATCAAACCATAACAATCATTTTCAATATCAAATAAAAATAACAACTAAATAATATTTAAAAAAAGTAACGACCTTTAAAGCAATTGGGTGTTGCACTAATAAGCATGATGAGTATATAATAAGGTGTAGTAGTCCCTTTTTAAGCATACAAAGAAGGCCCACTAACATGTTAATGTTATATATACTTGGAGTGCTTCATTTATGATAAAACAATAGAGAACTTATTGGTCATAACTAGTCATGATTAAGTAAATAAAAAATGATTAAGTAAATAAAAAATGATTTGTAAATAAAAGATAGTGATTGGAGCATCTAAGCATGGAAGCATAATAAGTTGGAAAAGCACCAAGTTCGACGAGACCACGTGATATCATGTAAATGCAATTCCTAATGCGTTTTATGATTTTCTTTTCCCTGCACGACTTCCTTTTCCATGGAAGTATTGTATACACGAGTTCCTTTTATTTAACATCAAATTATTTATTTAATCATGTAGTGGCTTGCAACATCAAAATCAAAAAAGAGTCTTGAAAGGGCATCCTCTCTCCATATATTAATTATTGGAGTATTTAATTACATCTAAGTTAATTATTGGAGAAGTATATAAAAATTGGACATATGACATGCTATGTAAGTTTGTTTTTTTGAAGGGGTCAAAAATCAACAAGTTTTGAGAAAGTTATTATAACTTTCCCTTGGCCCATCAATGAGTAGATCTAGAGAAGTAGTAAGCAAATATGTTATTCTAGTGAGTATATCATTTTTTAAGAAACTATATGTAGGTTGGTTTAGCACAAAAAAGTCATTAATATCTCTTTCTAAGTTGGTGCTTAGCAATGGGGATTGGTGTCTCTAGTATATTTGTGTCTATGAATATTTGGAAGAGTTGGCTGGTGCCTACTAGGGTTTGTACTAATGGGATTGGTGTTTCTAGTTACAAGTTGGTACCTACAAATATTTATAACAGTAGCTTGGTGCCTACAAGAATTATAAAAAGATTTATTTTTTTTTGTTTTCTCTTGAAAGTGTTTCCATGTAGATCACATGTTTTATGTTTTACAACTAATAGATCTCACTCGTGATTGTTTTCTTGTGGTTCATGAATATTTAAAAAGGTAAAAATTGACTCATACTAATTCAACCACCACCCTTTCAATATATATGGTGTGCTTAACAATTGGAATAAAATAAGGTTCATTTGAAAACAATCTAACCACTAGAAAGTAGAACTGAAAAGCACACATAGCTAGTCGAGAAAGCTTCTCTACAAACAAAGCTCCATTATTTTGCAGAACAAACTATGTTGTCTAGAGTATAAGGACGTAGACTTATCTAACATATTTTGGCTTTGACATTTGAAAGCCTATTGTGAATATATATAAAAGATTCAACAACTCCACCAATGGATTAGGCTACAAAGAAGGCGAGTGAACATAATACAAAAGCTATGACTAATATCATGTGTGGACTATTAGAATCAAAGTTTATTAAGGTGATGCATTATGAATTAACAAAATAAGTTTCAGACAAACTTCAAAAAGGTGATGACAAGGTTAGGAAGGAAAAGTTCTAAACTCATAAAAGGTAGTTGATAGTTTGAAAATGAAAGATAAAGAAAATGTTGCATCTTATCTCCTTCGTATGGATAAAATTGTCAACACAATTAGATGACTTGGTGAAAAGGTTGAATAATCAATGACTTGGAAAAAAAGGTGTTAAGGTAACCCCTCTTAATATTTGATGCCAAAGTTTCTACTATTGAATAAATGAGGGAACTTGATAAATTGACAATGGAAGATTTGTATGATATTATCATGGCATATGAAATGAGAACTATGAAAGAGAATCTATCAAAACAAGAAGTAACCTTCAAATATTCAAAGAAGACAAAGAAAAAAGAGCATAAATCAAGTGATAGCTCCAAAAATGAATCAAACACAGAGAAAACACATTTTGTGAGAAAAGCTCAAAAAGGATATTGTTATAGACAATTTTGTGCCTTACAGCAACAAGCATGAATTGTCAATAATCCAAGGGATCCAAAGTTCCCTAAACATGATGTTCCTACCCCTAGAGGAACAAGGTCAGCAAACCAACAGCTCTCAGATCAGTTCTCCACCTGAAAACACTAAAAAACAAGCAATCCTGAAATCAAAGCAGGTGCTCCACTAGGTTTCTGCGCTGAAACTCAGTTGCTCCATGGTGTACCTGCGTTGCAAAGCAAGTGGGACAAAGGCCACCTGCGCTGAGAGGGATGGGACAAGTGGCACACTGAGTCATTGCTCTGGAATCTTCCAAAAATGACACTTGGATCAGGTATTTCGCCTTGTGATGAGTCAGAGGCTCTGTTTCTCCAAGTGGAAGCAAGGTTCTCCAAGTGGACTCAAGAACTGAAGATCAACTAAAGATTAACTGAAGAGAGAGAGGACACAAGGCAGCTACACATCAGTTGCAAGCTGACTCATCCTTTCTCAATTCATCTATATATTGAGCTCTCTCCTATGAGCTCTGGAGGCTGGAATTTGGTGCAAAGTAATGATATGCTGTTGGTTTCACTATAGAGCTATTGGGTGATTGTTTGAGAGAGGTGAAGAGGAGAAATTCTTTCTGCTGGGAGGTGTTGCTGGATTGGAGCCTTCAATGGTTGTAATACTCTCAGAACCTTTACTTCTTCATTAATAAAAGCTATTGAGGTTCTTCTATGTGCTCTTGTTTCAATAATATATTGTGATAATTGCATGTTTGGTTTACACTAATCCTTGAACCAGTTATGATTGCATGCTTCTTGTAGTTTCCTTCTTTGTTATTTTGCAGGATCTCATTGTAGCTGGGCCAGCAAAAGAGCAAAGAGCTGGGAGCAAGCAGCCAAAGAGAAGAGTTTGGATTCGACATTAAGCGCAAGGCAACGGTTAGTGCATTTCTCCATTCTCTTTTGCTTTCATAAAGAAGTAAACCTTAAGTAGTTTGTTTTACAGTTGTTGCTAAGGTACTATCACCCTTAGAGTGGGATAGGGTCATCCGAGTCGGATACTTTTCCCTACAACAAACTGGCGACTCCGCTGGGGATCGTATCCGTTTGATTGTGTTTGTAGTATTTTGCTATTCATTTCCTGAACAAAAGAGTACCAAATCGAAAAGCTTTTGACTATATCAAAAGCGAAGTAGAGGGCAGCTACTCTAGCTCATTTCTGAGCAAGTTCATGATTTGAAGAGCTGATCTACAAGGATCCTTGTAAGCTCTTAGTGATAGCTTTTCACCTTCCTAATCATCCCTTTGAGTGTGCTTGACTGATTGTCTCTGATTTGAGCAAAAACTGTGCATTTTTGAGAAAATTATGACCCGGAAACTGTGAAAACGCAAGTTTCGTTTTCCAAAGCAGGTAGTACACACGCTACCTGCTTTGCAACGCAGGTCCCGAAGGGGCTACCTGCGCTGAGAGCCAGATTGGCTGTGCAGCACCTGCGTTGGCCCAAATTTGCCTAGTGCATTTGGGGTTTCCTCACTTTCTCTTGCCTGTTTTCACTTAGATTTTGCTGCTAGGTGTCAGTCTTGTACCTGTTCTGAAACCAATATTACTTGCCATCATTCTGCCTCTGTTATATAACGAAATTGTACTTGTTCTTTGTATTTCTTACTCATTTACAATTTCCCATAACGAAGAGTAAACTAGTCTTGCTTTTGGCCTCTTAGATCTGAACCTGTGTTAGGCATTTTGCTGGTCTAAAGAGTTAGCTTGTTTGCTGTCCATAGCTGATTAGTAATTTACTTTCGTCAGTATGGTTTGATTTCATATATTTCCAGTGATTAAGCAAGTGAATCTTAAGGTGTCTTTTGATTTTGGACAACTTGTTTGTTTTCGCTCTAAATTGAAATCAAAGTTATATAACCACTTTCTTTTTGTAACCCATCCACATTAAGAAAGGGAAAAGAAAATACATGCATTGTGCATTTTGCATTTGAAAAAGTTTGCATGATGATTTAGGAGAAAGTGCATTAGTTTGTGCTGTATGAACTGTGTGAAAAGAATTTGCCTTTCTTCTCTCTCAGTAGTTAAGATTTTCATCAATCAAAAAGATTTGGAAAAAGCTTGCTTCTCATCTTAGGCTGCATTTAGGAATTTGTCATATACATCTCGTGGTGAACCTTGAAAGGCAAACTTTAAAAAGATCAACTTAAAATATACTGAATGAACCTAACAACGCATTGTAACATAACGCAAACATCTAGAGGTCTAGGTAGAGACGTGTTCCGGCGTCGTTAAACATAGTGACTGTCGATCTCTACGAAGGTGGGTGATTCCTCCTGAGAGTCGGTGGCACTAATACGGACTTGTGCTCCCACGTACCATCGTGTATATATTGGGAGACCCCTATAGGCAATTATCCTTTATCCATAGGAAGCTGTGTCGGCCGCCCTACTGATCGCGATGCAGTGAACACAGCATTCACTAAGATCGACCACCCGTACCGTAAAACGTATTCTGTGGTTTCGCGAAAGGTTTGGCACACCCTCTGCCTAGATCTCCAGAGCAGTTTCTTTTGGCCTTTTTCAAACTCTATAACTGAAAAGGTCCAACCGAGCATTTGTCACTTCAGGCTCGTTAATACATCGAAGGAGACTAGAGTCATCTTTAGCTTTTTCTCGACTCTTAAAACATGAAAAAGCAAAGTTATGTTTAAAAGCGTCTAATAAAATTCATTCAAATCGGAAACACAAATTTTCCCCTTTATATTTTAGTTGATCGAGTAATCCGCAATCGTGGAAGAAAGTCAATTGAATATCCGTCGTTCTCGGAGGCTTGCGAGTCAACCGTCTTTGTCTCCGGAATCGAAAACAATCCGGGCAAAGCGAACTCGTCGAACTAGTTCAAAATCTCCTTTAAAAGTTAGAACAAGTGTTCCAACAACATCTGAGATTCTGGTCACTCCAAACATTTCCGGAAACCCTGCCTCCATAGAAGAAGTTCAACCGCCACAGAGGGACAGTAATATTGATCCTAGTCTGGGGGCAAATACTCGTATGACTGAACCAGTTCCATCTGTAACCGGTCCAGAGAGTTTTGTTCCTCAAACATCTGTCGCTGTCGATCCAACCCCTTCTTCGGCACCGGAAATCTTTTACGGACCTGACGGTCTTCCTCTTCCACCTGGTCTGATTGCGATAGAGGAAATTATAGAGGAACCGCAAGTATCCACTCCAATTCAATTTGGAGTAGGGGTCACTCTATTTCCTGCTACAACAGAAGTTTGTCCATCACCAGTGGAAGTTCCTGTAGAATCACTAGACGATCAATTGGATAGACTAAAAATGTCTGAACAACCGTCGACATCTAGGACTGTGTCAAATGACACGGCGACGGCAGAATTACCTGCCGCAAATCCAACAATGTTCGCCGGCATACCATCTGTCCCAACTAGCTCTCAATCGCTAGAAGGAGTCCACCAAGAGACTATCTCGACAGTATGGTCTGTTCCTGTTTATTCCAGAGTAATGTCTGGTAACTCTCATGGTGAGACTCATCAAATTGACCCTTTTGGGAATCTAATTAGGCCATCCAGTCCTCCAGGACAATCAATTGCCTTGAGTTCTGGATTGCTACCGTATGGGGGGCAGTATGCCCTTTCATTACCCCCTCCGGGAGGGTACCCATACGGGAGTTCTCAACCTTATTCAAGTTATGGTGGAATTGCAACGAGTAGTTGGGTACCTATGCTATCCCAGCCACCAAGAGTTGTATATTCTATGCAACAGTGTGTACCTGTGACAAACATCCCAACTACACCGGCTATTGTGACCGTGTCGCAAGTTCAAACAATGCCTGTTGTGTGTCAACCTCAGATTTCTCAGGTTCTCATGCAACAGCCCCTTGACCCTGCGACCCAACCACAATCGCCTACTGGTGGGGCAACACAAGTACAGTCGGGTACAACTACCCCACATCTTGGTCCAATGGTTAGTATAGCGCAACAACCCATGGTGTCGCAACCGTGGATAGTGCAATACCAACAGCCGCAATTCCAACAAGTGTACCAGGGTTCTGAACAACAAATCTTTGCGAATACGGGACAACCATATAATCAAAATGGTCAAAATTAACCACTTTATAGTGGTCAAGTCCATCAACCGTATCAATCATACCAACATCAACTCCATTATGCTGGTATGCAAAGACCAACTGTTCAGGCGATTCCATCGTATCCTGGTTACGCTTCACCTAACTTGAATCAACAGTTACCATTCGTGGTGACTTTAGAGTTGCCTGATTTACATCGGTTAACCAATGATCCAATTGCTTACGCCCCATGGTGGCCAGTGATTCCGCACAAACTTCCATCCGACATTCCTAAATTCAATGGAAATCCAGGTGAAGACCCGTCGAATCATGTGATGACATTTCATCTATGGTGTTCGTCGAACACTTTGAATGACGATTCGATAAGGCTTCGCCTCTTTCAGAGGACATTGACAGGTCCAGCGGCAAAATGGTATATAGAATTGCCTAGAGCTTCGTTCGACAATTTTAGCTCCCTTGCCACGACATTCTTAACCCACTTTCAATTACCAATAAGGTATGAAACGGGAACAGAGATATTGACCAACTTCAAACAGACAACCGCAACTCATATATCAGATCATATACATGAGTGGCGACGTCGACGAAGAATGGTTAAAACATAAGTTCCTGATCAGCTTTTAGCTGAGTGGTTTATAAAGTCGTTACTTCCGGCCATAACGGAAGATGTGGCAAAGGGAGGAGTCGTAACAGAAGAGCAAGTTATCGCTCGTGCACAATATCTGGACTTAGTATATACTCAGTCTGGCACGCTCTATGACAAAATACCAGACGCCCCTAGACCAGAGTTTTCAATCCCTCCTCCTCCTAAATCAAACAGTGACTCTCATGCCGGTGATGGCGTGATTGGCACGGCAAACACGAATGAAGGCCCGTAAGGATTCGAATCAAAATGCGCATGAAGAAGTTCTTGCTTCGGAAGTAAATGCCGTATCGACAGATAAGGGCAAAGAAACCAATCAACCAGGAAGCAAGAAAAATCAAAACAAAGGGAAGAAGAATAAACAAGGTGAGTCATCTCCTAAGAAAAATTCTTCAAACCCTCCTGGAAATAGGAAACGGTATCCATGTCAAATATGCGATGACAAAGATCACAACACTAAGGATTGCCCATTCAAAGCTGAGCTAAAGAGGTTCTTTAAAAGTCCTCATACCTCAACTGTGTCAAGTGATCAATTTCCTAACCCAGGTCAAAATCTGGTTGATAGTGGAAACGCTTCCCCGTCCCAAGTACTTATGTTGTCGATTTCGAAACAACAAAATGATGCTTTGATTTCAACAAGGAGCAAAGATTATGGGAATCCACAGGTGTCGAACGATAAAGGTAAAGATCAACCTAGCAGTTCGACAACAACTTCGGCAGAAGTTGTACCCCCCATCACACATGAATTAACAATAAAACCGCCAAAGGGAGTAGTACACAAGTCGACATTTAATCCTCGTGCCAGAGCGGCACAGCATTATAACATAGTAGAAGATTTGGCGCAATCGCCATCTGCTATGTCGACTCTTGAGGTACTACAGCATTGCCCATCCCAAAGGCAGGCGTTGTTATCAGCAATTGGTGGGGTGGATCCTAAAGATTCCAATCTGGTATCCTTTGATCACAAAGGGTATGATCCTCAATTACCAGCTCAACTAGCTTTCCTCGTCCAAGTGAAAGCCCTCAACAAAACAGTTCATAGAACGATTATCGATGAGGGAGCATCGACATGTATTATGTCGATGAGTTGCTGGAAGACTTTAGGATCTCCAACCTTGTCGCGATCATCGACAACATTAAAAGCATTCGACGGAAGGATATATACCCCTTACGGTATCCTTAGTAACCTGAAAGTTGAACTAGGGGGAAAAACAGTAGAAATAGATGTTGAAGTCATTGATGGCAATCTTGACTATAACATCCTACTGGGAAGACCATGGATTTATGCCATGCAAGCTGTTGTGTCGACTTATTTTAGGAAGATCGCATTCCCCTTTGAAGGAGGGATTACGGTCGTCGATCAACAAAACTTCCTCCCTAATGGTTCACAAGTTACAGGAAGCGTTCCCATGATCCATGGCAGCGACTGGTCGATTCAAGATATTGGGGTAGGTCTGTTGAAAGATCCCACTATGATGGGAACTTTCGCGCTACCACCTCCTATCTGCATAGGAAATGTACCATTTGTAGCAACATGCAATATGGTATCCACCTTGAAAGTCACAGAAGGCAGAGTCGCTATGGATCATTCGATGGTTTTGCCACCAAGCCCCATTGAAATATTGTAGCAATCAATGTTTCAGGCCTGGGAGGCGAACCCCAATCAGCGCTCATCGAGCGTTTGGGTAGATAGATCTAGAGAAAATGATACCCCATTAGATCCTTGGTCGAAAGTACATGGGACTGACGAAGGAATCTTACAATCAATGATGATTGAGGGGGCACCATGGAATGATCACCACCATCGTTCCCTTCTTCCAGAATACGAAGAAGATACTCAGAAAGATCTTTACCACCCTTCAGTCTTTGAATTCCTAACAAATACTGTAAACACGGTGGATTCCGAGCGAAACTTATCAAATATTGAAGAGACTATAGCCATAAATATCTCGACAAAACCTGATGTTGTAGAGAATATTCATGTTGGCAAAGGTTGTTCCCCTTCAGAACTGGAAATATATAACGCTCTCTTTCGCGAATTTAGAGATGTCTTTGCTTGGTCATATGATGAAATGCCAGGCATCGACTCGAGTATCGTTGAACATGAAATTAAAATGTATCCTGATGTCAAACCAGTAAGACAACGGCTTCGACAGGTGCACCCTAAAAAAGCCGCTGCCATTAAAGCAGAAGTTGAGAAACTTCTCCATGCTGGATTCATCTACCCGGTTCCTCTAACCGATTGGGTATCGAATATTGTCCCTGTTATGAAAAAACAAAGGACGATAAGAGTGTGCGTCGATTATAGGGATGTAAACCAAGCTTGTCCGAAGGACAACTACCCTACGCCCTTCATCGACCAGATAATTGATGAATGCACCGGATGTGAAATCTTTTCCTTTATGGATGGATTTTCCGGGTATAATCAAATAAATATCCGCCCACAGGACCAGTCAAAGACTGCATTTATATGTCCGTGGGGCACGTTCGCTTATCGAAAATTACCCTTTGGCTTGAAGAACGCAGGGGCAACTTTTCAGAGGGCTATGAATTACGCCTTCCACGACATCAAGAGCATTGTTCAACCATATCTCGACGATCTTCCGGCTCATTCGCGAAAGCGGACTGATCATCCGCAGCATTTAAGAGCGATATTTCTACGTTGCCGACACTACAAGATAAGACTCAACCCTCACAAATGTGTGTTTTGCGTCGGTTCTGGTCGTTTACTTGGCTTTGTAGTCTCTAAAGATGGGATTCGTCTCGACCCCTGTAAGGTTCAGGCAATCATTAATTTGCCTCCACCTTCGAATTTGCTTCAGATTCAGAAACTCCAAGGGAAAGCAAACTTTCTGAGGAGGTTCATTCCAAATTACGCAGAACTTGCTAAAGGTTATACACGTCTTTTGAAAAAGGATGTACCCTTCGATTGGGACCAGGTTGCGCAAGCTTCCTTTGACGCTTTGAAAGAGTCCCTAGTAAAAGCATCATTAATGTACGCCCCAGATTATCTTAGGGATTTTAACCTGTATCTAGCTGCGGCAGATACGACCATTGCGATGGTTTTAGTACAAGAAGTCAATGGAGTTGAACATCCTGTATATTATTTAAGTAAAAACTTAAATGATACAGAAAGTAAATATTCTTACGTTGAAAAGCTAGCACTCGCTGCTGTTCAAGCGGTACAGAGATTTCGACATTATATCCTCTTTAGGAAAACTACCATTCTGTCAGATTGTAACCCCATGACTTATATACTGTCGCGACAGTTGCTGGGGGGCAAATATTCCAAATGGATAGCGATCCTTCAAGAGTTTGATCTGGAATTTGTGAAATCCAAGTCAAAGAAAGCTCTGGTATTCGCAGAATTATTATGCGATCTCCCATCATCGTCCAACGACGAAACTTCCAAGGAGTCAATAGTGGACGAGACTTTATTTCTGATATCTGCAAGCGATGAATGGTATGGAGATATAATTATCTATCTCCAAACCCAAAAGTTTCGGCCTGACACCTCGCACTCCGAACAGAAACGTATACGATACCAAGCAAAAGACTACATGATCGTCGGTGATACTCTTTACCGTCGTGGTATCGATACCGTTCTGAGGAGGTGTCTCACCCATGAAGAAGCCGAAAAAGCCCTGAATGAGTGTCATTCAGGCGCGTGTGGGGGGCATCAATCAGGTTTCGCTACAGCCCAAAAGATATTAAGAGCAGGATATTTTTGGCCAACAATGTTCAAAGATTGCATAATCGCAGTCCGAAGTTGTCATTCCTGCCAAATCTTTGATAGCAAAACCAGAAGACCACCCGCACCGCTGCAACCAATAGTTGCGGTTGGGCCTTTCGCCAAATGGGGCATCGATTTCATGCAATGTAACCCCACCTCGACCGGGGGGCATGGGTATATTATAGTCGCAGTTGACTATTTTACCAAATGGGCCGAGGCGATGCCTACATTGGACAATACTGGTGAAACAGCTGCCCTATTCTTTTTCAATCATGTAGTCGCCAGGTTCGGTGTACCCCAGGCTATAGTTACGGATCATGGATCGCATTTCCGCAATCACATGATGGTCGAATTAGCTGCCAAACTAGGGCTATCTCACGACAGCTCTACTCCGTATTATCCACAAGCCAACGGACAAGTTGAAGCAATCAACAAGGTCCTGAAGCGTATGTTGCAGAGGATGATCGGAGTTCATAAAAGAAGATGGCACCTAATCCTGTATGCAGCCTTGTGGGCCTACCGAACCTCGGTAAGAAACGCGACCGGTTTCACACCTTTCCAATTGGTGTACGGTCTAGAAGCGGTCTTACCGTTCCAGTGTGAAATTTCGTCGCTTAAACTCGCAATTGATCTCCTCCCCGGAACTTCGGAAGAAGAGGCTCGTTTCTTGGAATTAATCTAATTGGATGAAACCCGTCGTGATGCCGCTTTGGCTAACGAAGCCCATAAGAAACGAGTCAAGGCTCAGTTCGACAAAAATGTCAAACCCCGTGTCTTCTCAGAAGGTGATTTGGTCTTGCTTTATGACCAAGAATCCGATAAATTAGGAGCAGGTAAATTCAATTCCTTATGGATGGGCCCCTATATTGTTAAAAGAGTGTTAGCAAAAGGGAGCCTACGAGTTAATAGATTACGACGGAATTCCACTGGCGCAGCCCCGGAACGGGCTGTACCTCAAGCGTTACTATGCTTAAATAGTAACCTGCATGCTTTTGTTGTATTTTGTTTTCGCCAAAGTTCTTGTTCTGGTTGAGTGATTCCCTTTTTCATTCGTTGCAGATGTCAAACCTTATGGAGACATGTGTTGGATATGCCGACGGAGCGAGTCGTAGTTCGCGGAACCTATCCTCCGCAGCATGGGCCATTTTTTATCCAAGTGGCGAGTTAGTAAGTTTCAGAGGTGTATGTATTGGGCAATCAACGAATAACATCGCTGAATATAGCGCGTTGATAGAACTACTCTCTGATGCCATCACACGAGGCATACGCCGACTAATTGTCAGGCTAGACTCACAGCTCGTAGTACTACAACTCAATGGTATATATTCTGTTCGTAATCCAGCTATTTATCGCATGTTCCTAAGAGTAAAGATCTTGGAAAGACGATTTGATTCAATTCAATATCAACATATTTCAAGAAATCAAAACACATTAACTGACTCATTGGCAAACTATGTGTTAGATACACATTTGCAACATTTATAAAGGACACATCATAAAAAGTGTACATATGAATCATCCAAATCAACCATAATAAGACTCGAAAATCAAAATATATATATAAGCTGTTCATAAAGTTCATACATAATGTTCTGTAACCAAGACAAAATTGGTCATATGACCTAAAAACTCAAAATGCTAGGGGGCACCCTAGCCTAGTGATGCTCCTGATAGTAAGCCACAGTCTGTGCGATCATGCGCAGAAGACGGGTCCATCGTCTAGGTACACCGATAGTATGCTGCTGCATCGGTAAAGGTAACTCGTCAATCTGTACGTCCGGAAGACCACGGGTAAGGTTCTCGACCTGCCCCTGCACAACTGTAAGGGTCTCTGTGTCGCTAAGATCACGGATAATAACTCTCCGAGTAGGTTCCTCTGCCGGAGCAGTAACAGGTGGTCTCGGACGAACTGCCGGACGAACAGGACCGACATCTGCAAGCGCACATGAGTTCAATTAAAGTCTTGAAAGAATAAAGCACAAGAACATTATGAATGAAAAAAATGAACGGTAATATGGTTGAAGTTCTTACCAGTAGCATCCCACTGAGCACCGTCTGGCAGTACCATATCCGGATCACCCCGGAAATCCATACCAACATATGGGTACTCGGAAAAAGCCATCTCCTGGCGATCGAACCACCTAAAGAAAGCAGCATTAAAAGAAATCTGGGATTGACCTGCATGCCTGGACATGTGATCGACCCATCGCTGCATACGTGGCTCGGTAGGAGAAGGCACTCCGAGATCAATGTACTGAGGTTGCATCAGAGGGATCTTCTCCAAGGCGAAGGCAGTCAGAATCGAACCAAAACCAAAGTTCTTCAGCTTCCCGTCCTTCACCTTGTTCAACTGATTTTTCATCTGACTAAGCACTGCATCACTCCAGTTGAAGATTTTCGGTTGGAGACATTCCAAGGCGTGCTGCATGTGAGACCTATTGGCAACATGTAAAGATGCGCTACCGGCCATCCTACCAAGAGTATACAGAATGGACCTGAGAGGCCTGCTAGTAACATCACGGATAACCACCTTGCCGTCTCTGCTCGGCTGGGACCCCTCCCTGCAATACTGGCGAACATAATCTCTCACGGAATCATTCCCCCGAACTGTACCTGATAAAGAAATGGGGGCACCCCGCCTTGACAGGCCAGTCAAGAAGTAAATATCTGTCACAGTCAATGGAATAGGTTTGTTCCTGATCTGGAATACTTGGTTAACAGGATCCCAAGCATCAAGCAAATACTGCAGTAGTGAAATCTGTGCTCTCATGCTAGAGATACGGAAAAACTTCAGTAAACCACAGTCTCGTAATGCGCCCACCGAAACAGGATCATGAAGGGCAATCATATCTTCTTCTTCATGTTCTCGTTCTCGCCATGTTAGGGCCATCTTGTTCAAGAATCCCTGCAAAACAAACAAGAGAATGAGTCAGCTCCTGAAATTGATGAAAAACTGGCGAAAATTTCATCAAAATCTGTAAAAAATTGTTGCTTTTATGCCCCAAAGCAGGTGCCCAGTGTACTACCTGCGTTGGAGGACAAGCTGCCTTCAAGCAGCTTGGATCCCAACGCAGTTTTCGAATGAGGAACCTGCGTTGATCAGAGGGCGCCCTGGAAAAACCCCAGAGGCTCAATAGAACAGCAAAACAGGCATAAAACAGGAAAATGAAACCATGAAAATGAAGAGCTAAGGTTTAGCTCCTACCTGGTCCAAACGGCGCCGAAAATCGTCCGCAGAATCTCCCGGAATCAGCTGATGAAAATCGAGGGGAAAGAGGCTCCTCCAAAGCTCCAACAAGCAAAATGCAAATGAAATGGTAAAATGAGAGGTAAAACCCTTTTTATTTGCTTTCTTACGTAATTCAAGGTAAATATTAATGTGTTAATCTCATTTTCAAGTAAATATTACCCATTTCTAACTAGTTTGTTGCAGCAAATTGAAAATGCAGTGCTATCAATGAAAAAGAGAAGATAATTATGGTAAAAATCAAAAGTAAACCATATAATTGAGCAGTTTTAGCAATGTTCATGCTCGTTAAAAAATAAACGCAAGAATTGAGCAGTTTTAGAAGAGTTCATGCTCGTTAAAAAATAAACATAAATTGTGAGCAATCTTTCCCTAGCAGTTCAAGCTCACTCAGAAAAAATGAACCGGTAAATAACCATTGAGAAAAGTAACCTTTGAAAGCCATATTAAAAGCCCTTGGTCGTGTTTATATGCCATCACCTCCATCCGTTCATTTTGGCCAATCGTTCATCTCCATATGTGTGTTTACCCATTTTGAGGAACAGCTGTGAAGAGTGATTTCACTTAGCCATCCTTGTGACACTGCCGTGATTGGAAAATTCCAACCTGTACCTGGAATCTGCTGCTATCCCTGTTTATCACTCGTTCCTCAAAATACGAGTCTTCTTTGAGCTCTTTTCACTGACTCGTAAAATATGAAAAGATTGCCGAGTTTTGGCCTTCCAGCTCGTTAAAAGGACCGGAAGAGCTATCCCTCCTCTAGATTTTAATCTTTTTGGACCTGAGGGATTATTGCACAAAAAGATCGAGCGCTTGTTTTGTTCGGCTCGTTAAAGAAATCGAAAATTCATCCCTTCTGTATGGTTTTATACTTTTTCGGACTTAAGGGATTAGAAGACGAAAAAGGAATTTTGGAGTTAACTTTTCGTACCTTTTCAGACTCTCTAAAAATGAAAAGGGCCGAGTTTTCCTTGTCGTTAGACTTGTTAAAATGATTAAATAGCTACAAACTTGTCTTTAGACGAGAACGAGTTTCCCTATCGCTAGGCTCGTTAAAACATAGCGATGGGCTTGCCCGAAGGGCAGGTTATAGAACAAGCATATGTTATCCTCCTCAAGCTTGACAAAAATAAAGAGGTACTGGTCAGCAATGACTGGGGAAAAATTGGGAGAACCTCACAGCATTAATGGTAGCAAGTCGCTCTTGAACATGACACTTTGTCCTCCGTATCACATCGGGTTGGGCTGTTTCATTCACCGGTCTCATAACCATGGTCCTCGCCACACCATCCTCAATTGGGGTAATGCTACCAATCCATCACATCAGTGTCGTTATATGTTCAAGAGATGTGGTTCTGCAAAGAGTCAACCGTGTCCCATCCACTGCCATACATTATCCTTCATCCACTTCATGACCGCCACCCTGAATCATACATCACAGTTTGTTTTCACCTCATCACAATCACTAGCTCCGTTCCGTGTCACTGATGTGGGATTCATTAAGGCCCTCCTTTGACGGATCGCTCCTTGTCGACATCAGCTCATTATCCAAGGAGTTGATCTAGGAACAACCCCTTCAGTAATTTGAAGCTTGCATGCCTCAATGGCAAGTTTCTCACTTCCGGCGACAGGTATACATCAATGACCTTCGACCAGAAGATTTTGCATGGTGGTCGACGCCAAGTCCTTTATTCCCACCATGTGAATTGTACTGCCGTACCTTGAGGGTCATCATCCTTATCGGTGATTCCTCTCGCGCTTGTTAACGGTTTACATCATTGACCGGTAATCAAGCGATGTCTTTCCATGTTCGACTTCAAAAAATTCTCACATGGATCGACTTGTACATCGAGTGAAGATCGGAAGAGATTGAAGACCCCGGATCTAGTTTCATCCATCCGGGCTGCGATATATATTCAGGACATAAAGACATTTGATATGTACGTCATTACAGCAGATGATCATCCTTCTCAAAGGATGATAATTTCAGCAGAGGATTATCAGTCTACAATCAGACGATCGTCTGTTCTATGTACCAAAATGTATTTATAAAGCTGAGCATGGGAATGCCCGCCTCAGCTAGATCATGAAAATGTATGAAAAATAATGTATTGTATTGTATCTTATTATAGGACACTTCTCAACAGATTGAATGAACTTCGGATCCTCTCAATAAAGCATTTCACCCGATAAACGACCTCATACTTTAGGGGGCATCTGTTATAGACAATTTTGTGCCTTACAGCAACAAGCATGAATTGTCAATAATCCAAGGGATCCAAAGTTCCCTAAACATGATGTTCCTACCCCTAGAGGAACAAGGTCAGCAAACCAACAGCTCTCAGATCAGTTCTCCACCTGAAAACACTCAAAAACAAGCAATCCTGAAATCAAAGCAGGTGCTCCACTAGGTTTCTGCGCTGAAACTCAGTTGCTCCATGGTGTACCTGCGTTGCAAAGCAAGTGGGACAAAGGCCACCTGCGCTGAGAGGGATGGGACAAGTGGCACACTGAGTCATTGCTCTGGAATCTTCCAAAAATGACACTTGGATCAGGTATTTCGCCTTGTGATGAGTCATAGGCTCTGTTTCTCCAAGTGGAAGCAAGGTTCTCCAAGTGGACTCAAGAACTGAAGATCAACTAAAGATTAACTGAAGAGAGAGAGGACACAAGGAAGCTACACATCAGTTGCAAGCTGACTCATCCTTTCTCAATTCATCTATATATTGAGCTCTCTCCTATGAGCTCTGGAGGCTGGAATTTGGTGCAAAGTAATGATATGCTGTTGGTTTCACTATAGAGCTATTGGGTGATTGTTTGAGAGAGGTGAAGAGGAGAAATTCTTTCTGCTGGGAGGTGTTGCTGGATTGGAGCCTTCAATGGTTGTAATACTCTCAGAACCTTTACTTCTTCATTAATAAAAGCTATTGAGGTTCTTCTGTGTGCTCTTGTTTCAATAATATATTGTGATAATTGCATGTTTGGTTTACACTAATCCTTGAACCAGTTATGATTGCATGCTTCTTGTAGTTTCCTTCTTTGTTATTTTGCAGGATCTCATTGTAGCTGGGCCAGCAAAAGAGCAAAGAGCTGGGAGCAAGCAGCCAAAGAGAAGAGTTTGGATTCGACATTAAGCGCAAGGCAACGGTTAGTGCATTTCTCCATTCTCTTTTGCTTTCATAAAGAAGTAAACCTTAAGTAGTTTGTTTTACAGTTGTTGCTAAGGTACTATCACCCTTAGAGTGGGATAGGGTCATCCGAGTCGGATACTTTTCCCTACAACAGATATGGAAAATATAAAGGTAAGGTACCCCTTGAGTGGTTTAACGATGGTAAAGTAAGGGATTTTGGAACTAAGTGTTTGTATGCAAAGGACGAAAGTGACCATGATGAATAAAACATAAAGTAAATAAAGGAAGAAAACATCATCAACATAAAAAGAACCACAAATAGGAAAATCATGAAAAAAAGAAGAACTTTTAAAAGAAAAAGAAGGGTCTCTACTCAAAAGGAGTTAGTGATTCATTTGAAGAGAGAAATTCCAACAATGATAGAGAAGAAACTATCTATATGGCAATCTAAACAAAAATGATATCTTGGAAAATTAAGATAGAGGGAAATAAATGATGGATTTAGAATAAAGAGAAAATGTGGAAACATATGGGCAAGTGGATCTTGAAGAAGAAATAATTTATGCTTTAAATGAAATAAAGAATCTTCAGAAAAATAATTTGAAATAAGAGAAAAACTTTAGAATTATGAATAGGGGGGTTGAAATAAAAAATAATAAATGTCACAGAGCCTTCAAGAAATAGAGAAGATTATTATTATCGTAAAGATTCAGCTAGAATAGGCAAAAATGATGGAAGAAGTGGTGAGAATCTAGCTAAATGAAAATGAAGAAAATCATGAGAAATTGGAAGATAAAATTATTTTCTTTAGAAGGGAACTAGAGAAACCAACTCCTCAGTTGGATAAAATCTTGAAGTTTGAAAATAATGTTGAAGTTGAAAATGACTAATTTGCAACTAAATAATAAGGTTTTCCATTTGTAGGCCACCATTGATGAGCTTCTTGAAGGAGCTACTCCACTTCAAGTAGATAAAAACCATATGTTTGATGTATATTAGGATTTGGATGAATATCATGATGCCTTACTATTATTGCTCATAAAGAAGGAGAGCACTATTTATCAACTACTACATGCTAAGAAGAAGGTTGTTGATGAGATGTGAAGATCACCAATTTGTAGTACAACTATTTTGAGACAATTGATGTCTCTTCATTTCATTCATCTCAAGAAATACTAGTCACCAATGATATTTTTCCCAATTTTGAAAAACATATGACACACATTGGATCCCAACTTTTGAGAAAAAACAGATATACTGGTAGTAGACTTGGAAATAATGGATAGGGAATTTCTTCCCCTATTTCTCCTAAAATATAGATATCTAAAGCAAGACGGACATAATGTTGTTTTTCCCTCATTATGATCTAAAAACCACTCGTGAGTGATCTCAATTAATTAATTAATGAAGGTATTACAGACTCATGTGTTGGTGTGTGTCTATGTTACCTTAGGCAATGGATCAATAAGATTGCAAAATACACAAACACTGGAAAACAATAAGAGAAACACAACAAGCAAAACGGAACACAACAAAATTTAATAACGAGTTCACCTAATCCTCCTGGGTTACGTCTCCAGTCCAGGTTTTAGTGGTGGCCTTCTTTTATTGTGTCTTTAAGCAGAGTTTTCACAATGAGGAGCTCAATTTGAGTCTCTAGAAATAGTTGATGCTTAGTAGGGTGGTTCTTGGATTCCCCAAGCCACCAGAGTGCACAGACTCCCCCTTACCAAGTCTCAACCTCAATTGGTCTTAATGGGATGAGTCCAATTTGGTACTAAATTCCCCAACAGATATCCTCACAGGGATTGCTTGAATCTCTCAAGCCTGGTTCTGTCTGCTCGATGCTGCCTTAGCTCTACAGGTCAGCTCGCTTCTCTGCTTCTGTCTCTCTGTCTCACTATCTCTTCTCCTCTCACTGTCCTCTGTTCTCTGTCTGTTCATGGCTTAAAGCCAATCCGTCCCTTGACTGTTCGCTTCCCCTTCCATCTCTTTGGTTCACCTGCCTCTGTTCGCTTGGAATTCCCTACTTCTATGTCATCACCACTGTGTAACGTTTCACAGGAGGTGGCCACTTTTCCTCTCATGAACTGAGCACCAGCTCTTCCTCGACGGTTTGTTATTTTGGTTGCTCTTTGAAATGATTCATCTACGAGGTCAGCGTCAAATCGGACTTCAACCCTTTATGCGCAGTGGCTCATTCTTCTGTCAAATCCTGTCTCCCATTGGGTGCAATCTCCACTGTTAGATCTGGGGCCTCTAGATCCTATGGTTATCTCTCTTATCACACAGTTGACTTGTTCAGATGTTAGCCCACAAAGAGAGTGATTTTCTCTCTCATCCGCCGAACATACATCATTCAACGTATGGAATCACTGGGTTCTCTGACAAATCTGCTTACCGCCCGAAACGCCTTCGATATCCCACTAGTTTTGGAGTGCGGGACCCACCTTTGGTTTTAGCACTTTTCCCATGGTTCTTCGACTTCCCTTGTGATCGTGTGCTCAAGGCTTTTCCTTCTCGAGGGGTTTTGCCCAATGATGCACGATTTGCGTTAATCGCGCATCAGAAATGACCTTTGTTTTCTGATCTGGATTTCCCAATTGCTAGTTTGTGCCACGACGCAGTCTTCATGGGCCTCGGTCAGCGTGCTTTGACTTAGGTCCTCGTCGTTCCATGCTGGCTACAAACTGCCACTGTCCAAAGGTCTTTCCTGATAGCTCATTGTTCACAAGTTTTTGAAGTCTGTCATGATTTGATACAATCATAGAACTCTGATAATTTTCATGGATCCAATTCGGATCACGGCCTTCCCACTAAAAAAGCTTTTGGACCACCAAAAGTTGGTTTTCAAGCATCGACTAAGTGAGGATACAACTGTCTCACTTGTCCAATCTCTATCCATTTTGCACTGCTCTGATTTGAATCCTTGAGACCAACTCTGAGGTACTCAATATCTTTCCTACATGTCATCCTCACCTTCCTGTCCAGAACTGTGTTTTCCTATAATTCATTAAGATACTCAGGTAGCAGGTCATCAATAGAAGGAAATTGACTCTACTTGTCAGGATCCTCAATTAGTGAAGGTTCAAATAATCTCAAGCTATCTGCATTTACGACTAAGTAGATGTGCATGTAATTTGGTAGATCAAGGCGAAAAGCATTCTCACCAACTTTCTCAAGTACCTTGAAAGGTCCATACCTGATAGGTTTTAGCTTTTTAACTTCACCTTGCATTTTGTCCTTACTGATATACAACCAGATTTGATCACCAACTTGGAAACTATGCTCCATCTGATGCTTGTCATGCCTTGCCTTGTATTTGGCCTGGCTCTTTTCCAACTATTCCTGTATTGCCTGGTGGATCTCTTGGATTTGTTCAATGAACCTGGTTGCTTTGTCCACATCACTCTGTCCCTCAACTGTTGTGTCCTTACCAAAGACAAAATCCAAAGGAGACCTTGGTGTGAAACCGAAACAGGTCTCAAAAGGAGATCTCTGTGTAGAAGAATGTTTGGCTCTGTTGTAAGCATGCTACACATAACACAAATGTTCATCCCACAGCTTAGGATGCTTGCTGCAATATCCTTTGAGTAATTGGATTATTCTCTTGTTGACTACTTCTGTCTGGCCATCAGTTTGTGGATGGAAAGCTGTGCTTTTCTTCAGTTTGGTGTCTATCAGTTCCCACAGACTTGACCAAAACGTTCCCACAAATCGGGTGTCTCGATCACATAAAATGGAAGTGGGTAATCCAAAATGAACCCATACATGTTGAAAGAACAGTTTTACAGTTGGTTCAACTGTAATCTGTTTATTACAATGTATCAAAATACACATTTTGTTGAACCTATGCACAACAACATACAGATAATCATGACCTTTCCTAGATTTGGGCAGTCCTCCAACAAAGTCCATGGAAACACTTTCCCAATGATGAGAAGGTACTGGTAATGGAGTGTACAAGCCTAGTTTTCTATTTCTGGGCTTGCTTTTAACACACATAGTACACCCTCTTACATATCTAGAACCTGTCTCGTTCATTTTTGGCCAATAACAAAACCTTTGCAGCTATGCAACTGTTTAACTTACCCCAAAGTGGCCTGATATTAGAGAAGTGTGTGCTTCTCGAGTTATATTTAGTCTTTCAGTTTGTGGAATGCATAACTTCCCACAATGATATAGGAGTCAATCCTTAATATGATAGTCCAATTCTTCCACTCGTTTGCCTTGACTTAAAGTTGCATATACATCTTTAAAGTCTGTATCTTGAGTATATTGTCAATGTAGATTTCATGTAACACAAAATTATGCTTAAGTATAGTAGATGCATTTATAATGGGTCAAGATAACATATCTACAACTCTATTGTGAATGCCCTTTCTATATCTAATGACAAAATGAAATTGTTGTAGAAAACCCATCCATCTATAGTGTCTTGATTGTTGCAACTTAGCTTGGGAGTGTAGATATTGAAGTGGTTGATGATCAGTATGTATTACTGTCTCTTTGCCCATTAAGTAATGTTTCCACTTTTTCAAAATCTGTACTAATGCATACAATTCTTTATCATATGTAGGATAGTTAACTACTGTAGAATTAAATGTCTCAGAATGATAACATATGGGTTTACCATGCTGTATCAACACTGCTCCCATGGAATAGTCACTAGAATCTATTTGGATCTCAAAGGGTCTTTGAAGATTAGGCACTGCTAGTACTGGTGCTATACTAATCCTTTTTTTCAAGGTGTCAAAGGCTTTCTACTGTTTGCCTCCCCACTGAAACACCTTGTTCAATCATGTTAAAGCATGTAAGGGAGCTACAATTAAGGAAAAGTTAGAAATGAACTTTCTCCAATACTGTGCTGCTCCTAAGAAGCTCCTAGCTTCTGTAGCAGATTTGGGTTTAGGCCAGTTTACAATGACTGCCACCTCAGAGGGATCTATCTTCAATTCACCACCCCTACTATACGTCCCAAATAATTCAAAGATGTTTTTCCAAATTCACATTTTGAGAGTTTAACAGAAAGTTTTTCTCTTTTCAAAACATCTAGTGTCTGCTTAACATGCTTTAAATGTTCTTCCCATGTTTTGCTAAATATCATAATGTCATCCAGATATACAATAACAAAATCATCAAGAAAAGTCTGAGAACATCATTCATTATTCTCATGAAAGCCGCAGGAGCATTAGTTAAGTCAAAAGGCATAACGAACCACTCATACAATCCCTGCTTTGTTTTGAAAGTAGTCTTCCATGCATCTTGTTCTGCAACTTTGACCTAATGATATCCACTATGCAAGTCTAACTTGGAAAAATAAACAACTTCTTTCAATTGATCTAATAGATCATCTATGCGAGGAAGGGGATAACGATTTTTTATTGTTATCTTATTCAGTGCTCGGTAATCAATGCACATTCTCCACGAGCCATCTTTCTTTCTCACCAAAACGATTGGAGATCCACATGGTGATGTGCTAGGTCTAATGAACCCCTTCTCGAGCAACTCCTGCACCTGCTTCTTGATTTCTGCATTCTCTAAAGTGGACAACCTATACATTCCAATGTTAGGCAATGGAGCGTCTTGCTACAAATTAATTTCATGCACTATTTCCTTTCTGGGTGGCAGACCTTTAGGTTCTTGAAACAAGATATCATACTGTGAAACAACTCTTTCTAAATCAGCTTGCTGTTTAGCATCATAGCCATCAAATACATTGGTTTTATCAGGTTTCTTTTCCTTTACAACCATCAATAAAAATTGTTTGCATGAATTTATCATTCGTTTCATCTACCCTGAGTTTATGAGAGTATAATTATTCTTCAGCTTATGAGCTCTTACAAAGTATTCAATTCCATCTTTAACGAGTAGATAATTGTTCTCAGCTCTATAGAAAATAGCTTTTATGTCATACAAGTAAGGGCTTCCTAAAACAATTCCATGTATATCCAAAGGAATTATGTCTAACTCAACCTCATCTATAAATGCTGACCCAAAAGAAAACTTGAGTTTGCATTGTCTAGTCACTTGTAGTTGTGCTTTATCACTTAAGCATCCTAATGGGTATGGTTTCTTGTGAGGCATAGTCAGTAATCCCAATTTCTTTACAATTACTTTAGAAGTTAAATTTACTTGTGAGCCACTATCAAACAAAGTATCAATCTTTTGATTTTTGGAAATAACTCGAATATGGAAAAGCTCATGCCTTTTTCTCTCATTTTCTTCATCAATAGTAGATTGCGCAGAATTATTAGTATATGCTTCAGAATTCTTACCTTTCATACCTATGGCTATAATGGTTTTTTCATCTCCTAGTTTGACCCCAAATATTTCTAAATAGCTGCAACAATATTCTTCTTCTTTCCCTCAAACTTCTTAGGTCTCAGCTCCGGATGTAGAATCCAACAATGCTCATCATCATGCCCATCCTTCTTACAGTGAGTGCATGAAGACTTGCTCTTCTGTGCAGTGTTGTCCTTCCTTGCTTTCCATTTCTGTTTTATTTTCTCCTTATTCTTGCTTGCAGTGAGTTGGGATGATCCCCCAACTTTTGGGTTTCCATTCTTTCCTCTAGCTTCTAGATGCGTAGCTTGAATAGATACCTCATCTATACTAGTGGGATTAAACATGAGGATAGTGTGCCTCATGTAGCTTTGTAGACCACCGATGTACTTCAACAGAGTCTCAGGTGAGTCTAATGAAATTCCTAGAATCAATGCTCTCTTCCTAAATTCTTGGGTGTAACCTTGTACACTTTGCCCTTTCAACTGTCGAGGAGTTTTCCAGCTCATCATGGCTTGCTGCATGTAGGCCAATGGATAGAACTACTTTTTGATTGCAGAAACAAATTCACTCCAAACAGAAATAGTTTTACCATGTCTCTTCATGTCAGCTTGGGTCCTGCCTTCCCACCAAACCAAGGCAGTGCCTCCAAGGCGTAGGCTTGCCAGTTGAATCTTGCTCTTATCTGAATCGATACTCTACACTCTACATTAAACATCAATTTGTCTAATCTAATTATCCAGCTTTTCTGCATTCAACTCTCCATCATATATTGGTAAATCAAATTTAACATCTAGTTTAATCAAAGATGTCTTCTTTTTATATTTAGGGCTATTATCTAGGAGGTGTGAGAAAGCTTTCCTCTTTCCCTTTGCCTTTTGAGTGGTCATGGAGGAGAGACTCTTCCTCTCCTTTATCTTGTTTGGAGCTTGATGAGTCTTCATCCTTATGTTTTCTAAAGTCCTTATACATTTCCTCTACCATGGACCTTATGGCTAGGAAACTATCTATTAATTGAGGGTCTGGCCCCATAGATCCTTCCTCTGACATTGTATTCCGAGGATAGACTCTTCCAATTTCAGGATTATTTTTGACCAACTATCCTTTTCCTAATTTGAGCTTTGATCTAGTTAGCATTCAACAGCTAAATCCAACACAAGATTGTCTAACCTTAGCAACCTATGTGCTCTAATACCACTTGATATGAAAATCACTCGTGAGTAATCTCAGCTAATTAATTAATGAAGGTATTACAGAATCATGTGCTGGTGTGTGTCTATGTTACCTTAGGCAACAACTCGATAATATTGCAAAATACACAGACACTGGAAAACAATAAGAGAAACAAAACAAGCAAAACAGAACACAACAAAATTTAATAAGGAGTTCACCCAATCCTCCTGGGCTACGTCTCGAGTCCAGCTTCTAGTGTTGGCCTTCTTTTATTGTGTCTTTAAGCAGAGTTTTTACAATGAGTAGCTCAATTTGAGTCTCTTGAAATAGATGATGCTTAGTAGGGTGGTTCTTGGATTCCCCAAGCCACTAGAGTGCACAGACTCCCCCTTACCAAGTCTCGACCTCAACTGGTCTTAATGGGATGAGTCCAATTTGGTACTCAGTTCCTCGACAGATATCCTCACAGGGATTGCTTGAATCTCTCAAGCTTGGTTCTGTCTGCTCGATACTGCCTTAGCTCTACAGGTCTTCTCACTTCTCTACTTCTATCTCTCTGTCTCTTTGTCTCTTCTCCTCTCACTGTCCTCTGTTCTCTGTCTGTTCATGGCTTAAAGCCAATCCATCCCTTAACTATTCGCTTCCCCTTCCGTCTCTTCGGTTCGGCTGCCTCTGTTGGCTTGGAATACCTTGCTTCTGTGTCATCGCCACTGTGTAACGTTTCATAGGAGGTAGCCACTTGTCCTCTCACAAACTGAGCGCCAGCTCTTCCTCGACAGTTTGTTATTTTAGTTACTCTATGAAATGATTCATCCACTAGGTCAACGATCAAATCGGACTTCAACCCTTTATGCATCATGGCTCATTCTTCTGTTAAATCCGATCTCCCATCAGGTGCAATCTCTGCTATTAGATCTGGGGCCTCTAGATCCTACAGTTATCGTTCTTATCATGCGGTTGACTTGTTCGGACGTTAGCTCGCGATGAGAGCGGTTTTCTCTCTCATCCGTTGGACACGCATCATTCAACATATGGAATCGCTGGGTTCTCTGACAAATCCACTTACAATGTGAAATGCCTCCAATATCCTGCTGGTTTTAGAGCGCGGGACCCACCTTTGGTTTTAGAGCTTTTCCCATGGTTCTCCGACTTCCCTTGTGACCGTGCACTTGGGGCTTTTCCTTCTCAAGGGGTTTTTCCCAATGATGCGCGATTAGCACTTTACAACCTCTATTTTCTGATTTGGATTTCCCAATTGCTAGTTTGCGCCACTGCATGGTCTCCATGGGCCTCGGTCTGTGCGCTTTGACCGAGGTCGTCATCGTTTCGTGCTGGCTACAAACTGCTACTGTCCAAAGGTCTTTCCTGATAGCTCATTGTTCACAAGTTTTTGAAGTTTGTCATGATTTGATATAGTCATAGAACTCTGATAATTTTCATGGATCCAATTCGGATAACATTATCTGCTCCTATCCTTATTAAACCTAAGGAAGTGACATTTTTTGTGGGTGGGATTTAGACTGAAGAAAAACCACTTGATAATTGTGATCAATAGATTGATGATTTAGTTGATTAAATAGTTAAAAATGTTGTTGATGAAATTTTTAATATGCCAATATTTCCAGCTCTTGTTTGTACATTATACCTTTCTCGTATTTGAATATACCAAAAATCTATGTCTTGTAGCTCCCCTCATCATAATAATTAGAGATATTTGACTAGGAGTTAGATTTTTTGGAATACTAGTGATCATGCTTTCAGATATTTGCAAAAGTGTCATGAAAGGATGAATCATGAACCAATTCCAACCATATAAATTAACTATGGATGGTTATAGAATGCTTTGAACAACTACTTGAGGAATTCATATAGAACTATCTCCTCATCTGTACAATCATAAAACACTACTTTTCCTTGCAACTAAAGAATTAATAGTGGTTGAATTAGAATCGATGGAAGATACCGGTTGATTGAGTTTCGATTGTGTATTTCATCAATTATTCTTTGAGTGTTCCCTTAGTTATAGGGGAAGTATTAAAATTAATGCAAACCTAATTACTTTCAATGGTAGGGAGTTTTATAGAAATTGATTTGACTAAGTTATTGATAGATTGTTAATTGGGTCTATTGGGATTTGCGTGATTAACTATGTTATGTTGTCGATAAATTTGATTTCGCACTACTATGATTGACAAATATTATTGACATAAAAATTACTATCAAATTGATAGATAATGATGTGTTCTTGTCTAGCTAAGTGATCGACTGGACCATGTTGTCTAGTTGACTAATCAGCTCTGACTCAAACTTTATTTTGGATAACAATTGGGAGAAACATAAGTTTAAGGGGATAATCCATCTGTCATTAATGTAAAAGGGGAGAGTTGTAGAAAAGAGGAGTATTGAAAATGGTGGATAATTCATTTTATTCCTGGTGGATGATGTGTTTCATTGTAGGATTTCCATCAATGACAAAGTGGGAGATTGTTGAGAAAATTGTTGTCATTGATGTCAAAGGGCTTATATCATTGATATTATATGTATGTATCCATGTATATTGAAAGTGGGGTGTTCATTTTTTAAGTAATATTTGATGAGAAGGATTTCACTTGCTTGAGGTGGAAATCTGATAACGAAAAAGCTACGTGACTAGGGTTAGTGTGAGCTCCGCGACCTCCCCTCGGTGCCTCGGGTTTAGGCCTTTGAGGCCTTACCAGCCATGGCGAATCCGTAACAACATCTTGGCACCCACTCCTTCAAGGACATGGTCTCTAGTCGACCACTAGACCAGGCTTCATTCTTCACAAATTTTGTCTCTAGCTCTACCTTCTGCATTCCATTGGGAGGAAGCTCTGACAAAGAAGAAATTACTCATGCATAGAAAAACGAGCTACTAAAAAGGAATGCAGACACAGTGAAAAGGTCAATGAAGGATGCTCGGGTAGATAAGAGCAAGACCGTAGACTTTCCCTTCCCTACTAATTTTAATCCTTCAAAATCTCAGGAGCAGTCGCAGGATCAGGCAAAAAAAAACACAAAGAATAACTATAACCCCAAAGCCAAGAAAATCCCAGAACTAGAAATCTAGGACCCCAAGGTAGCTGAATATAGAGAATACATGCAGGAACACGCAGTTATATGCAAGTTCATGGGAATATGGCCAACTGAAAGAGCCTTAAACTGGTGGATTCAAAGAAAATGGACACCCAAAGGGATATTAGACTTCAGTTGGGTTTCAAAGGATTTTTCACAGTCATCTTTGACCTCCTAGAAGATAGAGACAAAATTTTTGAAGGAGGACCCTATTTCTACAACTCAACCAGTTTATACATGAGATTCTGGAGGGAGAACTTCACAACGGAAAAAGAGGACTTCACTAAGGTTCTAGTCTGGGTATGCCTCTACTCCTTACCAACTGATTATGGGGCTCCTTCAGTCTTAAAAGGAATAGGAGACCAGCTGGGGGAGTACATCAAAATTTCAGAAGGCACCAGAATAGGTCACTATGTTTCCTACGCCCGAATCTACGTATACACAGACATCTCTGGTGCTCCACCAAAAGAAATCAAATTAATCTTCAGGGATGAAGTCTAGCTACAAAATATAGACTATGAATATATATCCTTCGGATGCAAAAAGTGTCATAAGCATGGGCATAATTTCTGAGACTTTCCCATGAATAAAAACCCTCAAATGCCAAAGCACACAAATAAACAAAAACAGAGTGAAGGTTTTACCAAATTCACTCTAGGAACAAGAATAACAAGAAAACATATATCCCCAAGAAAAACCTATCTAAAGAAGCAAGCCAAAATCAGTTCAATGTACTGAACAATACCCAAGAGAAAATGGATCCAAACGAATTGATAGCAAATGAAGCGGGAGAGGAAGAAATGAACCCTATAGACAATGAACACGATGAAAGGGATATATGTAATACCAATAGAAGAAAAGAGCAGGAGCAAGAGGATACAGAAATGAAGCAAGTAGAAACAGAGGAAATTCTAGAGGAAAACTCAATAGAGGAAGCTTTGCAGGGGGTAGACCTTGCAACAATTGTAGAGGAATGGAAACAAAAAGGAATAAATTCCATATCAGAACAACAACTACAAAAAATCTAAGGAGTTTATCTCCTCCAGGAAGAATTAAAACTCAAAACTCACTATCCAGTACAAGAAAGCACAACTTCGAAAGGCATATTAGCCAATATTCCAATAGAAGAACTCAAAATCAAAGGCTCAAGCAGAAAGTGAGGATGAAAGACCAACTGTAAGCTCCTTCAAGAACTGGGTGCCAAGCTAATCAATGAAGGAAAGGTAAAGGCTCTTGCTCTACACCCATCTCCATGTTAATGAATTGCATCTCTTGGAATATTAGGGGACTTAAGAGTCCTGGGAAGAAACACATCTTAAAAAGCAGAATCCTATCTAATCACCTTGACATCCTACTAATTCAAGAAACTAAAATTGACTCAACTCACCCTCCCCTCCTTCTCAACTCATGCTTCAAGCCTTACAACTCCTTGACTAATACGGATTCAAGTACGACAAGGGGCATAATGAGTTTTTGGAAAAACTCTAAATTCAACCGTATCTCCTCTCTGGCCACTCACCATTCCATAACTGTAATCCTGAGAATCATAGGCTCAAATGAGACCATTTTCATAACCAATATTTATGCCCCGCACAAGGTAACAGACCATATTAAAATGATCCAAACCTTATCCAATCTCCTTAACCCTTTGCACCACCCCCTCAAATCATAGTTGGTGATTTTAATATGATAACTAACTTATTTGAAAAGAAAGGAGGAATCCAAAAGTTAGATAAAGATTGAGTCTTTCCTCGCCACCATTGAAAACCTCAACCTCATCAACATTCCCACTAGAAATGGCTTATCCACTTGGAATAACATAAGAGGAGGAGACCATCAAATAGCCTTCTGTTTAGATCGCTTTCTTCTATCCGAGGATATTAATCTTATCTCCTGGGAAACGGAGGCGAGAATCCTTCCACAAGCAAGATTTGATCACTGGCCTATCTCTCTCAAGTTTCCAATATCCAATGGTTCGAAAAATAGTCCTTTTAGATTCGAGGCCTTTTGGTTGGATCATCAAGATTTCATGGAAAGAAAGAAATAGTGGTGGACTTACTCTCCTATCAAAACTGGAAACAAAATGTTTACTTTCCAACAAAATTTAAAACACATCAAAGAGGAAATCAAAGAATGGAACAATGATACATTTTCTTTTTGTAAACTAAGGCATTTCTATTATCTACATCAAACTTAAAAATACATACTAAGGAACCTCAATCCGCCCATATGGGAAACCGGATCTGTTGGTTCCTCTTCATCAAACATTCAATACTGTTTTTCGTTTTACATACTGTCAGAAAAAACTTGCAAGACATTAAACCTTTGTAATCTAAATGTTTCCAGAAACTGTTCTTTCTAAGATAAACAGAGCAGTAGCATCAAAATTCAAAAAGAGATAGTTAACAAGCCTCTCAATTCTCTGTGCTTCCCCTTTTGATTTCATTGTTGTCTTTGGTCTTTACCAGCTCCTTCAGCATCTCCCAAATCTCCTTAATCTGTTTGCTTTGTTGACGCATTATACCTTCAACATTGGCCACCTCCTTTCTTGCTGCCAACGCTTCCTGAGCCATCTCCACCATTTCTGCAGCAACTTGTTCCATGGCCTTGGCCAAAAGGTGCTTCAGGACCCAGTACGTGTGAAGAGCTCGACGGTATAGGGTTAGTCTGCCTCTGGTATTGCCTGGATCAGGCATCTGCGTTGTCCATTCTTCCATCTCAGGGTCCGACGGTTCTTCCAAGACTCTGTTTTCCATAACTTTAATGATTTTCCAGATGTCTTCATTCGTTTCTTGATTGTAGGCTTGCTCTGCCTCATGAACTGTCCTGCGGATAGATTTCTTCCCCTTTTTCGCCTTCCCTGAGGCTGGCTTCCCTCCTCTTCATTGTTTGCTTGCCAGGGTCAACCTCTACCTCTTTGTTCGCGAGCTTTCCTTCTTCCGTATGTTCTGCCTCGTTTATCACCTTTGCTGCTCTATCCTGTTTCAAAAGTCTTGCTCCGAAAACCCTCGTCCTGGTTAATCTCCATGTCTTCTGAGCTTTCAACTTCAATTTTTATTCTGGTCCGCTCAAATTGTCTGTCTCCGAATTCCTCCCGCTCTGCCTGGACTCCTTTATCCCAGCTCACTGCCATCTTGATTCGTTTAAGACGTTGATTTTGGTTCCTCTGCCAAGTCTCTCCTTTCCTCGCCACCTTCTTCAACTTCTTGTTGTCTTTCAACCTTCTCTTGTTCCGCCTTATAAATTTCTTGCCACCTTTCCGTTTATGATGAGTTTGTCCTCCACTTCCTTTCTCTCTTGTAACTTGAATGATGCTCTCTTCAATGTTTTCCGAGATTTGTTTTGGATTGCGTACCTGCTACTCTGAATTATCATTAATTGCTATAGTCAGGGAGGTGTGGCCGTCGTCCTTCTGTCCTATCTTTGCTGCCGAATACACCTGCCTTATCTTCCCGCTCCGGATCTTCATGTTTTTTTTATTACCATTATGTTGTTTCATGGTTATCGTTGTCTATGAATTGTTTTAAACTATCCCATCTTGTCATCACCATTTGATTTGTCCAACTGTCATCCAGTTTCCCCATTAATTCCTTACTTCCCTAATTGGCCAAGCAATCCGCAGGCTTATTTCCTTCTCTCCTGACATGAGAGGTGATCTTGTTTTCAATATCTTTCAATGTTTCTTCAATTTCTTGGACTATGCTCGTTGTTCTCCAACTTTTGACAACCTGCTCCCGGAACAATGATACATTTGGCAACATCATCACGAATAAAAAAAACTTGGAACACCAACTGGAAATTCTCCAACAAAATATAATTGAAGAATGGCTAACAGAGAAGAATAAGTAAGAGGAACAATGACTACAACAAAGTTGGGATGAAAGGGCCATTCAGGAAGAAAAGATGTGGCAACAAAAATCTAGAATAAATTGGCTGAAATGTGGGGAAAGGAACACGAAATTTTTCCATAAAACAATGATACATCACAGGAGGAACAATAGAATTCTGGCTCTGAAGAATCAAGAGGGTCATCTCATTCGCTCTCAGTAGGAGTTGGAAACATAGCTCAACCACTATGTCAACTCTCTTCTCAAAGAGCCAAGGAATGATCAAGATCAGGACATCAAAAATATCACCAAGAATATCCCCAAAATCCTCACGGAGGACCATAACAAAATGCTCCTAACGAAAGTATCCCTCCAAGAAGTGGAAGAAGTGGTCATTAGAATTCCCAATGGCAAAGCTCTAGGTCCAGATGGGTTCACCATCGATTTCTACAAAGATTTCTGGCTTGTCATAAAATTGGAATTTCATTCCTTGTTTGAGGAATCTCATATTTAGAAGTTTGTCCTTAAAGCCCTTAACTCTACTTTCCTAACTTTGATACCCAAGGGAATCTCTATGGATTCCCTGGATAAGATTAGGCCCATAACCCTCCGCAATCTCATGTACAAAATAATCTCCAAAGTTCTGGCCAATTGAATTAAGTTTATCCTCACTCTCCTCATCTCCCACCAACAGTCTGTTGAGCGATAAAAGGTGTATTTTTAACTCCTAATTATCTTCACATTAATTGTCAACCCAAGGACAACTTTTTATTTCAAGAGTGTACTCAGTTTGAGGCAACTATTTACTCAAGAGTAATGTTTTGTAGTATAGTGCTTAAAATACAAAAGTAAATGAATGTTGGAAATAAAACCTAATTGGAACAGCAAGAAACTGAAATGTTCTAAACTAAATCATTCACTCAAAAAACCATCAATTGAGGATACAGTAGCAATAACTCATTCCTCTAGAGATTGATGCAAATGAAATCAAACGAGAACAAGACAATCAATCTGGGAACGAGGAAGCAATAACCAATGTTCTCCATAGTTGACAGTCATGTTTTAAAGAAATTAAAAGAAAATAGAAATTGAACTAAGGCTACTATTGAAAGTAAACTAGGAAAACGCTTTAAAAGCAAACTTTTTGCAATTAACCAACATAAATGAACAAAAAAGTAAATGGGCAGTAAACTGTAATTAAAGAAATTAACAACGAATCCTATTTAATAAATCTGAACAACAAACTCTAATTAATGGAATCGAATAACCAATCCTATTGAGCAACAATCTGTAATGAATATTAATCAAACGGAACAACAAGTGGAATGAAACAATAATTGAAATAGAACAATGAAGTTCTATTAAGGCATTAACAAGATAAATTATACAGTGTTGAGATTCTTGTTAAATAATAAAAGAACAACAATGCGATTCATTAATATAACACACTGATATCAAAGAAATTAAATAGCAAACTGATTAACTTGCAAACTATAATAAAAGAAAATATGAACTATCCCACAACAATAATGAAAAGGTAGAGATACAAACAGTGGATCGATCCACTAGGGCCGGGCCCTCAACCACTGGTGAAATGCCGTTGAGCTACTGCAGAACTAAGAAGTTAAATGGCAACATGTTCTTGTATTAATCATTCATAACAACGTTTACAAACATTCGATCTCGGTTTAATCAATGAGAGTCGATGAAGAATTGTATAGTTACAACAAGAAATATCTCCATCTCTCATCCATCTCTCCTCCATCCTCATCCTGAATTCATCATTCCCCTTCTCTGATCTCTGTTCTGATTTAAATACACAGAGAGCAGAGAGCAGTTATAACTATGATGATTACAATATGATCATTATTACAAAATTGGATTGTTTCTAACCAATTGATCAACAAGAAAATATATTTCCATCCATCTTTCAACAAGAGCAAGGCGAATTTGGCTTTGTAGCTGAGATTTGGAGGACGACCACAACAACAAGTCTGAGAAAATCATGCTCAAAGAGCCCTGCGTTTCTCTAAAGAAAAGCCAAATTTTGGCAAACCTTTCTCTTGTATAGTTAATTTGGTCCGTTCTGGACAAAACCCATGTTCCGGATTTTCCAGATTCTTCTTCATTGCCCAAAATCTCAACCGCAAAAATGTCACTTGTTATTCCAACGAATTTCTAAGTTGGCACTTTTAATGATCAAATCTTCAATCTGGAAATTATCTTGGAGGCTAAAATGGTGAGTGATGTTACAAAATATATTAATAAACTATCATTAATAAAATCATGCATAATAATCATCAATTTATTAAAAATAAAGGAGAAGAAATAATATTCATCCATAAGAGCATAAATCATTATAAAATGGATTTATATAATAAATTATAATAAATGACATGATAAAGAAGAGTAAAAATGGGTGAAATAAGTATTAAAAAGTGGTCGTATTCATGGCCCAACATACCCCACACTGAATATATTGCATGTACTCATGCAACAAAAAACTAAATATATTGCATGTCTTCATGCAACCTAAAGACAAAACCCATGCGTTAACCAAGCAATAAAAAATTTTGTTCATCCCAGCTCATGAAATGGATGGAACAAATGAATTCTTCCTCAAATAATGAATATTCAATTTTAGCAATGTTGATGAATGTGTAACAATTTGTACATTGACGTTCAATTTATGTGTATATGAAATTGCAACAAAATATGATATAAGTAACATCAACTTCATTAACCATTTTCTCAAAAACTACAAACTAGATTCTGTTGAAATGTTGCAAGTAAATTTATAATATATGAATGCTTCTATGATCCAAAATCAGATCATTTTGATGCTCGAATCATGAGATATAAACAAAATGGCTATAAGTGATAGTGCATGATTTCCAAAATATTACGAACTAATATAACTTGAAATTGTCTCAGTTTGTATATTTTAATGATACGTCTGTGTTTTCCAAAAATCACAAGAATTGAGTTCATAGTTTTAAAAGTATTATGGAAATCAATTTCCGCACTGAAATTGTATGCCTTAAATGAAGAAGAAAGTAGAAAAAATCCATCACGCGTAACAATTCCTCCCCTTCTTTGAAGAATTAGCATGCCCTCATGCAATGCTAGAAAAAAAAAATTGAGGTGGTTGCTACCATCTGTTCAATTCTATGCTTGGTGTAAAACAACATGGAATAAGGGAGGTGTTGTGAATGAATAAGAATATCAATGGATGATAAAGAATATTAATGACATAGTCATAAGAAAGAAATGAATGAAAGCAGCACTCCATCAAGCTGAAAGATGATATGCTACTGAAAAATGGGAAGTGGTAAAGATGTGGAATGAAGGATGATAAATAATGCTCAAAATGGATTTTCATTAAATTCTTTTAAATTTGTAATAAATTAGAAAATTATGCTATCTTACCTCAAGTTTTACCTCCAAAAAGAAAAATGTGGAATGACATATATGTAGTGGCATTTGTTGAAGCTAATGTAGGCAAAGTTGGTGCTGAAAGTGATGCAAAAGGTGGAATCCAAGAAAGCACATCATGTCTGAAGAATTGTTCGTGTTTGCGATTTTCTCGAGCCTCTTTTGTTAGTTGCAATAGTGTGGTCATGCTGCGAATAGAATTTCCTCCCCATACTTGTTGTTCTCCTATAAACAAATCACTATTTTGCATACAATGTTCATGAATCCATAGTGTTAGTTTTGAATAGCAACAGATAAGATGCATGCAAAAATTTCAATCAGAAAAACTTTTGTATACATGCAATACTAATATTTTGTCAAATCAACAAGTTATGGCAGAGTGAAGTAATTATATCACATGCTATCCCATAATGCATACATTCCACCTTCCAATTGGAAAAGGGATTCGATGACCATAAAGCCTATGAAAGGTGTTATGTTATCGAGAAGGAAAAGGAATTAACAATACGGCAGTGAATGAAGTAGAGTACACATATCAATGATAGGAAACCAAGTGTTATGGTTATAATGAGAGCAGAGTGTGTAAAGATAGTTATGAATAAGAGATAAGATACTTTGGATTGATGATAAGTTATGCAAAAAATAAAAAGAATAGCAATATGCCAAAAAGATGCTTTGCTGACGGTATTCTGGCTGAAAATAATGCGATTGATCATAAAACAATTTCTCATGCATAAAGGTTCAAAATAGGGAAAAAAATTAAGGAAATAACTTCTCCGATAAAAAGAAAAAAATAAGAAAATGGTATTATAGTAATAATTGACGATAAGATATAACTTCAATACCATAAGCAGAGCCTCTGCTACCAGCAGGTGTCCATAGCCTTGGTAGGGTTGTTTTTTAACCCATATGAGCCAGGATCCTCAATTTATAAGTATGGATTTCTAGTGTTGTTCTACAATAGAGATCAGTGTGCTGGCATGGTAACTAGATAACCACACTGCCATTCACTGGGATGTAGCAAAATTGATTAGGCCGGCTCGTGATGAGACCTCCTGTTCCAAGGATAATTTGGCTATCCAATGGATCATAACCCTAGTGTGGTGGCCATAATGGGAATGTCACTTTGTTACAGCCTTATGAACATGGTAGGCTGGCTCGTAATGAGACCCCCTATCCTCCATCTGCGAACAAAATTTTGTTGTTATTACACATTTTTATGATAAAAAGAGGGAGGCTTAGTACTCCTTAAGCGCTGGGATGGTGGAAGAATTTGAACATGTCAATAGAAAAAAATATACCCATAATCTCATTTATTATAAATAGAAAAGATTATAACCAGGAAGGGTGGAACTAGCATGGTATTAAAATGATCAATCAGTATCATGTACAACAGAAAGCAATGCAGTAAAGTAGTATATAAATAATTGTGTGCTTTTTAAAAAGAATATATCATCAAGGAGTTGTCTTGTTAAAGATCATAACGTGAATGATATTAACTCGCTTCAATAGAATCCATAATTCTTGTCCTCATAAACAGTAGTGTATTTCATACCATGAAAGGGAATCAGTAAAATGTGGTTGAGATGAACTAGGAATAATCCCACAAGAGGAAGGAAGGGTTGTTCTTGAAAATACTCACAAAGTATTGCTCCTTTGAAGGAACATCAAAAACACTTAAAAAAGTGTTGTTCCTTGTAGGGAAGAGCAAAGAAAATGCATGCCAAAAAACAAAAATACACACGAAAAGGTGTTGTTCCTTATAGGGAACAACAAAAAATGTATGTGAAAAAGTGTTGTTCCCTAAGAGGAACAACAAAAACAATGCGAAAATGCTATTCTTTTGAAATGGAACAGTAAAAATGTGAAAGTATTGTTCCTTTAGAAAATAACAGCAAAAATGTGAAAGTGCAGAAGTGTTGTTCCTTTCGGAAATGAACAACAAAAATGTGAAAGTGCATAAGTGCTATTCTTTTAAAAAGGAACAACAAAATGCAGAAGTGTTGTTCCTTTGGAAAGGAACAGTAAAAATGTGAAAGTGTAGAAGTTTTGTTCCTTTAAAAAGGAACAACAAAAATGTGAAAGTGCAGAAGTGTTGTTCCTTTAAAAAGGAACAACAAAAATGTGAAACTGCAGAAGTGTTGTTCCTTTGAAAAGGAATAGCAACAACGTGAAAGTGCAGAAGTGTTGTTTCTTTGAAAAGGAACAGCAAAAACGTGAAAGTGTAGAAGCGTTGTTCCTTTGAAAAGGAACAGCAAAAATGTGGAAGTGCAGAAGTGCTATTCCTTTTGGAAAGGAGCAACAAAATTATGAAAGTGCAGAAGTGCTATTCCTTTAAAAAGGAATAGAAAAAATGTGAAAGTGCAGAAGTGTTGTTCCTTTTATGTGGAAGTACAGAAGTGCTATTCCTTTTGGAAAGGAACAACAAAAACGTGAAAATGCAGAAGTGTTGTTCCTTTGAAAAAGAACAGCAAAAATGTGCAAATGCAAAAGTGTTGTTCCTTTGAAAAGGAACAGCAAAAACGTGAAAGTGCAGAAGTGTTGTTTCTTTAAAAAGGAATAGAAAAAGTGCGAAAGTGTTGTTCATTTTTAAAGGAACAACAAAAATGTGAAAGTGTAGAAGTACTATTTCTTTGAAAATGAACAACAAAATGCACAATCATAAAATGCAAGCACGCAAAGAATGAATTAGTTGTTCACTGTATTGATGCTGAGAATAGGTTACAGTTTGAATGAAGCAACACCTGAAACAAAAAATATAAGAGAAATCAGAAAACAAACAACATTTTATTTAAAAACAGTATGTAAATAAATAAATTGAGTTACAACAGTTATGATATTATGTAAAAAAAATGATCTCTTTGAAAAATGTTTTGGCAGCAGTGACAAGAGATGAATCTTCAAATGGAAATCAATTCTTTATTTGTTCTATTATGAATCCGTTGGGTAATGAGTTGGATGGAATTCCTTTGTTTCATTAAAATTTCTTTCAAGAATCGCTCATCCATAAATTGACCTTCTTTATTTTCCCAGGGCCTGCAGAAAAACGATGTCTACCTGCAATAAAACATTAAATCATGGAGAAAGTGAGGTGATCAGGCTCCCTTAATCCAAGAATTATGCAAAAAACAACAATTATTTACTCTGTATAACAAATCCATGAAGAAAAAAACAAAGTAAAATTTATTTGTCACTTGCGGGAAAGCAGTGGCTAATCATGCTAACCTTCAATGTTTTAATCAAAACTTCTTTGTTTTTCGTCCAAATTGAGTGATTCCAAAGCCAAATGAGAACTAATTCAAAATGTATCTCCAATAAAAATAGGTTTTAAAAATTCAATGATATGATATGTCAATTTTACTTAGAACAACCTGCATAACAGAGTCATTTTTGATTACCCCACTTGGAACAATAGTGAATGTTTTAAGCATAGATTCTTTGTTTGATGTCGGATTCGAATGATTAAAATTGAAAATGAAATTAGATTCATTTATTTATCTCTAATAGAAATAGTTTTTGAATACAAGAATAATTGATAGGTCAAATACTCTAAGGAACAGCCGGAAAGACAGAGTTTTAAGAGTGTTGAATTACGATAGACAGTCAGTATTTTGATCATAAATTCCCCATACGATATCGAAAATGAGTGATTCAAATTGCGTTGTAAACTAGATTCATAGGGGAATCTACAATAGAAACATGTTTTAAAAATATGGTCATTTAGGCCTCCAAAAACTGATTGTCCCAACTTTGTTCCTGAGCTGCCCGCTAGACACCCTATCAATGTTTCGGTTCTAAATTTTTCGTTTAAAATCAACATTGAGTGATTAAAATTGGGTTGGAAAGTAGAAATAAATGGATACTTAGGATAGAAACAGGTTTTATAAATATTTCCTTTTGGAACCTCAAAACATGACTGTATTGACTGTGTTTTCAGAAATTTCATCAAGCCCACAAGCCAAAAAAATATAATATTCAAGAATTTTTTTAAATTGGTGATAAAAATGAAAATGAGTGTTTTTAGAACTATTATTTCCATTATAATTCATCTACATACACAAATGAATTAAAAAAATATCACCGATGTTGATTTCCACAGCGCGTTGCAACAAAAAACAACTAGTTTTACATAAAAACAAAATGTATTTATTTGTGTCCTTATTTATTTTATTTTCTACACTAACCTACTTTGATTTAAAAAAATGAATATGAATACGTATAGGAGTACTTCCAATGGAACCATTTTTGAAATAAGGCTTCATGTATGCACATACCCAAATTTGAAAAATGCATATTAATGAATATTAGGGTATGAGAAGCCAACATCCCTTGAAAAGATGGTGTAAAAAATTGTTGAAGTATGGAGTGATGCTACAAACAAATGATGGAGTGAAACCAATCTTCAATATATCCTTTACTTTTTTGATTTGCCATAGCGATCATATCATGAAGTTCTTGAGCTTTTAAAATGACTTGTTGATGCATACTAAAAGAAACCTCATTTTCTTCCATATCTTCTACAATTTTTGAATTTGAAACATTCTGAATCTCAAAATGAGCTTTATCCAATGGTACATGTGATATAGAATGGGTGGGAAGGGTGGGTAAATTTTGCAGTTCAACACTGTAAGCATGTTGTACTGGTTTATTATGGTGAGGGTGTGGAATGAGTTGAGCAGGAAATTGTGTACAGAATGGAGCATTTTCATGATGTGGTTGATTGGGTTGTGTGGATGGTTTTGATGGGAAAGAAAGATGTTGTGGAAGATCTGGTGAAGAATATGGAGAATGTATTTGTGCTACAAGATGAGGGAGAGTAGTCATGCAATCATAAGGTAAACCATGCCAAACTTGTAGACAAGATTGGTGGTGGTTATATTGAGATTGACATGGCTGCCCTAACACATTAGTATTCCATAATGGATTATGCAAGTAAGAGAACGGAGAAGAAGTGTTTTGAACCATACCTATAGGCCATGATTTCCATTGTTTTGACCTTGTTGCAGCTTCCTCATCTCTTTGATATAATACTTCCATCATAGATAAGGAAGAACAACTATCTATGGGATGCCCCTTCCATTAATGAGGGCAAAACACTTCATCAGATTCTTGATTTTTATGAACCTGCAAAACATCCAATTTTTCATTTAGAGAGCTAATAAAATCAATTCTAAAATGTTCAAATAAATTATTGATTTCAGCTCTTAGGTCTCTTGTTCTTATAGAAGGTTTGGAAAAGAAAGAACAAACATCTCTAGAATTCTTACTAGCATTGGAGATTCCTTTTGAGTACCTTATGCACAATTCACAAACATCATCATATGATAACTGAAAAACATCACCTTTTCCTATCAGATTTAAGAGTTCTAAAAATTCATCTTTGATTCCTTTAAGTATGAGTGTTTTTAAGATCTCTTTTTCCAAATACTTATTCTTTGATTTTTGAAGGTGGTAATGAAATTGATCCACATAGTCCTTCAAGCTTTCATCTTGCCCTTGTATCATATTGAAAATATCTTCATCGGCCTTGCAATAGTCTTGGTACTTCTTCAAGAATATGTTCTTCATGTCCCCCCATGTTTGGATGCAGTTCCCACCTAGGCTCATGAACCATCAGAGCGCTGCTCCTTTTAGAGTAAGAGGAAACACTTTCAACCTTTGATCACTAGTACAATAATCATATCGTTTACAAAGTATTTCAAACTCAAATAAGAATGTATCTGGATCTTCATTTTTCAAACCATGAAAATTTGGTAGAGAAAATGGGGGAATTATGTGCATTTGTGTCACTCCTAGATCTTTGATAGGAAATTCAAAAGTAGAAATGTGAGTCATTTATTAACATAATAGAAGATGTTCTTCATGTGTTTCTTCGAGGCTCCTTCTTCAAATGTTCCTGTCAATTGGTTAGTGAAATGGGTGGTGCTTACATCACCACTTGAGTGAAATCATGAGATTTGTTTTTCAATTTTATTTTTTTTTAGTCATTCACACAGAAATTCAAACATCTCTTTCTACCCTAAGTTCTTTAACAGTTTTGTTGGAAAGCGGGCAAGGGAGCAAGGCTTCTACATGCTCCATACATAGGTTCTTACCTTCCGTTTTTAATACCCAATTCTTTCCTAACAGGTAGTCATCAAATGCACACTACTCTTTAAAAATGGTTACACTCTCCTCGGCAACGACACCAAAATTTTGAGCGATAAAAGGTGTCTTTTTAACTCCTAATTATCTTCATATTAATTGTCAACCCAGGGACGAATTTTTATTTCAAGAGTGTACTCAGTCTGAGGCGGCTATTTACTCAAGAGTGATGTTTTGCAGTATAGTTCTTAAAATGTAAAAGTAAATGAATGATGGAAACAAAACCTAATTGGAACAACAAGAAACTAAAATGTTATAAACTAAATCATTCACTCAAACAACCATCAATCGAGGATATATTAGAAATAACTCATTCCTCTAGAGATTGATGCAATTGAAATAAAACTAGAACAAGGCAATCAATCTGGGAACGAGGAAGCAATAACCATTGTTCTCCACAATTGACAGTCCTGTTTTAAAGCAATTAAAAGAAAATAGAAATTGAACTAAAGCTGTTATTGAAAGTAAACTAGGAAAACTCTTCAAAAGAAAACTCTTTGCAATTAACCAACAGAAATGACAACAAAGTAAATGGACAACAAACTGTAATTAAAGGAATTAAACAACGAATCTTATTTAATAAATCTGAACAAAAAACTCTAATTAATGGAATCGAATAACCAATCCTATTGAGCAACAATCTGTAATGAATATCAATCAAACGAAATAGCAAGTGGAATGAAACCATAATTGAAATAGAACAACGAAGCTCTATTAATGCATTAACAAGATAAATTATACAGTGTTGAGATTCTTGTTAAATAATAAAAGAACAGCGACACGATTCGTTAATATAACACACTAATATCAAAGAAATTAAACAGAAAACCGTTTAACTTGCAAACTATAATAAAAGAAAATATGAACTATCTCACAACAATAATGAAAAGGTAGAGATACAAATAGTGGATCGATCCACCAGGGCCGGGCCCTCAACCACCGATGAAATGCTGTTGAACTACTGCAAAACTAAGAAGTTAAACGGCAAGACGTTCTTGTATTAATCATGCATAACAACGTTTACAAACATTCGATCTCGGTTTAATCAATGAGATTCAATGAGGAATTGTATAATTACAACAAGAAATCTCTCCATCTCTCATCCATCTCTCCTCCATCCTCATCCTGAATTCATCATTCCCCTTCTCTGATCTCTGTTATGATTTAAATACACAGAGAGCAGAGAGCAGTTACAAATATGATGATTACAATATGATCATTATTACAAAATTGGATTGTTTCTAACCAATTGATCAATAAGAAAATATATTTCCATCCATTTTTCAACAATAGCAAGGCGAATTTGGCTTTGCAGCTAAGATTTGGAAGACGACCGCAACAACAAGTCTAAGAAAATTGTGCTCAAAGAGCCCCGTTTTTCTCTCAATGCAAGCCGAATTTTGGCAAACTATTCTCTTTGAAAGTTAATTTGGTCCGTTTTGGACAAAACCCATGTTCCGGATTTTCCAGATTCTTCTTCATTTGACCAGAATCTCAACCGTAAAATTGTCACTTCTTATTCCAGCGAATTTTTGAGTTGGCACTTTTAATGATCGAATCTTCAATCTGGAAATTATATTGGAGGCTAAAATGGTAAGTGATGTTCCAAATATATTAATAAACTATCATTAATAAAATCATGCATAATAATCATCAATTTATTAAAAATAAAGGAGAAGAAATAATATTCATCCATAAGAGCATAAATCATTATAAAATGTATTTATATAATAAATTATAATAAATGGCATGATAAAGAAGAGTAAAAATGGATGAAATAAGTATTAAAAAGTGGTCATATTCATGGCCCAACACAGTCTGGCTATGTGGAAGGAAGAAAAATCATGGATAGCATCATCCTCTCTCATGAGCCTATTCATTCTCTCAAATCACAAAAAGAATCAGGTATGATGATTCAGCTAGACATGTCCAAAGCCTTTGAAAAAGTAAGTTGGAACTATATTAGATAGGCCCTAGATGCATTTGGGTTCCACAAAGAAAGCATCAAGTGGATCATGGCTATGGTACCGTGAGCATTCTTCTCCATTCTCGTGAATAGATCACCTTCACAACCCTTCAATCCTTCAAGGGGTATCAAGAAATGGGATCCAATCTCTCCCTTCCTCTTTGTTATAATGGCGGAAGGGCTAGGTCGCTCTATCACTACTGCACTGCATGAAAATAAGCTCTTTGGTCTCGATCCCCATGCCTCGCCCCCCCCTACAATTCACCAACAATTTGTGGATGATACCCTTATCATGGGCATCCCTACTATCAAAGAGGATGCCTCTTTCATGTCTATCCTGACGAACTTCTCTGCTACTTCTGGTACCTCCATCAACCCCCTGAAGTCCAATTTGTTCTTATTTAACACTCTGCTACCCATTTGTAGGAACATCGTCAGACTCCTGACTATTCCCATTAGTACTCTACCCTCCACTTACCTTGGGGTTCCCCTAACAGATAGGCCTCTCTCCCGGGCCACTTGGGAGAACCTGACTAACAAAATGGAGAAAATAATTGCCAATTGGACCTTCAAATCTCTCAATTTGGCTGGTCATCTTATTCTAGTTAAATTTGTCCTTCAATCCATCTCGATTTACTTGTACTTCGCTCTGGAAGCCCCAAAAGTGATTTCAAACAAAATCAGAAACATTCAGAGGAACTTTTTATGGACAAGTGCAAAGGTCAAACAAAAATGGGCTCTGGTAGAATGGAAAAAAATATACAAGCCCAAAACAGATGGTGGCCTTGGTCTTAGAGACATAGACCTCCTGGGAAAGGCCCTGGGAGCCAATAACTTATGGAGATGGTTTACAAACCCCAACTCCCCTTGGGGAATCCTTTGGAAAGCAAAGTACACCCCCTCCTTAATGCAAGAACAAATCATCAGGCTCAATGCAAACATCAAAGGTTCATTCATCTAGAATCAAGCTTGGGAGAATAGGGACATCATTCAAAGACATAGATTTTGGGAAATAGGTAGTGGGAACAAAGCTATTTTCTTGGAGGATTCATGAAAGTAAAGGCTTGAACTTGATCAAGATCACTATCACCAAATCAAGGTTGAAATGAAAAACAAAGGGAAGATCAAATTCAACCAGTATTGGGGAAGAAGTGAAGAAAATGACAGATGGAGAAAATGGATGAAACAAGAGGAATGGACTCCCCACATGAACCCCCAAACCTAGTTGAACCTTTCTTCAGAATTACGAAAAAGTCAAATCTTCCTTGAATTTGTTGAGGATAAACTCATATGGGGGAAAAACTCAGTAGGACACTTCATATTAATAGAAGCAGACAGATACATTGCAAAGCATGATCAACTTCAACCAGATCCGAAGTGGAATGCAATCTGGGACAGGAAGCACTGGTCGAAAATTTCTATCTTTCTTTGGTTAGTCATGCATAGGAAAGCTTTAATGCGGGACACTCTAAGGAGGAAAGGCTTTATTGGCCCTTCGAGATTCCCCCTTCGCCAACAAGAAGAAGAAACCCCCAATCATCTGTTAAATGTCTGCCCTTTCACTTCCAATTTATGGAATTGGATTTCTTTAGTCTTCAAAAGATCTGATCAAGACACCTCTTCTATTCAAAGTACCATCGCAAAATGGGAACGGTCTTTTCCCCACTTCCCCTGATTAACCGCACATTGAATATAATTCCTGGTTTGATCTACTCGGCTATGTTGAAGGAACACAACACAAGAATCTTCCGTGGCTTCTCCACCCGGGAGGAATTCATTATCTTGAAGATAAAAAGAGGGCTCCGAGAAACTATGACCTCTCTAACCACTCAGAATGTCAAAGTCCCTCTCACCGTCCTCAAAGTGAGCATTCTCTCAATGTTATATCTCCCTCAAATAAAGGTCTGCGAAGTCACTCCCCTCCCCAGGCATGAAAATAAAAATAACACTTGGCAGTTGCCAGAGCAGGGGACCTTCAAGCTTAACTACGATGGCACAACCAAAGGGAATCTGAGCCCAACTGGTTTTGGTGGAGTCTTCAGAAACTCTAAAGGAGAGATAATATAGATTTATGAGGGAAATATAGGTTCAGCCACAAAAAAATGCCACAGAACTTCATGCCCTAGAACATGCCATCACCACAGAGCATGAACTAAACCTCACTACTCTGAAGGAGTCTCCACATTGGCCACCCAAATCGGTAAAAAACTTTAGCAGGGCATTGACGTGGACAAAATCTCGGAAACTAGGCATCTAAACAAAATAATACATCGGATCAAGCAGGGAATTGACAACATAGCAGGCCTCTACTTTCAAGAAATCAGAAGGAAGGTAAATAAACTCACAGATAGACTGGTGAATGAGGGTATGGATAGTACCCTATGCCTAAAGTCCCGAGCATGGTAGGAATTGGAGGAAGGGGAACTCCATCAAAAATGTGCATCAATCAATGACGAAGACAACTACTCTATTGAAGAATGATTGTTTACGTACTTTTCATCATTAAAAGGTCGGTTCTCTGCTCAGTTGGAAGGACAAGTGGAAGGCGCTTGAGTATAGACTCATCCTTGGCTCGCCTGATTCTAGAGCTCGCGATGCCACCTCCCCTCTCCCTTATGTGACCGCCACCTCTCAGTCACATCCTCTCTTCTCTGTCATTCCTCCATTTTCCCTCATCATATCTTCGCTTGATTCCCCTTCCTGCCCCCTCTCCCCCCTTCAAGCCTCGCTCCTTCTCTTGGTTTCTATAAATTCACCCCTCCCCCTTCTCCCCCTCATTCATATCTCTGCCTTTTCCCCTCTCTGTTGGTCCCTTTCTCTTTGGTTCCCCCTGCTCCTCAGTCCTTCTGCTTCTATCATGGCCCGGAGGAATAGCTTCACCCCTGGTCCAAGTTGGGGATGTGCGCGTAGTCATGCAGCTTCCCACTGGCAATCCCTGGGCCCGACCCCTACCACTCACACAGAGACATCTGCCAGGCGTGTAACTCTGTCCTACGCGACAGCTATTAATCTGGAAAATCAGCAACCAATTTCAGATTTAGAAGCCAAAGCGAATTTTCTCCATAGAGAGGTCACCACCGAGGAGGTCGATGCTAAATTTGCCTAGATTCCGGACCCTTCTTTCACCCGGGTGTGCAAAAACCTCTACATGCATGCTATAGAACATGGTGGAAAATGAAGACCATATTGGGGCTTGTAATGCAAGAACAAGAGGAGCACACCAAGTTTCTAGAAACAAATATTGTTAGGCTCATTGAGAAGTTTGTAATGTATGTAGAAGCCATCCACCACTACAGATTCATCACTCAGGACACTCTGAATTATACTATCAACAAGAAAAAGTTGATAACGAAGGTCCATTCAACTACTGAAGGACCCCTGAGCATCAAGAAAGAGGACAATGGGGCCTCCATGAGTTGTCGGATCACCACCGTGCAGTGGGAAAGAAGACCTTAGGAGACTTCCATTCGTCTGGATGAGGATCGGGTCACCACAAACTAGGAGTGATGTCGTCAGTTTCCTTCCCTATTCTGCTTCCTTTGGGTATGTTTTTCTTCCTCCACGAAAGGCTTTCTCTTGTGAAAGAAATCAAAATCTTTGTGGTTGGCCGCGATAAAGCTTCATTCTCCTTTCTCAGCTTATATACTCTCAATTTTCATAACGTTGTAAAGGGGGCTTCGTAGTTCCCACTTTGGTACTTAGAACCCACTTTTTCTATGACCAACACTATTATTTCAGTTGGGTCTTGTGTCGGGTTCTCTTTCCCACATAACCCAAATTTTGTAATCTATCAATTTACCAAGTAATATATTTCATCTTATTTAGAAAAAAAGAAAGTGGGGTGTTCATGAAAAAAGGTGAAGTCAAAATAAAAAATTGAAAATTTTGGTGGTTTCAAACCCATGCTTTAGGAAGCTCATGGTATTTTCCCATGGTATTTGGGAAAGTGAAATAAAAAGGGGATTGATTATTTAATAAATGAACTGATATGTCCTTTTGAATTTAAATGTATTTTAATGAAGGGTTATGATAATGTATAAGAGTAGAAAGTATTGGAAGGAAAGTTTGTGTGTCAATTTGTAATTTATGGATTAAGAGAGTCATCTTGGAATTTTCAATATAAATTAATTTCGAGGATTCTTCAAATAATAAAATTTTGGGCATAATAAGGTGAGATTAAGGGGAACATGTAGTTACAATTTCATATTTTGGTTTGCTATAGTTTCAGAGATACACATTGTGGATTTTAAGGTTTGTTATTGGTCCTAAAATCTATTTCAAATGAACCATCTCATTATTTTTGTTATAATTTCTTGTATGGGATGTTTCATACGATAAAAATTTGTAAAAATTGAGAAGATATCACAAGGTATGCCTCATAAGAATTTTAGATTATTCTTTTCCATAATTTCATAGATATACCCTATGGAAGTTAGGTTCTATGAATGTTATTAAAATCAGTTTGAAAAAAGTGAAGACTTTTTCTATAATCCACTTTCTATGAAGAATCAAATTGTGACATTTTGAGCATATTGAGAAAAAAATTCAAGATATGTATAGTAGAAATTTTATATTCTCGTTCACTATAATTTTGTATATGTACCCTGTGGAATTTATGGTTTGTGAATGGTCTTGAGACTAATTTCAAAAGAGTGATCATGAAATTTTCCCTGTAATTCATTTTTTGGGACACTTAATACTATGATATTTTTAAAGATATAAGAAGACATATCGAAGTGATTCAATTCAGAATCGGATATGAAGAATTGGACGTTTGGAATTCTATACAAATTTTATCTTGTGAAGAACAAAAAATTCAACAAGTTTTGGAAATTTACCATAAATTTCACTTGGAAAATCAATGAGTAGATCTAAATAAAGATTAAGTAGATATGGTATTCTAGTGAAAAGATCATTTTTAAAGAAGCTATATGTAGGTTGGTGATACACAAACAAAGAAGTTTGCGTCTCTTGATAATTTGGTGGTGAGGAGTGGGGTTTGGTATCACCAGTAGATTGGTGTCTATAAATATTAGGAAGAGTAGGTTGGTACAAACTAGGGTTTGCACCAATTGGGATTGGTTTCTCTAATATATTTGTGCCTACAAATATTTGTAATAGTAGGTTGGTACCTACAAAGAGTTACAAAAATATAGTTTTCTCCTAAAAGGGTTTCCATATAAATCTTATGTTCCATAGTTGATATTCTCATATTTTATTCTTTTCTTATGGTTCATAAATGTTTAAGTAAATAATAATTAAATTATATTGATTCATCCCCGCCTCCCACCTTATTGAACAAATTGTTGTCATTGATTGCATTAGAGATCAACATTGGATATTGTTGTGCAGAAATTGATGTCAAGGGATTTCCATTGTGATTGGCATTGGGATTGGTATCTTTAGTAGATTGGTGTCCATAAATATATGGAAGAGTAAGTTGGTGCATACTATGGTTTGCATCAGTGGGGATTGGTGTCTCCAATAGTTTTTTCCTGCAAATATTTGTTATAGTAGGTTGGTACCTACAAAAAATTATAAAAATATTTTTTGTGGTTTTCTCCTAAAAGGGTTTCCATGTAATAACCCCTCGTTTATTTTCCATGTAAATAAAATAAAACCAATGTCATGGGACACGTATTCAAAGATGAATGTTGCGAAAAATCCTTAGTGGGCATCTCTTGTGGTTAGTTAATGACTATGGAAAGTGGCAAAGGCAAAGAGGAAGTACATGGAATTTAATTATGAAAATAAAGGAAAATAGGAGAAAAGAAAGGTGAAGAGACACACATTTGCATGTAAGGGAAAATAGAGGAAAAATCAAGGAAAATGAAGAAAAAGGAGACATCAATGATAAAAATGCATCAAAGAAACAATTCACAACTTTTGGTCATTACATATTTTGTCATTTCAATTTGGGTTCTCTCCTTACACACTCTCATTATCTCATACTCTTGCACACTTAGAGAATTTTAGGAACACTCTAGCATTCACTTGGATTTGGAGAAAAAAAGTAAGGAAAGTAGGGAAGCAAAAGGCGACGGTTTGATTAGCAGCTACAATAAGCTTACTTTGCAGGTAACATGTTGCATATGTGACCTCCTTGCTATTTTTTGGATGCATGTGGTTCCTTGATTATTTTTTATCATTGGCATGGACATTTTCCTGGATTGATAGTGGTTTCAGCCTTTCCTTGTCATTTCCTAGATAGTCATGATGTAATGGGTTCTCCATTTGGTTTTTCTGATTGGTTCCTAGGCTTCTTATGGCTGTGGGTTGGAACAAATTATTTGGAACCTTGAAACAACTTGGGTTTCTTGAAGGTTGTGGGTTGAGTTACTAGTCCTTGGAGCATATGGGTTAGGACAAACACCCTCAAGCTATGAAACAAGTTGGGTTCCTTAGAGGTTGTGGGTTTAGTTACTAGATCCTAGAGACATGGTGTTGCATTTAATTATGGAAAGAGTTATTTCTACGCAATCTCATTCCCGATTGAGATCACCAGACAAAAAATACAGTGACTAAGACAATCTAATAACGATCCCCAATCCAGATGGCCATGAATGTAGTTTCAATGCAATTTCTGATACTACAAAGTATGAGCAAGCACCTTGCCTCCTCACAGGTTGGTAAAGGGTTTTGGGCCTAATGCAGAATCATTACGCTCCAATAAAGTGATCTATTTCATCCACTCCTGATACAAAGACTACACACAAACAAAACCATGTAGGTTTTAACACCATACATAAATTACCTGCATATGAATTCTAAAACATAGAAAATAAACAATGCGAGAGCATAACACATAAAACACATATAAACAGAGATTTTCGTCTGGATCCCAAAACCGAGACTACCAACTTGATTTTTCATTATGTTCCTTTCAATGTTACAATACATATTTATACATGCCGAAGCATCCAATACCATGGACTGAAAACCATCGCATCCAAAGCCATGTGCAAAAATCATGCACAAAACCATAGGTAGGTCCGCCCAACCTAACATAGGGTCCAAAACCAAAATTTCCCGGGGCGTTGCCCCAGACCCCACAAAGTAGGGTTACTTGCACCCCTCAAACCCCTTGTAACTCCCCTCAGTATGAAATTGACACAACGAAGGGGGGGTTTTCACCCCCCCTCTAACCCCCCAGTTAACTACGTTGGCTAGTCATGGAAAGAATATAACACAACCCAACATTCTCCCACTTGTTGTTTTCTTTCCACAGGGGGCCTCAGGAGAGCTTAGTATTTTTTCCAGCCATGAAATGCCCATTGTTTCTCTACACCAAGAGAACTTCTAAGAGCTCACATATTTTGTCAATGCATCTGCAGTAGTCTTCAAAGTGTCCACCTTTACTAGAAACACCTTTTGGTCTTCTATCGTATCCCTTACAAAGTGATACTGAACATCAATGTGCTTTCTCCTTGTTGATAAGCAGGGTTCTTTGCCAAGAAAATTGCACTTTGGCTATCACAGTCTATCCTTATAGCTCCCTGTACTAACCCCATACTTGAACACAATCTCTGCAATTCCTTGCATTAGTGGCTGTCATGTATTCTGCCCCTGTAGTTGATAGTGCCACTACAGATTGTTTCTTACTCATCCAACTGATTGCTCCTCCAAATAGGTTAAACACATACCCACTTGTAGATCTTCTCTGACCTAGATCTCCAGCCCAGTCTGCATCAACAAAGCCATGAATATCCAACACTTTGTGATGAAAAGAGATTTTGGGGGTTAATCAAAATCCATTTTCCTTTACAAACCAATCATGAGGCCTATGGGTTATGGCCCACAAGCCTTATCGGAAGCATTATTTAGACCTCTACCTTTAACCCGTGGACTTATACTTCATCGGAGCTATTACACTATCGGGATTTTCTTTAGAAACCCCCCTAGGACAATACATTAATTGAAATACAGGGAACTACAACAAACTCTGATCTGAGCATATAACCGTACTTCAAAAGTTATAAATATGCGTCTATAAATCATCGCCTCCACACCTCCAATTGTTCAAACCTCCGATCGGCTGACTATCGACGATTGTGATCTCTGATCGCCGATCAGCTTATCGACGTATCGCCATTCCGTAGACCACCATTCCTTGACCTTCCCGATATGCAATCGCCAACTAGATCGCGATCGTCAATCTTGAAGCTGATCTTATGGTTGCCACTTAATTGGCTATCGAAATCGCAATGTTCCAACTACTCGTTCCAATAACTCATAAAGAGTTCCAATGGGTTCTGACGATGCGATGAGACTCTCTGCTCCTCTGAGATTTCATTTGGGACGTTGATCTTACAGAACTAACGGTCCTTGTGTATCAACTCTTTAGCCTCCTCTTGGACTTGTTTTTGCTTGCCTTCGATGTATTTATGCCTTTCTTAGGCTTTCTTCTGCCACACTTCGCAAACACATGACAAAACAATTATATATATCTCATCAGATCACCATTGATCCTACAGTGGTCGATGGTCGAACACATGCATGCAATCAAGACTTAAACCATTCAAGCATATACAACATAACACGAAACAACATCATTACATAACAGAATAGAAAATACTTAATACCTAGACATAGATAAAATCCACGGAACACATCTCTATTAAACATAAGACAGTTACAGCTAAGGCATTTTAGCCTTAGAACAATTTCTCCCTTTGCTACATTAGAAATACTCTCGGGTTTCCACTTCCTATCTATCACACTCTATCTCACACTTGAACATGCAGGTTCATATATATAAGGAACATTGGATTATTGTATCGAATCACTGAAAGGATTCGACCATATCCTCTAAAAAAAGCCCTTAAAGCATGCTACATGCATACGCATGGCAGATTACATTTAGATCAAGTCTTTGAGAGACTTATCGCTTCCATCTTTAAATTTGTTTTAAAACAGATTTTTCCCTATTTTTCTCCCCTGGTCCATGTCCACTTTCCTTTTCCGCTTTGGATTCCTCCCTTTGACTAAGGGTGGTGGATGCTCCTGCATTAGACTCGCGAGGCACAAAAATTTATGACCTCCTGGTCATATGCTTCTCCTTGTCCTTAGCAATTCTACTCACTTATACTTCTTCAATGGAACTTCCTTCATGATCTTTTGTGAGCTGCAACCAAACCTCTGCAGTAGCAGTCTCCTTTTGCTACATGATACCTCACCAAGCCCTCCTCACTCGGTCTTTTGGCATCCTTCAGGTTCTCTCCTCCAGAACCATATGAGCACTCCATGCTCTAGGTTTTCTGCAATCTTGTCACCTTCTGTTGTTGTTATCTGCACAATAGTAAGACCATAGACTCTCCAGCTTTAAACAACTCTACCTCCCTCTCCTTCTTCTTGCACTCCTTCTTCCTTCTCACAGGAAACTTTCCCTGCTCTAATACCAAAATGATGAAAAGAGATTTTGGGGGTTAATCAAAATCCCTTTTCCTTTACAAACCAATCTTGAGGCCTATGGGTTATGGCCCACAAGCCTTATCGAAAGCGTTCTTAGGCCTATGCCTTAACCAGTGGACTTATACTTCATCGAAGCTATTACAATATCGAGATTTTCTTTAGAAACCCCCCTGGGACAATACATTAATCAGAATATAAGGAACTACAACAAACTCTGCTTTGAGCATATAACTGGACTTCAAAAGTTATAAAGCCGCATCTATAAATCATCGGCTCCGCACCTCCAACCATTCAAACCTCTGATCAGCCGACTACTGATGACTCTGATCTCTGACCGCCGATCGGCTTATCGGTGTATCGTTGTTCCACATACCACCGTTCCTTGACCTTCTCGATATGTGATCGATGACTAGATCGCGACCGTCGATCTTGAAGCTAATCCGACGATTGCCGCTTAATCGGCTATCAAAATTGCAATGTTCCAACTGCCCATTCTGATAACTCATAAAGAGTTCCAATGGGTTCCAACGATGTGATGAGACTCTCTGCTTCTCTGTGATTTCATCCAACCCGTTGATCTTACAGATCTAACGATCCCTGTGTATCAATTCTTTAGCCTCCTCTTGGACTTGGTTTTGCTTTCCTTCAATGGATTTACGCCTTTCTCAGGCTTTCTTTTGCCACACTCCGCCAACACATGACAGAACAGTTATATATATCTCATTAGATCACCATCAATCCTACAGTGGTTGATGGTTGAACACATGCCTGCAATCGAGATTTAAACCATTCATGCATATAAAACATAACACGAAACAACATCATTACATAACAGAATAGAAAAGACTTAATAACCAGACACAGAGAAAATCCACAAAACACATATCTATTAAACATAACACGGTTACAGCTACGGAATTTTAGCCTTAGACAGTTTCTCCCTTTGCTACATCGGGAATACTCTCGGGTTTCCACTTCCTATCTATCACACTCTGTCTCACACTTGAACACGCAGGTTCATATATATAAGGAACATTGGATTATTGGATCAAATCACTGAAAGGATCTGATCATATCCTCTAACAAAAGCCCTTAAAGCACGCTAAATGCATACACATGGCAGATTACATTTAGATCAAGTCTTTGAGAGACTTATCGCTTCCATCTTTAAATCTATTTTAAAACATATTTTTCCCTATTTTGCTCTCCTGGTCCACATCCACTTTCTTTTTCCACTTTTGATTCCTCCCTTTGACTAAGGGTGATGGATGCTTTTTCATCACTCTATCCAATCCTGGTCTACCTTGGTAGCACAAACCATAATCACTAGTGCCATGCAAATACCTGAAAACCCGCTTCACTATTGTCTAATGCTCCTTCCTTGGTTTTGATATAAACCTGCTCAATACTCCCATTGCATGTGTAATTTCTGGTCTAATACAAACCATCGCATACATCAGGTTACCGATTTCACTTGCATATGGAAGATGGGACATGTCCTCTTCCTCTTCTTGTGTCTTGGGACACTATTTAGCAGATAACTTTACACCTACAGGAATAGGAACCTTCATTGGTTTACTATCCTGCATATTAAACCTCTGCAATATTGTCTCGAAATACTTCCTTTGGTTTAACCAAAGCTTCCTCTTTGCCTGATCTATTTTAATTTCCATGCCCAAAATATAGTTTGTAGCACCAAGATCTTTCATGTCGAATTTGGAGGACAATTGGGTCTTCAAATCATGGATAATTTCTTTGTCATTTCCAACCAGCAAAATATCATCCATATACAAGACCAAATAAATAACACAGTCACCAATTAATTTAAAATACGAATAGTGATCTACTTTGCTTCTGGTGAAGCCAAGTCCCCGTATAAATGTATCAAATTTCTAATACCACATCCTTGGTGACTGTTTTAACCCATACAAAGACTTCTTTAACTTGCATACCAGTTCTTTCTTACCCTTCACCGCAAAGCCTTCAGGTTTCTTCATGTAGATCTCCTCTTCCAGATCCCCGTGAAGAAATGTTGTCTTCACATCCATCTGTTCTACCTCAAAATCAAAAGCAGCGGCAATAGATAAAAGTAATGTAATAGAAGTTACCTTGGCAACAGGAGAAAAAATATCACCAAAATCAATTCCTAGCACCTGGGAATAACTTTTTGCTACCAACCGAGCTTTGTATTTCTCCACCTTTCCTTCTACATTTGTCTTCTTCTTGAACACCTATTTGCTACCAATGGGTTTCCTTCCAGCCTGCAACTCCACCAAATCCCAAGCCTCATTTTTGTACAAATATGCCATTTCATCAACCATGGCCTCTTTCCAGAGTTTTCCTTCCTTCGAATCTACTGCTTCCTTCATAGTTCTGGGATCATCATCAATAATATATAAAGCAAAATTTGAACAGAAAGTAGATGGACTATACCTTTCTGGTTACCTTCTTTCTTAAACTGATCTTCTCACACCCGGAGTTTGTGGCTCTTCATCTTCTGATTCCTCCTCTACTGTAGAGTCTGATTCTTCCTCCTTTAGCTCAAACTCTATCTTCTCAAGTTCCTTTGGTTGGACTTCATGTTTAATAACATCTTTCACCTTTCCGAACACCACATCTCGGCTGTACACAACCTTCCTTGTTACTGGGTTCCAAAGCTTATAACCATTTAAACCATCCTTATACCCAATAAATATGCACTTTTAAGATTTACTACCCAACTTGGTTTGTTTCTCCTTTGGAACATGTACATATGCATCGCATCCAAATACCCTCAGATGTGAAAGAGAGGGTTTCTTACCAGTCCATACTTCTTGTGGAGTTTTATCCTCCAACGCTGATGAAGGTGATCTGTTGACCAGGTAACATGCTGTCTCCACCGCCTCTGCCCAGAATTCTTGTCCTAACCTAGCACCACTGAGCATGCTTCTTTCCCTTTCGATCAACATCTTATTCATTCTTTCTGCAAATCCATTTTGTTGAGGTGTATATGGAGTATTATTCTACTGTGCTATACCACACTTCTTACAGAATTCTTCAAATTCCTTACTGCAAAACTCTCCACTGTTATCTGTCCTCAGCACCTTTATCTTCTTCTCGGTCTATTTTTCCACGAGAGCCTTAAATTCTTTAAACCTGTCAAAGACTTTAGATTTCTTCTTAAGGAAATATATCCATGTATTCCTTGAGAAGTCATCTATAAATGATACATAGTACATAGACTTACCTAGTGATGGAACCTTCATAGGTCCAAACACATCACTGTGCACAAGCTCTAATATCTGTTTCGCCCTCTTACCACTAGAGGGGAAACTCAACCGATTCTGCTTCCCATATACACAATTTCACAGAAATCAAAATCCAGAGAGCTATTACTCATACCTTCTACTATACCTTTACCATGAAGTATTCAAAGACCCTTCTCTCCAATATGTCCAAGCCTTTGATGCCACAACATGGGCTTCTCTCTAGAGACCACTAGAATTTCTGCTCCACTATCAGGAACCATAGAACTATTGCACCCATCAACAATAGTGCTACCTTGTAGCTTGTACAGAGTTCCAATTCGAACTCCCCACATTAATACTAGTGCTCCTCAAACCATCTTGCAGGTATCCTTCTCGAACACTATTTTTACACCTGCATCATCCAACTTGCTTATAGAAATCAAATTTCTGGCTAATGCAGGAATATGTAGAGCACCCAGAAGTGTTCTAACCCTCCCACCTTGCAACTTCAACTTTAATTTTCCGTGACCAACAATTCTAGCCTTCCTATCATCCCCTAAGAAGACATCACCACCATCATATTTATCATACTCGCAGAACCACTCTCTATGGGGAGTGAAGTGAAAGAATACACATGAGTCAATCAACCATGCCTCATGATCTACATGTGTACTTGAAGAAACCAAGTACACATCCCCACCTTCATTTGAGGTGGTTTTCGCCTCTACAGAAGCAGCATCATTAGATCCCTTTCCTTTGTTAGGAGCTTTAGATTTATAGTCCCTTTTGTAGTGCCCTTCCTTTCTGCATTTCCAGCACACCACCTTTACAGGTTTTCCTGGAGATTTAGATCTCCCACTCAATGACTTATTTTTGTTTATGTTCTAGGACCGTCCTCGTATAGACAAGGCATCACAATTCTGGCTCTCCATATTTTTCCATCTCATCTCCTCCGTCATTAAGGATGAGACTATTTCATCAAACTGCAAGGCAGTTGCATTGCTACCTATTGCAATAACCAGACTATCCCACGAATCTGATAGAGAACACAAAAAACGGATGCACTTATATTCATCTAAAATTTTAATATCAATAGATGATAATTGACTTACCACAGTATTAAATGCATTCAGATGCTCTGTCACCAAGTCTCCATCTTTCATCCTTAGGTTATATAGCTTTTTCCGTAGGAATAGTTTATTCACCATAGACTTAGAATGGTACAAAGTCCCTAACTTGTCCCACAAAGCCTTAGCCGTAGCTTCCCCTGATACATTTAACAATACTGAATCTAAGACACACAATCTTACTGTGTGCTTTGCCTTCTGATCCAACTTCTTCCATTATTCATCGGACACTCTCGTTGGTTTAGTACTTGTATCTACTGTGATCCACTGATCTTTATCCACCAACAGATCCTCCATCTTGAGTTTCCACAACTCAAAACTCTGACCAATAAATTTCTCGATCTTTGTCTTTCCACTTCTCACCATCTTCTTTCACCACTAGAATCGATCTCATAGATATCCCACTAAACAGGGTCTACCACACGCCCGAGAGAAACCCCTCAACAACAAAGGCGTCCCCTTGAAGCCAAAACAGCTCTGATACCAAATGTAGGTTTTAAACCCCTACAGAAATTACCTGCATACGAATTCTAAAACACAAAAAATAAACAATGCGAGAGCATATCACATAAAACACATATACACAGAGATTTTCCCCTGGATCCAAAAATCGGGACTACCAGCTTGATTTTTCATTATGTTCCTTTCAATGTTACAATACATATTTATACATGCCGAAGCATCCAATACCATGGACCGAAAACCATCGCATCCAAAACCATGTGTGAAAATCATGGAAAAAACCATAGGTAGGTCCGCCCAACCTAACATATGGTCCAAAACCAAAATTTTCCGGGGCACTGCCTCAGACCCCACAAAGTGGGGTTACCTGCACCCCTCAAACCCCCTAAACTCCCCTCGCTATGCAATCGACACAATGAAGGGGGGGATCCACCCCCCCCCCCCCCCTCTAACCCCTCGGTTAACTACATGGGCTAGTCGTGGAAAGAATATAACACAACCCAACAAACCAAACAGAGACAATAAGTGATCTTCTGTAGAAGATCGTCAACTCAAAACATCTAGAAATCACACATATAAATTACTACAAGACTGATATAAGGGGAAGGAACATATATTTTTATTAACCATATAAGTGAAAGTACATCAATATACCTTCAAATAATAAGACCCTCTCCTCTAGATTATAGTATGGTCTCCTCTCCCAATACAGTAGAGCTCTCACACTATAGTTTGGATACTCCCTTTACCCCCTTTCCTCTTGGTGAGATTATAAAGGTTCAATTTATTCTTCAGGAGAATGTATCTAGACACCTATGGGCTTGATAAGTTAGGAAAATTCGACAATAATGGACCCCCAGCCAACTCATACACAAGTGGGTCAAGTTGATCTCCTTGGGAATGATAGACTCTAGAAATCGTTTTCACAATTATGAACTTTTTCTCAGTTATCTAAATTATGAAATAATCATTATCTCATAATTATAACATTTTGGAAAATCAATTATGAGAAATAACTCAATCATGTAATTCCACCCTTTTATCATGGGATAAATCTAACATAAGTAAAAGAAAAGATGAGAATGGATGCATTTTAGCTAAAAAACTGAGGTAAGTTGATAATGGGTTTCTCTCACTATAATGGAGTGGAAAATAAAGCTATAATAGATGCCCCCTAATGCATGAGGCCAGAAGAGAAAATGATGGCCAAAATGCATTACAATAATACTCAACGCCCAAAATGGGAGGAAGGAGCCAAGAACACAAAGCTCGATCACAAGAACTCAAGTGTTGAACTCTCAACTCTGCTGATAACATCCCCTAGGTGAGCATACCCATGCTCGGTCATAATAAGATGTTGAACATGGCCACCATAAAATAAACTGCGGATCCGTGACATGAAATGTTAGAACATGGCAATGAAGACATACAAATTGGATCCATGTGACTCAATAGATAGAGCATAACCACTAACAAATACAATTTGGTTCTATGTCACAGTATACATCAATAGAACAATGGTCACATGAAAGAAAAATAAGTGTTTCAAGGTAGTCCTCAAAGTACATAAATGTACATAACTCCCACACAACCTGGGAAGGATGCCATATAAGAGTGACATGTCCCTTACCTAGGGTATTCAACAAAACCCCAATGGTATGAATCTACATCATGTGAATATATGAGCTAATGTCGAGCATTGTAGAAACCACCTGATTACCAGACAATGAGGTAAACTAGTAACACATGTGAGGGAATCCACCCATGAGGAAAATGGAGCCCAAGGTACTTAGTACAGTACACTAAGTGTGAATAAATGATCTGATGTCGAACACTAGTGAACTAGATCAAGTAGGAGCCAATGATGTAAACCCATTGTTGATCTCAAGGAAGCTCGCCACTGAGTTTTGCAAGCTCCAAGGTACTAGTGGTTACTAGATCAAGATCCTAGATAATGAGCTGAAGTTGACAGGAGAAGATCCATCGAAGGAGGGCCTTAATGCATCCCCAATCAATCAACATAGAAAAAACCAAAATGGTTTGATGAATAGATGAAGTCATGAAGCGATGAAGTACAACTAACACAGGGAGGCCGACACAAAAAGGACAACATGTTATTGCAGATTGCCTACAGAGATTGAGACATCCCTTGAACACAGATTGGAACAACACAAGAGTGACTTGGAAGCATGACTAATGAGCACCATGTGATATCATGCAATGACACAAGAGGCATTGAGGCACACTCCATAGGACTGGAAGAGTAACTAGCTAGAGGAGTAAAGAAACTCATATGGATGGTACAACTCATAGGAAAGTGTTGGGTGCACGTTTTGTGCATATTTTGGACACCTTTTATCCCCCATCCTTGACCATTTCACCTCTAAACCTGTGGACTTTATATCATAATTACATTTTTCCCAGTTATAAGGATCCATTTTTGTTCTAACATATTATTTTTCCAATTGTGTTAAATATGAATGAGGTGATATCTTTTTGATGGCTAATCGAGGCAATTATGGAAAAAAGTTCTATGGTTCTATTTCTTTCAAGTGATGCTCCAAAGTCCATGGCCAAAGTGTGTACTTGTTGTTTCAGAGCATTGTTGTTACACCCTGAATTGTTGTTACACCTCAAGTATTGTTGTTACACATCGAATTGTTGTTACACCTCAATCATTGTTATTACCCCTCAAGCATTGTTGTTACACTTTGAATTGTTGTTACACCATGGGATGTTGAATACACTGCAACTGTCTAGGACCATGGGTACTATTCCATAGGATAGATATCATAAATATTGTATTATATATGGGTGGCTAAGGATTCAAGGCAGTTGTGATTTTGAGAAATGATGTAATAGCAATAGGCCTTGTATTTAGAACTTGTTGTAACGATTTCTATTCTCTCTCGATATTGATAAACATGAGAATCATGAGATTCTCATGACTGATCTGTTTCTTATTTTGGACATGTAAATCTTATAAATGGGACTCATTTCCATGTAAACGGGATGGACAATATAGTTATTTTTCTTATGTAATCCATAACCATTTTAATACAAATAATAACATTGTTGATGTTTTCATAGATGTGGTGTTGAGACTTTACTAATTCACATCTCATTCCTGCACCCTGCTAGGGAGGAAGGGTCCTCCTCTTTAGAATGGATTGCAACAGTAGCAGTAGCATAGTGGTATATTAATTATTGTTCCATTCAGTAAGTGTGAATTTATTTCTGTCGCTGTGTAATTTGCAAAATGGGTTTATTTTTGTTTCCAGATTTCTAATATGCTATCACATAAGATTGATTTGAACATAATATTCATCCAGTCATCTTAGGTAGCGGTGTGGTGTGTGGCACGCCTTTTCCTTGGTAACATGAACTGTGGTTTCATTTCTGTAGAATGTTTTTTATTTCTGCATGAGTGTTACTTTGTGCAATTAAATTCAACTACATTTTTTTTGTCTTTTATTTTTACTCTTGTTTGAAGTGTATCGGAATAGACAATGCATACTCCTTCGAAATAAACAAACCTACCCTAGGTTGAAAATTAATGGTTGCGATTTAGTCATATTAATAGTGATTAAATCGACTCAACATTTTGGTGTCGTTGTCGGGGAAGGCAATCGACGATGCAATCAGCCAAGTGTGTTTTGTTAATAGAGTGTTTCTAGTGCACAAGTGCTAGGAGATAAGATGAGAGGTAAGAACCTATGCATCACTCTAATATATCTGGTCGGGCTCACCCCTATGGTCACCAGGACACTTAGGTTGTGTGAATTCCTTGATTCTTCAGATGTGTTCTTATCTTTATAGGTGTTGGATGGTAAGACGAGAGGTAAGAACCTACACATAGCTATAATATACTTGAGTGGGCTCACCGCTGTATAAGATGAGACACTTAGGGCTTGCATAAATACGCATATGATCCATGTGTAAAGTGTAGGAATAATATAAATCCAAAATACAAACACTCTAATAAATCACAGGAAAAATGGGTCATAAAAGAAATAAGAAGAGCACATATTTGGGGAGGAAAACATTTATTCATGAGCTGATCTAAAAAGCAAAAAAATTATAGTCAATTTCTCAGAGGGACGCACGGAAAATAGGGCCAAAAAATATGTTACTCCCATCATAAGAACAAAAGCATCTGGTTCCTTTGTCTCCAGACCCTATCATCCTAAATTAGTGTAACCACTCCCAAAACTAAGTATCCAAATCAGGAGCAGCAGTAGAAGGCTAGTGATCACGACCTTAGGACTGAGGGTCAAGGGGAAACTAGTGGGTAACACCAGGAGTCTGAGATGGAAAAGAATTCGTTGACTTATCAATATCTCGCTTCAGGAAGTGCAGTGAAACAGCCAGCCCTGAAGTAGCCTGCGCTATCAATTAACAAACTTTCATCCACAAGACAGTCACCAAATCGATCTGAAGAAAACCTGTCACAGCAAGGATTAGGAGGATCAACAATTGGGGACAACAATGATAAAAACACTAAAACATATGCCACCATTACCACCTTTGATTTTCCTTTGTCATCTCTCCCATATTTTTAAGAGATGACTGTAGAAGACCCTGACACCCTCTTGTTTGAATTTGACGTCTTGTGTAGGAGCTATGATTATATTTCAGATGCTCATAAGCTAAAATTATTCCCTGCTACTCTAAAAGGAGAACCATTGATATGGTTCATGGGATTAGGCTCTACTACCATTCAGAAGTGGAGTGACATGAAAGAGACATTTTTATCTAAGTATCAGGATTATTGCAGAACCAGCGATTTGAGGGAAGAAATATTTTGGATGACACAAAAGGAGGAAGAAATCTTGGAGGGCTATGTGGAGTGATTCCATTACAATTTGTAGAGATCTAAATACAGTGACTTAGATAAAGAAATCTTGAAGAACATATCCATAAGGTGAATGCGAGATGACTGCCTTGATACCCTGAATCTACTAGGGAAGGGGGACATATCTCAGGAACCATTTGCCGAGATAGTAAATCTTTGTTTGAGATTCTCTATAGGATTGTTGAAAGGGAGAAGCATGGTATGAGATGCCTCTACCCAGATATAGAAATATGCAAATTGTGGTGTGACTAGGGCAGAAATAAAAAACTTATTCTAGAATCTTAGAACTGATCTTCTCAGTACCCTGTCTTCTCAACTAACGACAACACAAGTGAAGAAAGCATAGGACAAGGCTGATTCAAATTTAGCCGTGTTTTTCCTGATATTCAAAGGCAAGCATTCCCAGAAGGAATAGGGTAAACAACATCAACCTGTGCAACATTTGTGATCTACAACATTCCACAGGTCATTGCCCAGAGCTTCCTAGATTGGAAGTCGTGCTTAGGGAATCAAGGGAGGAGGTTCAGTATTCCTACTTCATTGGATATAGGAGACCATGGCAACCACGACCCCCAGGTATGCTTCAATACTTCTCTTCTTTCAATCCAAGGAATAATACATATAATGTTCCATAATTTGCATTGGCACTACTCTGCCCCTCCTCCGACACAATATCATTCACCTTGGAATCAGTGGTCTCCCTCATCACCTTTCCAATGCCCTCAATCACAACCATATCCTTGGACTTAGAACTAGAGAGGAAATTCCCTAGGACCAGTTCCTCCTGTAATACCAGTACAACAACAGTTACAGTTGCCACCTCTTCAAACACATATTGCTACACCTTCTATATATCCCCAATTACTTGTGCAACCTAACCCTAACCCAACCAATAAGCCAACCCAAAACATTGAACCCTTGACTACCTTTTAGACTTATTGTATCACTCCTGTCAGGTATAATGAAGTCCATCTTCAGTCAGGGAAAGTGGTTAACCCAAAACTCTCCCTTGTTATAACTGAAGAAGAATGTGAGTCACCCAGGGGGCTTCTACATATTTTAAAGCTGATGTTACACATGTAACAACTAATTCGGAAAGGACTGTTGTGCATATAATAGTGAGTTCGAGTAAATATGATACACCTATAACAACCGATTTGACTATAACAACAAAAGGCCCTCCATATCCTTGAAGGCTAGAAAAAACTGGTGTGACTTCACACCTAAAATCAGATTTTCTCAAGGAGTTGAGAAACTTACACATATAGATTCCTCTACTATAAGCTATCAAAGATGTGCCTATTTATGCAAAAAAAGTAAGGGATCTGTGTGTTAAAAAACCTATAAGGAAGCCTACGGACCCTTCTGCTATTCATATGATGGGAAATCTGTCCGAGTTGATGATTGATCAACCCTTTTTAACCAAATATAATGATCCAGGGAATCCTACTGTCACTGTTTACATTGATGGCAAGCCCATTACCAATACATTGATTGATTTATGGGAAGCCATTAATGTAATGATGAAATAAATCTTCATCACCTTAGGGTTACACGGACTAAGACACACACCTTAATGTTGGAATTAGCAGATAAGTCCCATGTCAAACCTAAGGGGATGTTAGAAGACGTAGTGATTGCAATAGCTTCTTGGCGATATCTTGCTGACTTCCTTATTTTACAAACTAAATCAAACTTTGGGGGCATCCTTTAATCTTAGGAAGGTCATGGCTAGCCACTGTAGATGCATTCATAGGATGCAGGTCTGGGTCTATGATGATTTCTTATGGCCAAGCCACTACGAATCTTAGCCTTTATCCCCTAGAAAAATCAAATATAGATTCAGGGAATCCCTTGTGGGATGAATTTGAACCTGAGTCAGATCACTCACAACCACTTCACACCCTCGGGAAGGCACAATAATTTAAGAATGAAACAGAAGATGATATCATAAGTGGTTTTATTAGAAATTCACTTTTTGTTACTTCCATTGAAGACTCTGGGGATGAAGGTGTTGTAGAAGATTTGAGCCTTGAACTGATGAATGCCGCTCCAAGTATTAAAAACGGTCCTATTGAAATAGAACCAGGCAAATATCTTAATGTCAATCCAAACTTGACTCCTGAGCAGAACAGATTATTGTTACAGTTGTTATAGAAATACAAAAATGTGTTTGCATTGGATTATATATATATGAAGGGTATCCATCCCAGCATATGCACTCACTGCATATATTTGAAGGATGGTTGTAATCCAGCGAGACAACCACAATGACGCATGAACTTTTTGAAGCCTTGAAATTTACTGCAATAACATGGAGAGTGACCACCACGTCCGGACCTTAAAGCAACTCCTTTTCCGTTTGGAATGGTGGTTCTGACTGGTTCAGCTAGGTCTAGTTACCTTCTCTAAATCTCCAAATGAATTAAAATATGACTTTCGTCCATCAATGGAGAAGAGACATCAGATCAGCCCTCTTGTTGATCATGCAATAAAGTGATCCTTCATTTAAATATGTCTGGTTTATGATGAATATCAGGCAAACAAAGTAGTTCAATTAACTAACATTATGAATATCAAGTCAAATTCTTTTAAGAGACCTCTTGATAGAAGTAATCAACCAACAAAATTTAGGAAGAAGTTCAAATAAATGATATTCATTGTTTAATCAGTAATTCAAATAATTAAACAATAATATGAGGAAGAAGTTCTCAACATATTACTATTTGTTAAACCAGTATTAAAAGAGAGCTTTTTGTGTAAATAGTTACTCAAAAATCAGAATTCAACCCATAAGAGTAGAGATAAATAATAACATATGATTGAGACAAATTACTCATACCAACAAAAGCGCACAAATATGAATAAAATGAAATATTCTTGCCACCATAAAATGAAACTAGTATTTAAAACAGTAGAATTAGAAATACCAATTTATTGAATCCATTTCTCTGGCTCTTGTCTCTGACAATCCTTTACATTTCTTGAATTTATGTTGTTACAACAAGAGATGCAAAAGTGCAAACTCTGCCCATCGCACCTAATTCAGAATGCAAAAGAAAAATCCTCAAAAATCCCCAGATCTGAGATTTTCACTCCTCCCATCTACAACTCTAAATCCCTATTACATAAGTTCTTTTAGAATTCCAGAATTGCAGAAGAAAGAAGCCATTATTACATTCTACAATTTGGTATTTATAATATTTACAAAAGAATTTAGAAACCTGAAAGTTTGTTGAAGAATAAATCTGTTTAATCAATTTTCATTGGCTCAAAATTCCATTCTTCTATTGTTGGAGCCTTCTCATTGATTGAGTTTCTTTTCTCTTTATGTATTCAATTGTTTTCCTGCAAAATCAAATCAAAACAAAATTAAAATGCAAAAATAAAATCAAAATGCTAAATCTGAAATTAAAACAAATCTAATCAAATTCAATTAAATAAATAATTGAAAATTAAATATGATCTTTTTATTGATGTTTGTGATGATTTAATTGGCCGAGGATATCATTGAAGAATGGATTTGCATTCAGAAAAGGCTTGGGCAAATGACAATGCATAAAATAAAACTCAAAAAAATTAGTTTTATTTAAAAATTTAGAGTTTGATCTTCTACTAGATTTTAGACCCAATAAATGATCAAATCTATTAATGAAACCTCCTCGGAAATGTTCTCCATGATTTTATCTTTCCAATGAGTCATCCTGGGCCTCCTTTGGCCAAGTAAAGCTCCATTTATGAGCTCTTGAAGTTGGTATATTAAAATTGCAAGAATTCTGGAATTTTTATTGCCTAGGCTAAAAATAAATTTTTTTGATTAAATTCTATTTCTAAATTAGATTGTTGTTAGTAATTAATTAATAGAAATTAATTATAACTGCATTATTGATTTCTTAGTAACTGTTTAATTAACAAAATTAATTGAAAATTCTAATTTAATGATTAATTAAAATAGTATTATATTAATATTATAATTAATATATATAAAACTTATAATTAATGTATACTATTATAATATTATATTAATTAAAAAAATTAAAATTACAAAATCTTTTAAAAAATGTTCACGTATTAGGATTAGTATGAGGATAGTGGAGAGTGTACTAATTAATGATGGTATGGAGAGATAAGGTGTGACGTGAAGGTGATGGTGAGGTAAGTGAGGTGGAGGGTGATGTGAGGTGACGTGGGCCCTAGAGGTATAAGGTGTGAGAAATTTTAGGATATAAAACTTTAATCATTGCATGTTTTTCCAAAATCACATATCGGATGTTTTAATACTAGCGCATAAAATAAAAAAATAAAAAATTGCGATTTGCGATGTATCACAATTGTAATATCACATCGCAATTTTTGATCACAGTTTTAAAATCATACCTCTTGGAAGAAAGCAAGTGATATGAAGCGGGGCCCACATGGATTTAATAATCTTACAAATTCGACTATAGCCACTTTGCAACTTTGAGAATCTACTCTTGGCGATTTGTTTTAAAATAATAAATTGGAGTAAATTACCAAGATTCTGAAACACGTTTTCATCCGTTGTATGATTTAGCTGGGTCATTTTGTACAACCATTAGTGAAAAAATGAAAAATTGATAAAATTTAACTAAAAGTCAATATTTACAATGAATCACTTTTGAACTTAATTAGTTACCAAAATTGAAATATTATACATTTATTTATAATTTTGGTCAAAGCGAGAAAATGATCAGACTTCAAAGTAGTGCCATTTACAAACCGGTTGCCCAAATGAGGCGAAACAAGTATCAATGAAAATTTTATGAAAAGTCAGATTCAAAAAAATAATCAAAACACAAATCCGAAAAAAAAAAATTAAAAAAAAAAAAAATTAAAAAAAAAGTAAAAAAAAATAAAAAAATATGAAAATTCTTAATAAAAATTATAAAAGGTGTTTTGTGAAAAATTAATAGAAAAGATCCCCATTATTGGAAGTAATGGGGGGTGTTGGGTTTTCCCTACAACAATGGCGACACACTGGGAAGAGCCAGTTATCTCTGGTTACATATAACGAACTTTAATTTATCCAAAGGTTAAAAATATTGGTGTTTACTAAATTGTCTAACAGTAAAATATTTCCATGGGTCCCAAATAAAATAGATTAAGAAATATGAGTTTGTAAAGATAAGTACTCAAAGAAGACTAGAGTAAAAGTCATGAATCCAAATTTGGGAAAATGTGTTTTACAACTACCTCATATAATACTAGAAGGTAGAGAGATAGGAGATTTTGATAAAGCATATATCCATTTTATGATTGTCTTTGACATCGCTTCGCTGTGAATGAGCCTAAACAGTACCCCGACGATGTTGTATTTTATGCCATACAAGCTTAGTCCCACTACCAACAAGCATCCATAGCCCTCAAAGGTTTACTTATATTTCCCATGCTTCCACTTTAATCATCCTTTTGATAAGTGTATTTGCAAGCTTGTAGTTTATGATTTATTTGAGTGAAAGAGGTGGGATGGTAATAGAGATTTATGTTTAATGGACATAATACTTTCATAATTGTTTCTCCAAATTCTTTTCCTACAGCTATCAATCAGAGGCTTTTATGTGGAGGGGTGGAAGGGATTCATTGTGTTAAAGTCAAATAAATTATTTCCTTGAAAAAGTAAACTCAATCACCTAGAAAAGATGTTTGTTCCTCCATGAAAAAGATTTAAAGCCAAGGGATCTTATGGTTCCAAAAGGATATTCCTTTAATAATAAATCAAATTCATGAAATGGATAGAGTTAAGAGATTTCACATGTATGCCAATCCTTGTAAGGCGAGGAAAAAGGTCTTTCATATAAATCATGACAGAGTCAACAAAATGAAATCAAAATTGAAATAAAAAAGGAAATAATTCTTAAACTAAAGTAATAAAAGAAATCAGCTTACCAAAATAAAATTGAAGAAAGCAAAAACTGAAAGAAAAATCCAAATTTAAAAGATAAACTCCATTCAGACTACCCATACAAATGTCTCAACAAAATAGATAAAAGAAAATAATCATTAAGGAATTTAGACTTTTGTGATCCATAACATTGTTTAGAAAATCTTCGGCAAAATCACATAACCAATCTTTTGTCGACGCGTTTCGAACCAACCAGTGTGGTTCATCGTCAGGACAAGTTGAAGAACCAATCTGGCTTAGCTTGATTAAATAGAGTGTGCAGAGACTCCAACGGCTATAATGCCAACAGCTAATTTTGACCTAAAGATCCTGGTCAAACATTCTTAGAAATAGCTAAAACAGGTAAATATCAATTGTTAATTTAAAAACAAATAGATATAATATTATTATTAGCTCAAATATTAAGAGAATTCATAATATAATATCCATATCTAATATTTTAATTATAATGGTCATTAATAAATTATATCTCATATTTACTAAATAATCTATATTTATTATTATCCCAATATTATTTAAATACAAGTAAAAGGTAATAAATCACTATTATTCTCAGAATTTAGTTACAATAGGTAATTGCGTAATAATTATTTAATGGTCCATTGGTAAGTTAGATCCTCTCTATTTTGTTCTTAAAATATATCACTTTTATTTATTATTTACATATAATGGTCCATTCGAAATTAAAATAATAAGTTATATACAATAATATATGTTTATTAAATAATCTATATTTACTTACTAATTTATAATTCCAAACAAATAGTATTCTTGTTAAATCATTATTATTCCTAGAATTTAGTTCCATTAGGTAAATACCATAATTTAGGGTTGTTAAGATCCATGTTTATAGTATAACTAATATCATAATTTACCCTTTAAACCTAATGGTCAAATAATTTATATTCATTAATAAACAATATTTATTCAATATTTATTTATTCCAATAAAATATTAAAGTTAACTTTGTCATTAGGTAAATATATTATTACTTATAATGTAAATACCATAATTTAGGGTTGTTAAAGTCCATGTTTATTAATAATAGTATAACTAATATTATTGGTATATCATAATTTATCCTTTAAACCTAATGGTCAAATAATTTATATTCATTAATAATCAATATTTATTCAATATTTATTTATTCCAATAAAAATATTAAAGTTAACTATGTCATTAGGTAAATATATTATTACTTATAAGGATTAAAAAGGGGTTTTTTAGACCTTAGTTAAAGGGAAATTCAATTCTAAGGTTATAGTAGAATTAAATATAAATGCATAAATAATGAAATTATGGAACCAAAAAATCTAATCTAATTATAATATACCCAATAGTATCATAAACGGGATAAGGTTAATACAATAATTAGCCCGAAACTAATTAATAACTTATTAATAACTCAAACACTCCATAATAATAGGACTAATCTGCCAAAAGTAAAACTAAAGGAGGGGGAAAAACAGAAACCCTAAGACCTAACAAAAGGGGAATGAGGAGGCTAGGAAGACAAGGCTGGGACCCAGCAACTGCTAATCTTCCAGTCATCATCCCTATTAAGATTGTTCGGCCTTTTCTCAATCTCCAGGGCCTCTCTAAATTTGCGATGGTGAAACTGCGCAATTTTGGCAATGACTTGAGCCTCCTCTATACATACATGATGCATAGTCTTCCCCGCATGCTCAGCCATGGCCGAGGACCATGCATCATGTATGTATAGAGGAGGCTCAAGTCATTGCCAAAATTGTGCAGTTTCACCATCGCAAATTTAGAGAGGCCCTGGAGATTGAGAAAAGGCCGAACAATCTTAATAGGGATGATGGCTGGAAGATTAGCAGTTGCTGGGTCCCAGCCTTGTCTTCCTAGCCTCCTCATTTCCCTTTTGTTAGGTCTTAGGGTTTCTGTTTTTCCCCCTCCTTTAGTTTTACTTTTGGCAGATTAGTCCTATTATTATGGAGTGTTTGAGTTATTAATAAGTTATTAATTAGTTTCGGGCTAATTATTGTATTAACCTTATCCCGTTTATGATACTATTGGGTATATTATAATTAGATTAGATTTTTTGGTTCCATAATTTCATTATTTATGCATTTATATTTAATTCTACTATAACCTTAGAATTGAATTTCCCTTTAACTAAGGTCTAAAAAACCCCTTTTTAATCCTTATAAGTAATAATATATTTACCTAATGACATAGTTAACTTTAATATTTTTATTGGAATAAATAAATATTGAATAAATATTGATTATTAATGAATATAAATTATTTGACCATTAGGTTTAAAGGATAAATTATGATATACCAATAATATTAGTTATACTATTATTAATAAACATGGACTTTAACAACCCTAAATTATGGTATTTACATTATAAGTAATAATATATTTACCTAATGACAAAGTTAACTTTAATATTTTATTGGAATAAATAAATATTGAATAAATATTGTTTATTAATGAATATAAATTATTTGACCATTAGGTTTAAAGGGTAAATTATGATATTAGTTATACTATAAACATGGATCTTAACAACCCTAAATTATGGTATTTACCTAATGGAACTAAATTCTAGGAATAATAATGATTTAACAAGAATACTATTTGTTTGGAATTATAAATTAGTAAGTAAATATAGATTATTTAATAAACATATATTATTGTATATAACTTATTATTTTAATTTCGAATGGACCATTATATGTAAATAATAAATAAAAATGATATATTTTAAGAACAAAATAGAGAGGATCTAACTTACCAATGGACCATTAAATAATTATTACGCAATTACCTAATGTAACTAAATTCTGAGAATAATAGTGATTTATTACCTTTTACTTGTATTTAAATAATATTGGGATAATAATAAATATAGATTATTTAGTAAATATGAGATATAATTTATTAATGACCATTATAATTAAAATATTAGATATGGATATTATATTATGAATTCTCTTAATATTTGAGCTAATAATAATAGTATATCTATTTGTTTTTAAATTAACAATTGATATTTACCTGTTTTAGCTATTTCTAAGAATGTTTGACCAGGATCTTTTGTAGGAATTTACAGGGTAAGTTCCTCAGAAAGAAAACCAAAAGGACACCGCTCACAACCAGATCTCAAATCAATACACCAGTATTTTTGACGTGGTTAAAACCCTCAGAGTGCAAGGAGGGAAACAGTCCACGGCCTATCCCAACGTGGGTACAGACAATTTATTAATCAAAGAATGAAAATTTACATAAGCTTCTCTCATGCACCGGATTACCCGAACAATGACCCTCCATGCGCTTTAAATAGAACTCATGGACCAATCGGGTGTCAAGCCACGGATCAAGTGTCGGTAATACCGAGGTGAGAGTGAACCGTCGGATCACTACATATCGTGACCGTCGGATTGTAAGTTACAAAATGTACAACGGTAAAGAAACACACTTTACCTAACTCTAACCTAACTCTATGCTAGACCAAGTTGAACTTAACTATATCCTATGTGTCGGAATATCCTAACATCCCCCCTTAAGAACAACTTGGGATAGGATTAAAGGATTTACAAATATGACACAATAGGAGAAGGAAGGAGGCACTAGAGCCTATCCCCCCTTAGTGACAACTTCCTGAACTCCAAGCATATATCGAAGTTTAGTGAACTTCGCCTCTGTGAGAGCCTTTGTGAAGATGTCTGCAACCTGATCATCCGTTGGACAATATTGCACTTCAAGAACATGGTCATGAATGAGCTTTCTGATGAAGTGCATGTGTAGTTCAATGTGTTTGCTGCGCTGATGCTGGACTGGATCTTTGCATAGCTGAATGGCACTTTGATTATCACACCAAAGTGTGGTTGGATGCTGCTGCTCAAAGCCAAATTCTGATAGGATCTGACGAAGCCACAAGGCTTCCTTACTAGCTTCCACGGCACCACGATACTCTGCTTCTGCTGACGAAAGAGAAATGGCAGCCTGTTTCTTACAAGCCCATGTAATAGGTCCTGAACCAAGAGTGAAGACATAACCGGCAGTAGACTTCCGATCATCAAGGTCACCAGCCCAATCAGAATCAGTGAAACCAACTAACAGAGGAGCTGCTTTGGCACTGTAATGAATCCCAAACTGTACTGTACCTCGAACATAACGAAGTATTCTTTTAGCTGCTTTCCAATGACTTTCACGGGGGTTTTGCATAAAACGAGCAACAAGGCCAACAGCAAAGGAAAGATCAGGACGAGTATGGGTTAAATACAAGAGTTTTCCGACAAGTTGACGGTATAAGGTAGCATCAACTTCAGGAGAAGTACAAGAGACTGAAAGTTTGACTCCAGACTGAAAGGGAGAAGGGGCTGGCTTACAGTCTTCCATGTGAAAATGACGAAGAATATCACAAGCATACTTGGACTGGGAAAGGAAAATACCTTCTTGGGATTGCAAGACTTGAAGACCGAGAAAATAGTGTAAGTGTCCTAAGTCTGTCATTTCAAATTTCTTTTTAAGGCTGGACTTCACATGGTTTATAAGGTTGGGATCACTACCAGTAAGAATAAGATCATCAACATAAAGAACAAGGATGATAAGAGAGTTGCCCACTTTCTTGGTGTAGACAGTATTGTCAGAATGACACCTAGAAAAGCCAGATTCTAAAAGAAAGCTATCCATTTTGGCATACCAAGCCCGAGGAGCTTGTTTGAGGCCATAAAGGGATTTCTTAAGTCGACAAACGAGGCTGGAGTCTGTTTGTATGAAGCCAATGGGTTGTTCCATATAGATTTCTTCCTGCAAGTCCCCATGCAAGAAGGCAGATTTAACATCCATTTGATGGACTTCCCATTTTAAAGAGGCAGCAAGGGAAAGAACAAGGCGGATAGAGTTCATTTTGGCAACTGGAGAGAAGGTTTCAGTGTAGTCAATGCCTTCAACCTGTGAAAAGCCCTTAGCAACTAGACGAGCCTTATGTTTATCAACTTTCCCATCTGGTCCATACTTGGTTCTGTAAACCCATTTGCATCTAACAAGTTTGCGTCCCTTTGGTAGAGGAACAAGATCCCATGTATCATTTGTCATCAATGAATGATATTCTTCATTCATAGCTGCTTCCCAATGTGGATGGCCTGAAGCTTCTGCAAAAGTGTCAGGATCATGATTTACTGGAGCTTGAGCCAGTAAAGAAGAGGCTCTTTCAAACTGAGAACGTGTACGTCGCTGATCTGTAGGATCACCGGCAAGATCACCTGCTGCATCCCGAGTAGCACGGACCCATCTTGGAAGTTGAGGATCCTGAGAAGGTGGGGGAGGATTATCATCCTCGCTTTCATCATCAGAAGAAGAAATGTTTTCAAAGATAGAAGAGATAGGAAGAGGTGGCACATCCGCCGGACTAGGCTCGCAGGCCGATTTATTTTCATCAAATTTTACATCTCTTCTAATGATAACATTTTTGGACTTAAATGGAATAAGTCTATAACCTTTTACATCTTCAGAATATCCAACAAAAGTACATTTCTCACTCTTAGGTTCTAAAGCTTTATGCTTTTCATCTGGAATATGGGCCCATGCTTCACTTCCAAACACACGAAAGTGACTTACATCTGGTTTAATGGAACTCCAAGCTTCTTCTGGAGTGATATTCTCTAGAACCTTAGTAGGAGTGCGATTGATTATATAATTTGCACAATTAATTGCTTCGGCCCAAAAACTAAGACTGAGTCCTTTAGATTGCAGCATACAATTAGCCATTTCCTTTAAGGTGCGATTTTTCCTTTCAGCTACACCATTTTGTTGTGGAGTGTATGGAACAGTATGTTGCATTTGAATTCCATTTTCGGTGCAAAAGTTGATGAATGCGTTTTTAACATATTCTCCACCATTATCAGTTCTTAGCTTAAGAATTTGATGTCCAGATTGTTTTTCAACAAATGCTTTGAAGGCCAAAAAAGTGCTAAATACTTCGCTCTTGAGTTTTAAGAAGTATACCCAAGTGCGTCTAGAGAAATCATCAATGAAAGTTAAGAAGTACTTGCAGCCAGAGAACGAAGCAACAGGAAGAGGACCACATAAATCACTGTGCACAAGCTGTAAAGGGGCTGAGGCGTGCCAAGAGGCACGTTTGTCAAAACTGTCCCGATGATGTTTTCCGAGTACACATCCGGAACAAACACCATCTTTGCAAGATACCATAGGAAGACCTGTCACCATATTTTCTTTACATAGATGCTGAAGGGAGCGATAGTTTAAGTGACCAAACCGCTCATGCCAAAGTTTGCTCACTTCATCATTATGAGCAACAAACACTGAGGGAAGATGGGATGACCCAAAGTTGTGAAACTTATACAACCTTTTGGAATCATCAGCAAGACCAGTAGCTAGAATCTGTTTAGGATCTTTTAGATCCTTGATTACAACATCATGAGGTGAAAATTCAACAATTTTACCTTCACCTGAATGAGTTATCTGATAGACAGATAGAAGGTTGCAGGATAAGTTTGGAACACATAATACATCATTGAACTGACCATTGTCTAGATGAACAGTTCCAGTCCCTACAACATTAAGAGATCTATCATCACCAACATATATATTTTTGGTGTTACAATCATTTAAAGAAGAAAACATGGCTTGGTTTTTGGCCATGTGACAAGAGGCTCCAGAATCAATGAGCCACTCATGAGAATGAGAAGAAGAAGAAGATACATTTAATGCATAACCAGACTGAGATGATTGACGATGACATGCAGAAAGTGCCGTTCCGGAAGTTGAAGTTGAAGTAGGCTCCAGATGGATGTTATGTTTCTTCATTGCGGCTTCCAAGGCTTCCATCTTCTTAAAGCATTTAGATTCTAAGTGGCCATCTCGATTACAAAAGTTACAATGTCTGTCAGTCCTCTTCCATTTGTTTTTATTGGTCTTGTCATTTTGCTGAAATGATCTTTCATCTTGAGGCTGAGTTGGTTTAGGACCATTCCTTTGAGGATAAGACTTCTTAGGATTCTTTGAATTTGGTTGCTGCTGGGCGGCTAACGCTTTCGAGGAAGAGTTTCCAAGATTAAGAAGACCAAGGTGTAAGAGTTTTTCTTGTTCTCTTATTAAGGAATCACAAAAGGAGTCAAAGGAAGGGGGTTTGTAGTCTTTGCCTTGACAAATGAAAGCTTCCCTTGTAGAATGGAAAGTGGAAACAAATACAGAGTAGGCTGGTCCCAACTTAGTAAGGATGGAATAAATAAGGTTACCATCTTCTTTCTTAACTTTAACACCTTCCAAGAGATATCTAAGGGTCTTGAATTTGGACAAGAAATCTTCAATGCAAGAAAAATTATTAGGATCCAAAGTAAGCAACTCATTCTCAAGTTGATGGGCTCTAATTTCATTTTTAATCCCAAAAACTTTAGCAAGTTTTTCTAATGCTTTATGAGGAGTTTCAATTTCTGCAATGTGGAATCTAAGATCAGGAGAAACAGACATTCCTATCAAACCACGTGCTTGATCTTGTCTATTTTCCCATTTTTCGGCCTTGTCTTCATCTTTGGGTTTCTTCTCTTGGTCTGTGGCTATTCTGAAGAGACCTTTACTTCTAAGTAAATCTCCCATGTAGGCTACCCATTGGAAGTAGTTAGTGCTGTCAAGAATGACTTGGCATGGACTTTCCATTTTTTTGAAAAAAATCTGAAGCTGAAGATGCTGAAAGTAAGTGGTCCAATGGATAGATCTCGAAAAAATAGGCGGTTTTAAAAAAAACGGCTCTGAAAAAGGCTTCCGGATGAAGAAGTTATGGCTTTTTGAAAAACAATTGTTGACGTTGCCGGCAAAGTGCGCGAATGTGCGGGAATGAAAAAATCCGCCCCCACAAAATGGAGACTTGAACCCAAGACCTCTACTCTCTTAAAAAGTCTTTGAACCAATTGATCTATACAAAATATTTGAGAGAGAGAGAGAGAGAGAGAGAGAGAGGGGGGGGGCCTCGATTTGCGTGCTTGCCTTGGGAAGGCTCTTTTCCCCTACAAAACACAAAACACAAAACCCAACACGAATATGCAAAGAAAAACGAACCTTACGGCTCAAAGTTAGCTTTAGCCAAAAAACTAGAATTTTTAAAAAAAAAAAATCTCAAAGTTAGCTTTTAACCGAAAAACTAAATATTTTTCTCAATGTTTCTGATTTTCCAAGATCACACTAAGGTGCAGGGAAAAGAGCATACGCATGAGAAAAATCCTTTCTTTCTGTTTCTGATTTGCCCAGATCGCACAGAGTCGCAGGGCAAAGAGCATACGCAGAAATGAAAGGTATAGATCCGGGAAAAAAAAAGGCTAAATAAACCGAAACCGAAATAAGCAGAGAGAAAATGACAGTAAACTGCAAAAAAAAACACTGTATACCTCCCGATCTGAAAAATGACGCAGCTAGGGCTACCGGAAACCTTTTCGCGTGAAACGAAAGGGGTTCCTCACTGAAACAGATGCTCCGAACGCAACAGAGCAGTCCTCTCGGCCCGAAAGCAGTCAGAAACAGCAGATCTAGGAAACGACAGCCGCATGCAGTTCTACCGGCTTCAGATTTGGATCACCAACGGACGCGGCCCTCAAATAGCTCTGATACCATGTAGGAATTTACAGGGTAAGTTCCTCAGAAAGAAAACCAAAAGGACACCGCTCACAACCAGATCTCAAATCAATACACCAGTATTTTTGACGTGGTTAAAACCCTCAGAGTGCAAGGAGGGAAACAGTCCACGGCCTGTCCCAACGTGGGTACAGACAATTTATTAATCAAAGAATGAAAATTTACATAAGCTTCTCTCATGCACCGGATTACCCGAACAATGACCCTCCATGCGCTTTAAATAGAACTCATGGACCAATCGGGTGTCAAGCCACGGATCAAGTGTCGGTAATACCGAGGTGAGAGTGAACCGTCGGATCACTACATATCGTGACCGTCGGATTGTAAGTTACAAAATGTACAACGGTAAAGAAACACACTTTACCTAACTCTAACCTAACTCTATGCTAGACCAAGTTGAACTTAACTATATCCTATGTGTCGGAATATCCTAACATCTTTAGGTCAAAATTAGCCGTTGGCATTATAGCCGTTGGAGTCTCTGCACACTCTATTTAATCAAGCTAAGCCGGATTGGTTCTTCAACTTGTCCTGACGATGAACCACACTGGTTGGTTCGAAACGCGTCGACAAAAGATTGATTATGTGATTTTGCCGAAGATTTTCTAAACAACGAAAATAATCATGTGAATGTTCTTTCTTTTGTTGAGTTTTAGATAAATCTTATCTTGCGGAGTTATAGGCATTTTGGCTTTAGATAACAGTGATGATAATATTCAGTGATAATGAAAAAATTTATGTTTGGTGTCAATGTTTTGTTTCAAAGCACCATCTTAACCATTTTCTAACAAAATAAATTCTTAAGGAAAGAGTTAAAGATTCAGAAATGCCAGAAACGCCCTAGTTTAGCTGATTCAATGAGGATCATTATCGCTTCTTTCAAAAATCTCAAAGAAAACTAAACAAAAGAGAATGAACTTCAACACTAATCTGGTAGAGCCGCAATAGATTCATGAAGACTTGCAAAAACAGAGTTCAAGATCAATAAAAATTAAAAACGAAACTAAAAACAAAAGTAAAGTAATGAGAATGGGTACATGAAACTTACCATTGGAGAATTGTATTTAATCTTACCTGAAATATATCATTTTCTCCAATACTAGCTAACTTCTTACTTTAATTAGAATTAAAAGCATGAAGAAGTTGAACTAACTGAAATCTTGTTAACCCAAAATCATCATTTATTAAATTTAAACTAAAACAAGCAACAAACTAGAAGTAAACAATGTTTCATGTTGCAGGAATCTGAAGTGAGCTAAATTCATTAGAGATGAGAATGAAAGGATGTTTTTTAATGAATCACATCAATGAATGTTTTCATAATATTATAAGTTTTATATCAACTCCATGATTTTCATAAATATTTCATAATTAAGACCAAATACAAGATAATGAAATACAGATTTGTAGATGGGGAGGTCTTGAATTTCATATATTAAATATAGAGTGATATATCTAAAACTCAAATATAAGAGAAATAAAAATGATTTAACCATGTTGAAATTTTGTTATCAATTGCTTCATTACCCTAGTGGTTTCCCAAGAGTGCCTTAAAATCTTCTATACAACACAAGGTCTTATCAAATTTTTTGCATCGCAAGTTTTTCTACCATGCATAACTTCAAACTGCGAGATTCAACTTTGCTGATATGCGATTGAATGTTATATAATAGTTAAAAGTTATTGGCAGAGAGGCATATATCGGAGTTTATCACATCGGAGGATATCAAGACAATATGCAATATAAGTGTTACGATGGCAAGGTTGTGATATGAGCATATGCAATGAGAAATTTTGATGTGGAAATTGCTATGTGAATATATGCGATGCGATAGAGTGATCACAATATCAGAGAATCAAAGATAAGAGTTGTTCAAAGGACACGCCGATATTATTTTGTGATTGCGGGGATGCGATGGATGACGTGGCTCACTGGTGGGATCGGCTTTCAAGTTTATAAGAAATCAGCAATTGGAAGATTTTGAATATGGGATGTAATATCCTTGATACGCCGATGAAGAACAAATGCGATAGTTTTATTACATGGATTCAATCTCTTATCAGATCCAAGATATCATAACTTTCAAATGTATGTCCCAATTGAAATTGTGATTTTATGAGTGGATGTGATATCTTTTAAAACTGAATTTAAATGCCATGTCAAGTCCAGGACATCAGAACTTTTAAAACATGCACTTCAACTAAAATTGTGATTTTATGGATGAACATGATATTGTTCAAAACTAAATTTAAATGTCATGTCGAGTCTAGGACATCGGAACTTTTAAAACATGCACTTCAACTAAAATTGTGATTTTATGAACGGATGTGATATCATTCAAAAATGAATTTAAATTTGGTATCAGGTCAGGGATTGTGTGAAAATTGCAATACTTCAATTGATGCTTTATATGAAATGTCCCGACATTGAGATGCTTTGATAATTCTACACAACAATCTGTCGATATTGGGATGTTTTAAATTATCCAATTTACATGGAAGTGCCCAACTCAAAATTTACTTTCTATGAAAACTCCATTCAATAATTTAATTAACCATAGAATTATTCAATCAGAGGAAGATGTTATCATGATTTTCTCATGAGGAGAGTTCCAATATTATAATGATTTAATATGAATTTTCCGATAATGTATTTAAAAGTATAAATGAAATTTTAATGAAATATATAATGAGAATTAATGAATCCTCAAATTCTAACAAAACAACTAATACTTCCCTGAACATGCTATAGATTTAAAATAGTTGCCTACTTGTTTCAAGTCTCCAAAACCAAAGCAATGAAGACCTACAAAAATAAACATAACATAAATAGGAAATAGACTATGAAAAAGAAAATCAAACAATAGATGAAGATGAACCTTTTAAAATGCAAATATGGAAGAAAATTTACTGCAAATTTACCTCATGAATCTTCAATTTCTCCAATTTATTTTTCAAAATTTCCATATGTTCAAGGTCATCTATTTATTTAATCTAAAATGCTAAGTAATGAACTTTCATATTACATCCACCTCCAATTTACATCGAAAGACAAGAGTGGTGAAACTGAGCTCTTTTTCAGACATACTCATGAATCAAGGATTGTCAAGCTATAGAAAATTCTTGGAATTTCTTCATGTATGATCATCGTGATGATTTTTTTCCAAAATGAGACAATCAAGTGCTTTTCATAAATGTGTATGATCTAAAAGATTCTAAAATATTCTAAGCTATTTTTTCGAAAATGAAAGTGAATGCCCATAAGAAGTCAGATTCATTACTTGCTTTATTGAAATCTGAAATAATGAAATAGGTGCTCAAAAAAAAAAAAAAACTAATCTAAATTAATCTATTCTTAATTCTAACTTAATAAAGGAAACATGACTAGGTGTAGTCATACTTCCAATGTAACAATGTAAGAATTTTAATTCCTACATGTATGTACAAATCAATTATTAGTAACAAAAATACAAATAAAATTAAACTAAAGAAAATAAATTTGAATTTAAAAAGTATAGTTACTATTAGCAGTTTATTTATAATCACCTTCTCTTGAAATTCCCTTTCCAATTGAATTTCAATTGGATCATAGAAATCTGGATGGATTTCCACTATTGATTGAGAGATGTTCAAAAGAGAAGATGACATGCCAGATCATGAGAATGAGCTTTTAGATATAATGGCCTACATAAATTTGTTAATGTTATGTGCAAGTGTTAAACTATTAACAATCTTCCGTGAAGGAAAACTTTCCAAATATTTTTCAAATGGGTCGATGAAAAATAGATGAAAATATGTTAAATATAGTGAAAGATTATTAATTGAATCGATTATTGGTCATATTGTGAAAATTAACGCTCATGTTTACACTACCTTTGAGAAGGTAGAAGTAATCGATAATAAATGCACATCAGTTGAGATTGGAAGAGAAATAGCTCTTGATGTTCATGATTAGAATTTGAAACTTCATTTTCCCATTCAAACAACACATCAATTGAGTGTTCAATACTGAGTTGCTCAATATGCCAACACAAATTATCTAAAAATCGAAAACTAAAAACAGAAAACAAATCTGAATTTAAACAAAATAAGTGAAGGAAAAATAATAAATTCAAATCATAGTTTACACTAGTGTTACAATTATTGTTAGAGCACAATTGGGGCTCACTTAAAATAATTTTCTTTTCACAAGAATTGGCTAGAATAATAGAATTCAAATGATTTCTAATACCAACTTGTGAATTAGAAAGAGAATCATGACTATGAATAGGAACGAAATCTTGATCGTCATATAAATCATAGATTGGAATGTTTTCTTGAATCCTGAAATCATGAGTATGATTAATTATTTGAAAATGAGAACTATTTCAAAAAATTTATGAATTAGAGTGTTCTTCATTTTCACATGTAATTAGACATTGATCATGAGGATTCGAAGTGAAGTAGACCAATCAGTATCCTCAATGTCAAAGTAGCTATCATAAATGACATTACAAAATTCATTAGAATTCATTTCAATTTCATCCAATGTATCAAAACAAGAAGGAATATTAGGCACGTGTTCATGAATGATCAATAATTAATTCTCTATCTTGATAAAGAGTAATTGACAATTCATTAAGATCAACCTCTCTGTTTTTTGAAATATCATTATTGCAAAGAGGGAATAAATTACTATTAGCGAAAATATCAAGATAAATGGAAAAATGAGAATCAAAAGCAATAGTTATAAAAGTGTCTCTTTTTAGGAACTCTTGTGTATTCTTCTCATTGTAAATTTCATATTTGAGATCATTCATTTATGCACTTGTGCTTTCTAGAAGATTGTTGTTTTACTGTCTTGAATTTGGCATTTTCTCATCATAAAATAATTCATAAATTTGTACAACAGGCTGCGTATTATTGGAAACTTCAATTGCTACTTGTACTTGCTAATTTATGATTTGATTTTCTAAATTTAACGCATACTGATTTTCAGATGTCAAAGTGGTATCTTCTTCAATATTATTTCTAGTATCTTCTTGCACTTAAGTAGTAAAATTTTCTAAGCTTTGTGATTGAGATTCGCTGACATGTGAAGGTGCATCTTGATCATTATAAATACTGTAGGAAGTGTGCACTAAATGAAGAAATTGATCGTACATAATAGAGGCCACTTCATCATCATTTGTTTGCATCTTCATATTAGAATTCTCAATTGTATTAATGTAATTTGAAGGAGTTTGAGCAAAGCCTGAAATAATTTCACATGGATTATGAATGGGAGGAAGAGAGAAAATATGTTCATAACAATCTAATAATTCTGCGTCTATAGGTTTTTCTTCAATTTTAGATTTAAAACAGTTTAAATGAAACCTGATTGTAAAATCAATCAAAGATTCATTTTCAAATCTTTGTAAATCTTCAAAATTGTCACATACTTGTTCGTAGTTATAGCCTTCACTTTTACAAAGGAACATTGTAACAAATTGATCCTAGCTGTGAATTGAGACAACTAGAAGAGTTTGCACCAATTTCTGGCTTTTGCCATGAATGTGAGGGTAAAAATTCTGCATAAAATGCCTTCATCAATTCAATGAAATTTATAATTTGAAATTTTTTGAATAAATTGAAAGGTATGATTAAAAGCAGAAAAATTTCTCTTACCGGTAAACTTTACCTGAGGCAAGAGTCTTACTACTTCAGGTGGAGTATTGGAAGATGCACGTCCAGAAATACAACTCCAAATTGGAAGTTTAAGAGGAGTCATTGTGATAAAAATAAGATGTTAGAATACAAACAATCCAATAGAAAACAAGTTTCATGCCCTCCTTCTAGCGTCAAAATGTTGAAGCCTCGAAATTCACTGCAAAAACATGGGGGTTGACCCCCCGGTTCGGACCTTAAAGTAGCTCCTTTTCTGTTTGGAATGGTGGTTCCAACTAGTTCAACTAGGTCTAGTTACCTTCTCTCAATCTCCGAATGACTTAAAATATGACTTTCATCCATCAATGGAGAAGATGCATTAGATCAACCCTCTTGCTGATCAGGCAAAAAAGTGATCCTTAAGCTGATTTGGGCCTCAACCAAGCCACAACTAAAGTTTGCCTCTTTATGAAGAGGACTTTTAGAAATGTAAAATTAATCTAAATGAAAATTATTCTAAAATGCAAGAAAAATGAACTAATTCCTAATCGTATCTCAATTAGGCAGATATAGATCTAACCCAACCAAGAGAAAAATATTTAAATGATTGGGATTTAAATATATCTAGCTTAAAATGAATATCAAGCTAATGAAGTAGTTCAATTAACAAACATTATGAATACCAAGTCACATTCTATTAAGAGACCTCTTGACTAAAATAATCAACCAACAAAATTTAGGAAGAAGTTCATACAAATGATATTGATTGTTTAATCAGTAATTCGAATAATTAAACAATATTATGAGGAAGAAGTTCACAACATATTACTATTTGTTAAACTAGTGTTAAAAGACAGATTTATGAATAAATAGTTACTCAGAAATTAGAATTCAACCCATAAGAGCAGATATAAATAATAACATATGATTGAGACAAATTACTCATACCGACAAAAGTGCACAAATATGAATAAAATGACACATTCCTACCATCATAAAATGAAACTAGTATTTAAAACAGTAGTATTAGAAATACCAATTTATTAAATCCATTTCTTTGGCTCTGGTCTCCAACAGTCCTTTACATTGCTTGAATTTATGTTGTTACAACAAGAGCTGCAGAAGTGCAAACTCTGCCCATCACACATAATTCAAAATGCAAAATAAAAATCCTTAATAATCCCCAGATCTGAGATTTTCACTCCTCCCACCTACAACTCTAAATCCATATTACATAAGTTCTTTTAGAATTCCAGAATTGCAAAGGAGAGAAGCTTTTATTACATTTTACAATCTGGTATTTATAATATTTACAAAAGAATTTAGAAACCTAAAAGCTTGTTGAAGAATAAATCTGTTTAATCAATTTTCATTGGCTTAAAATTTCATTCTTCTATTGCTTGAGTCTTCTCATTGATTGAGTTTCTTTTCTCTTTATCTCTTCAACTGTTTTCCTGCAAAATCAAATCAAAACAAAATTAAAATGAAAAAATAAAATCAAAATGCTAAATCTAGAATTAAAAAAAATATAATCTAATTCAATTAAATAAATAATTGAAAAGGAAATATGAGATTTCTATTGATGTCTGTGATGATTTAATTTGTCAAGGATATCATTGACGAATGGATTTGCATTCAGAAGAGGCTTGGGCAAATGAAAATGCAGAAAATAAAACTCAGAAAAATTAGTTTTATTTAAAAATTCGGAGCTTGATCTTCTGTTGGGTTTTATACCCAATAAATGATCAAATATGTTAGTGAAACCTCCTCAGAAATGTTCTCCATGATTTTATCTTTCCAATGAACCATCCTGGACCTCATTTGGCCAAGTAAAACTCCATTTATGAGCTCCTGAAGTTGGTATATTAAAATTGCCAGAATTCTAGAATTTTTGTTGCCTCGCCTAAAAATCAGAAATTTTGATTAAATTCTATTTCTAAATTAGATTGTTGTTATTAATTAATTAATAGCAATTAATTATAACTACATTATTGATTTCTTAGTAACTGTTTAATTAACAAAATTAATTGAAATTTTTAATTTAATGATTAATTAAAATAGTATCATATTAATATTATAATTAATATACGAAAAAATTATAATTAATATATACTATTATAATATCAATATAACATTATATTAATTAAAAAAATTAAAACTACAAAATCTTTTAACAAATGTTCATGTATTAGGATCACTGTGAGGATGGTGGAGAGTATTGTAATTAATTAGGAGGGTATGGAGTGATAACGTGTGACGTGAAGGTGATGGTGAGGCAAGTGAGGTGGAGGGTGATGTGAGGTGACATAGGCCTGTGAGGTATAAGGTGTGAGAAAATTTAGGACATACAAATTTAACCATCTCATGTTTTCCCAAAATTGCACATCGAATGTTTTAATACCAACGCATAAAAACAAAACAAAAAAATTTTGCAATCTGCGATTTGCAATGTATTGCAATTGCAATATCACAACACAATTTTTTATCACAAATTTAAAATTGCAAATCTTAGAAGGAAGCAAGTGATATGGGGCTCACGTGGAATTAATAATCTACAAATTGGACTATAGCCACTTTGCAATTTTGAGAATCCGGTCTTCGCAATTTGTTTTAAAATAATAAAAAGTAAATTACCAAGATTCTGAAACATGTTTTGTTATGAAACCAGCTCAAGAAAAGATAGAAAAGATAGATCAACGCCTTAGAATTCAGCCTCTTCGAGGGGACAACCTCCTTTACATTACATAAATGAACAATTCTTGGATGATACAAATGAGAAAACCTCCTTTCTATATATAGGAGTCTAAGGAGTCACAATATAATCCAGTCGACCTAACAATAATGATATAAAGCCACAAAAATAACAATAGAGGGATTCTATGGGGCACATAAATAACAACATGGGGGTAATAGGGGCACAACAATATAAATAAGGGGTATAACTACAATAGTAATGGGGTAATCACTAGTATTATAGGGACCCAACATGCCCCTCTCCTTCAAAAAAGTGTTGTCCTCAACGCTTGAGTAGTTCTGGATACTTCTGCATAAAATTCTCATCCTCCCATGTGGAATCTTCAGCGGATAAGTTCTTCCACTTGATAAGATACTCTGAAATTGATTGATTTCGTAGTTGTCGAGTTCTTGTTTCTATGACTGCTTCCGGTTCCAATATAATTTTTCCTTCCTCGTCAAGTTCTGGCAATATTGTTTGAATTGGGAGCTTGTCGCCTATTACCTTCTTTAAACATGAAACATGGAAAACTGGGTGCAATCAAGAAGCTGCAGGAAGCTCCAATTTGTATGCCATAGTACCAATCTTTTGCAACACCTTGTACGGACCATAATACTTTGGTGATAATTTATTATCCTTCTTAGCTTGCTTTAGGGACATTTGCTTATATGGTTGTAGCTGTAGGAATACCCAATCACCTACATCAAAACTTCTTTCACTGTGATGTTGATCTTCCTTTTGTTTCATTCTATTTTGTGCCAACACGGGGTTATCCTTTAAGAGTTGGAGGACTTGTTGTTGATGTTCGATGTGATGTTCCACTGCCTGAACCTTAGAATTTTCTCTTAAATATGATGTGATGGATGGTGGTTGATACCCATAAAGTGCCATAAATGGGGTCATTTTTGTTGCTGTATGGAAGGAAGTGTTATACCACCATTCAGCCAGAGGCAACCATTTGACCCATTGTGTCTGTTTATAAAAAACAAAGCAACGAAGATATCCTTCCAAAAATTTGTTTACTATCTCAGTTTGCCCATCAGATTGAGGATGATAAGATGAGCTATGAGCTAACTGAGTACCAAGACAAGAAAATAATTCTGTCCAAAAATTTCCAGTGAAAATGGGATCTCTGTCACTTACAATAATCTTTGGGTTTCCATGTAGCTTTTGAATTGTTTTCATAAATGCAATAGAAACTGTACTGGCTTTAAATGGATGTGATAATGCACAAAAGTGTGCATACTTGGTAAGTCTGTCAACTACCACCATGATTACACTCTTTCCCTCAGACTTGGGTAAACCTGTGATAAAATCCATTGAAACCTCCTCCCAACGTTGGCTTGGAATGGATAAAGGTTGTAATAGACCTGGTGTCTTAATTGTTTCAACTTTATTTTGTTGGCAAACCAAACATTCCGCCACAAACTTTTGAATATCTGGTTTAAGGCCATCCCAAAAAAACTCCTTCTTAACCCTATGGTAAGTTTTTAAAAATCCTGAGTGCCCTCCTAAGGGAGAAGTGTGCAATTCCATAAGAATATTTTGTTTCAGCTGGAAATTCTTACAGAGGTATAAGCGATCTTTGTACCATAACGAATCATTTTGCCAGCTAAATGTATCAGACGTACTGGAATCTTGTTGTAGCTTTCGAATAAGTGCCCACACTTCTTCATCATTCTTCCATTCCTCCCTTGCTTCGTTTATCCAATCTGGTTGGATAATAGAAATGGCACACAACAATGCTTCCACATCCTCATCCTTTCTTGAGAGTGCATCTGCCACCACATTTTGCTTCCCTTTTTTGTAGATTATTTCAAAGTCATAACCCAACATCTTTGTGACCCACTTTTGTTGCTCTTCAGAGGATAATATTTGTTCTAAAAAGTATTTAAGGCTATCATGATCCGTTTTTACCTTGAAGTGTCTTCCATTAGGTAGGGTCGCCATTTCTTAAGTGCATGGAGTATTTCCAACATTTCCTTCTCATAAATAGCTTTGCTTAAAAACTTTCCCTTGATTGGACGACTTTCAAAAGCAATGGGTCTTTCATCTTGCATTAGAACAGCACCAATTCCATTTCCTGAAGCATCACATTCCACAATAAAGGTTTTTGTGAAGTCCGGTGTAGCTAAGACCGATGCTTGGCACATTGCCTCTTTAAGATGTTCAAAGGCCTTTGTTGCTTCCGAAGTCCATGAAAATGCATCTTTCTTCAATAATGTTGTTAGAGGTGCTGCTATTCTCCCATAATTCTTAACAAATTTGCGATAATACCCTGTCAACCCAAGAAATCCTCGCAGATGCTTTATGGATGTGGGGATTTTCCATTCCTTAATGGCTTTAATTTTGCTAGGGTCTACCTTAACTCCTTCATGAGATACAATATGACCCAAATATTCCACCTCCTGGACTCCAAAGAAACATTTGGATATTTTTGCATATAATTGTTTCTCCTCCAATAGTTGTAGCACCTTGTCAACATGTTCAACATGATCCTTCCAAGACTTGCTGTAGATTAGTATATCATCAAAAAACACTAACACAAATTTTCTAAGGAATGGTTTGAAAATTGAATTTATCAAACCTTGAAATGTTGAAGGTGCATTGGTAAGGCCAAAAGGCATGACCAAAAATTCATAATGACCCTCATGAGTTCTAAATTTCGTTTTCGGAATGTCTTCAATCTTCATTCTGATTTGATGATATCCTGAACGAAGATCCAACTTGGTGAAGTAAATTGATCCATGCAATTCATCCAGTAATTCATCAATGACAGGAATGGGGAACTTATCTTTAATAGTGAGCTTGTTGAGCTCCCTATAATCCGGACACATGCGCCATGATCCATCCTTCTTGTGCACCAATACTACTGGAGCAGAGAAAGAACTTTGACTTTGTTGAATTATACCAGCGTCTAACATTTCTGCAACCATATGTTCAATTTCACTTTTTTGGACATAGGGATATCTATACGACCTGATGTTTGGAGGAACACTTCCTGGAATCAGATGAATAACATGATCATGATCACGCATAGGTGGGAGACCCTTGGGAGTCTCAAATACCTTGGAATGATTGTCCAGGAATTTTTGGAGATCTGGAGAAATAGATGATTCCAGTGTGGAAACATCTAGTGAGCATAATTGTGCAATTACACCTCTTTGCTCCTTTTTTAGAAGCTTTGTCATACCATGAGAGCTGATTATCTTTCCTGGTTTTTTGCAATACCCCTTAATTCAACTTCCTTTCCTTCTGTAGAAAATTTGATGAAAAGTTCTTGAAATTTAAAAGCTATTGTACCCAAGGATTGTAGCCATTGGACTCCTAGTACAACATCAGCACCTCCCATTGGAATGGAAAGCATTGGGCTAGTCAATACATATTCTCCCATGGATAGCTTGATATTATGGAACCTTCCAGAGCAATTTATTGTTCCTCCATTTGCAATCATCACTTGACACTCTGGTGCTAGATATAGGAAGCAATTCAATTCTTTTGCTACCCTACAATGAATAAAATTGTGGGTGCTTCCTGAATCAATCAACACTATTACCTTTTTCTTCTTGATTTGTCCTTCTATCTTGATGGTTTGAGGAGTGGTAATTCCTGCCAATGCATTACAAGATATGGTCGGATTCATTTCTTCTTTATCTAGGCTTTGTTCTTGGAGTATATCCTCTTCTTTTGACCTTTCTTGCTCCTTTTCTCCTTCCTCTTCACAATCTATGTAGAATAATTTCTTCTCAGCACACTTATGACCTTTAGTGTATTTGCTATCACAACTGTAACAAAGCCCTTTTGCTCTTTTTTCTTCCAATTGCTGTGGTGTCAACCTTATATGCTGTGGAAGACTAGGGGCAACCACACTTCCGTCTTTATAGTTGTGAGTGGTATGCTTCCTGGTTGCATAATTTTTCTTTCCATTTTTCTTGTTAACCTGAATGCCTTTTCTAATGAATCAGGTTCCCAAAGGCGAACATCATGTTGGATATTATCCTTTAAAGACCCTATGAACACATCAATCCTATGCTCCTCTGGAATATCTTTTACCCTTATGTTCAATTTTTGGAACTCCTCAATGTGCTCCATTACTGAACCCTTTTGTTTGAGACTTATCAATTGGCTAAACAAAGTGTTGCTTTTTGTATCTTCATAATGTGCTATCAATTCTTCCGTAAAAATTGCCCAAGTGATAAATTTTTTACGAGAGCAAAGCCATTGATACCATACAAACTGATTTGGTTCCAAATATACAGTTTACATACGTACCTTTTGTGTGTTTTGCACATTATTGAGATCGAAGAACTGCTCCATATGTAATATCCATGTGGCAGGATCCTTGCCATCAAACTTCCTCATATCGATTTTTGGAATATGGTGGGTCTTCGATCCAAAATTAGAGTCTATGGAATCATGATTAACATTGCTTTTGTTCACATCATGAGTTTTCTTTACAACCTTTTCACCATTAGTAAGTATTTCTTGTAGAAAATTTGTCAAATCTGTCTTCAAATCGCCATGTCTGTTTTCAAATCTATCTTCAAATCTGCAATGTCTGTCTTCAAATTTGTGTTCAAATCTATCTTCAAATTGTCCATCCTAGCTTCCATGCCATTCATCTTAGCTTCCATGCCACTTATCTTAGCTTCTGTTAACTTTTGTGAGCGTGACATTTGTTGCACTTATTCTTGTAATTTTGATATATCATGTAGCATTTCTTCCTCTTCTTCATGAGTCATGCTAGAGCTTTCAGGTTCCTTACTAGGTGTTTGCATTTTCTTTCCTCGGGGCATCAATTATCGATAATAATTCTTTACTATGCCCTTTGAATTCCTTCAAACCCAGCTTACACAAAAATTAAAAAATTAAAACTACACACCTTTTTTCACTTTGTAGAAGCCTGATATTGAATCTGATGTATCTCTATAATTCCAGATCCTCCAATTTTAAAATTGCTACCTGTAGTAGCCTTCTGTGTCCTCTTTCCAATGCCACAAGTCTGATCCAATTTGGATTCTCCAAGGAAGAGTTATGCAAAATATCCCACAGTGACTTGATTATAGATTAGTTCAGTAGAGAGAACTTGTACAACATGTCACGAGTCAATGTTTCGACCTATGGATCTGAAAAATTCATACAAGAAACTACTGTCCGTCCTCTTTCTGTACCTTCTTATGAAATTTCAATCCGATCCCCAGAGGGAAAGTTATGACAACTTTCCCCAGGTCACCCGTTTTGAATGTAATTCAGGAGTCTGCAAAAAGGACCAACTTCCTCAGATCATATCTCCACAAATATCACGCTAAAAGCTCTGCAATTCGGACCCAAGGTTCAGCACAATTTCTTCTCAAATGGGTTTTTTTTGCGACTTCTGAAATGTCACAGAAAAAACGTTATAGCGAAAATTCCACGATGACCTGTTTGGAGCAGCGAAACCCTAGAATCCAAAGCTTTGATACCAAATGTTATGAAACCAGCTCAAAAAAATATAGAAAAGATAGATCAACGCCTTAGAATTTAGCCTCTTCGAGGGGGCAACCTCCTTTACATTACATAAATGAACAATTCTTGGATGATACAAATGAGAAAACCTCATTTCTATATATAGGAGTCTAAGGAGTCACAATATAATCCAGCCGACCTAACAATAATAATATAAAGCCACAAAAATAACAATAGAGGGATTCTATGGGGCACAGAAATAACAACATGGGGGTAATAGGGGCACACCAATATAAATAAGGGGTATAACTACAATAGTAATGGGGTAATCACTAGTATTATAGGGACCCAACATGTTTTCATTTATTGTCTGATTTAGCTGGATCATTTTGTAGGACCGTGAGTGAAAGAATTAAAAATTAATAAAAGGTAACTAAGAGTCAATATTTACAATGAATGACTATTGAAGTTAATTAGTTACAAAAATTTAAATATTATACATTTATTTACAATTTTGGTCCAAGCGAGAAAATGATCATACTTCAAAGTAGTGCCATTTACAAACCGGTTGGCCAAATGAGGTGAAACAAATATCGATGGAAATTTTATGGAAAGTCGGATTCAAAGAAACAATCAAAACATAAATCTGAAAATAAATAAATAAATAAATAAATTCCTAATGAAAATTATGGAAGGTATTTTGCCAAAAATTAATGGAAAAGGTCCCCATTATTTGAAGTAATGGGGGGTGTTGGTTTTTGCCTACAACAGAATCATGTATTGAAGGAGGTAGTAAAAGAATAATTGCAGAAACTCCTGAATGCCAACTTCATTTATCCCATTTCTGACAGTCAATGGGTATCTCCACTTGTCATTGCCCTCGAAAAGAATGGCAAGTGGAGGGTCTGTGTGGATTATAGAGAAATTAGCAAAGGCACTCAAAAGGACCATTTCCCCTTGCAATTTATAGACCAAGCCCTTGATACCTTTTCTGGAAAGAAATTTTTCTCATCCTTACAAGGGTTTAGTGGGTACAACCAAATACAAATTTCCTTGGAAGACCATGATAAAACGACCTTTACTTTCCCTTGGGGAAATTTCGCATACATGGTTCTTCCTTTTGCACTCTTTAACACACCAACAACTTTCCAAAGGGAAATAATAGGAATTTTCTCGGATCTATTGGATGACTATATAGAAATTTGCATGGATAACTTCACACCCTACGAGGATGCATTCGAAACAACATTAGTTAATTTGGAAAAAGTATTAGAATGATGTGAATAGATTAATGTTGCTTTGAGTACAGAGAAATGTCATATGATTATGAATGAGGGGATCATGCTAGGACATCTTATTTTAGCTGACGGGATTAAAGTGGACCCTGCGAAGATAGAGATAATCTTAAAAATCCCAATCCCCAAGACACAGAAAGAGGAACACAGTTTCTTGAGTCATGTAGGGTACTATAGGAGGTTTAAAGAAAAATTTTCAAAGATTGCATCTCCTTTATTTTCTTTAGTTATGAAAGATGCAGAGTTTGTGTGGACAGGAAAATGCGAGTAGACCTTTGTGAAATTAAAAGACTGCGTATCAATAGCTCCTGTATTTTGGGGTCCGAACTAGAGTATGCCATTCGATATAGCTATCGATGCATTTTACACTGTTGTGGGAGATTTTTTGGGCCATCTAGAGGACAAGAAGCCATATGCCATTTATTATATAAGCAAAAACATGACTCCAGCTAAACTCAATTACACAGTGACCGAGAAGGAATTCATTGCAATAGTGCATGCCATCAATAAAGTTCGGCACTACATCATAGGATATCAAGTGTTTGTACACACTGACCACTTTTCCATTCATTTTTTTGATAACAAACCAGTCACTAATGGTAGGATTACATGGTGGTTATTGTTGTTATAGGAATTTGATATAACTATCCTAGATAAACCTAGGAAAGATAATGTGGTAGCTGATTTTCTTTCTAGGCTGAATGTTGGTAGTGAAAGCATGCCTATTGAAGATTCTTTTTTGGATGAATATATTTTTTCTATTTCAGTTCACTCACTGTGGTATGCAGACATAGCTAATTATCTTGCTGCAGGAAAAATCCCCCAACACCTATCCTACAGGGAAAATAAAAGGACTGTTCAACAAAGTATTAGATACTAATGGATAGAAGGAGAGCTCTATCACACTGGGCCAGACCATCAGATCCGACAATTTGTAAGGGAGGATGAAATTTTTTATATCCTTCGAGCTTGTCATGAGGAACCTTATAGAGGAAACTTTTCATAGAAAAGAACAGGATACCAGGTCCTCTTAATTGGATACAATTGGCCCACAATATTCCAGGATGCTAAGAAATTCATGAAGGGATGTGACAGCTACTAGAGAATGATTTGTAGGACCAATTAACCCGTCATCTCAGCAGAAATACTACATTTTGATTTGCACAAACTATGTCACAAAATGGGTTGAGGCGAAAGAATTAACCAGAGCTACACAACAGGTTGTTTCAAACTTCTTGTTTGAAGATATTTTTTCCACTTTGGAGTACCTAGAGAAATAGTGACAGATGGAGGACCTCAGTTTACATCTCATTTGATTCAGAACCTAGTTGAAAAATACAAAATATGTCATAGAATCACTTCACCTTATCATCCATAAGAAAATTGCCAAGTGGAAAGAAACAACAAGGTTATTGAGGACATTCTTACCAAGATGATAGCTATCCATTGAAGAAATAGGGCTGATAAACTTCTAGAAGTGTTGTGGGCATACCAGACTACATGCAGGAATACGACAGGGTTCTCACCATATGAATTAGTGTATGGTAAAAATCCTCTATTTCCTATAGAATTTGAAATTAAGACATTAAGAACAATGCTACAAGTAAATTTGGATATGGAAACAACACAAAAACAACGATTGAATCAGCTTATAGAACTAGATGAGAAATGGTTAGTTTCCATTCAGCAAATAGACATTTCCCAACAACGAAGAGCTAGGTGGCATGATAAATTCATTAAAAAGAAGAAATTTCAAAAAGGAGATTGGGCTCTATTATATGATTCAAGATTTAAGGATTTTAAAGGGAAGCTTTGCACCAGGTGGCTAGGTCCTTATGAAGTTGACACAGTCTTCGACAATGGGACTGTACATTTAGTATCCATTGAGAGTGCTAGGACACCATTGTTTGCTAATGGGCACCATCTTCGGCTATATCACAAACCTGCTTCAAAGGGATCATTCATCAACATTGTCACAGATTCTAACCTTTAGATTATGAAGGCAGGGGATAATTCCCTCGTGTTTCCAATTTCTTAATTCTCTAATAAGTGTAACAACCGAAAACTAGCTTTTGTTGGCAGTTGTTATACCCAATGAAAAAAAATGAGAAATAAAAACATATAAATAAAAACCTAACTGTGAAAACCTCTTTTGGGGCGCAGAAATACCGATTGTGACAACTGAAATCCACTATGTGGAAGTTATTGCACATTTATTTTTCCTCTGTAACAACATTATGTAACTCATGCATATTCTATTTTTATGTTGTTACATGTTCTATTAGAATATGTTTGTAAATATTTTAAAGAATCATGTAAATAAGAAATGACTGTAGAAATAGCATGGAAATTGGGTCTACTATTACATGTGTAAAAGTTGTCAACTTGTAAGTAGTCACATCAGTGAAATCGTCAGCTACAATGTAGAAAAGAGACAGTATTCAACAACGCTACACCGGGGGAGTAATTCATACAACTGGCACATCATCGTTGGAGTTAATTATATCACCGATCCTTGTCACCAGTCCTTTCTTGCCACATTTTTGACTTAGTGGGTCCTGACCCAGGTTCAGAGTTAATTTTTCCAAACAAATCCCTACACTATTGGCCCTTTCGGCATCAACCCGCAGAGTGTGGACTGAAGTCTCACCCAAAGCAGTATGGGGGGATATTGGAACCAAGTTTCCGTACCTAGAGATTAGTGTAGTGTCATTTTATGCCCTAAACATGCCTTTGCACAGATCAATAAACCCTTAAGGCTTATCAATATAAATTCCTTTTACTCACCTCTAGACCTTCACGAATGTCTACGACTGTCTTTTTCAGACCTTAAACAGATGAATCAACCACTAATGTGCCTATGTGATTACTCCTAACCCCATATTTACCCAAATCGGCTTAAGTGTTCAATAACTTTAACATGCAACAATATATTCTTCTCATAAACAATTATTGTTACTTGTATTCATAAGAAAATATAAATCATGTAAAATCATGCATCAATACATTATTAGTTCATAAACCCATCATTCATCATAGCATAAAAGCGCATTCATTCATAATAGAAATAGATAGAAAAAACACAGGAAATGTTGTAATAACTTCTTTATTAATACTTCAGTTATTCGTACAGACTCAAGATTTCCCTGCGCACTCAGTTGTAGGGTCCGCGCACTTAGCTGCGGACTCTACTCGCGACCTCTGCGTACATAGTTGCAAAGCCATTCTTCTACTCTAAGACTTCTTCGCTCTTCCTTCTATTGACCCATTAGATTTATCTTCATTATTATCTATCATCTCTTAGACTCTCTAAGACTCTCATTTTTATACAATCCCATAGTTTGCAGACCATGGGTAGGTCTATACAAGCCAACACAACTTACATAAAAGAAGGGTAAAACCCTTTATGACACTTTACTATCTACATGCTCCACAACCGCATCTTGCGAAGACTTACATTATTTACAACAAAACTTGGGCTTTTGCCCCAAAATTGACCCTAGGGGACCCTATCCCAACACACATCACCTCAGGTACGTCATATAAAGGTATATCACTTCCGCCCTCTGTTTAACAATCATGGCAATTAATATGGTATCTCTTTAGACAACCGAGGACGGAGGTCAAAGTAATTTATAGTTAAACCCATGAAGAATAATTAAATAAATCACTATTTATTTGATTTTCTTTTAGGAATAAATAATTAAACCATTGTTTTATTATTATTCCTTGTTAAATTTGACCCAATCATGAAAAATAAACAGATAAATGATTATTTTTCTTATTTTTCTCTAAGAATAACTAATTAATTACTATTCTTTGCCAAATTTGACTAAAGCTCTTAGGAATAATTAAATAAATCATTATTTGTTTATTATTCCTTAACTAATTCCTTGAGATGATAAATAAATCATTTATTTATTTATTATTTCTAAATAAACGTTTAAATACTTTTTCCCTCCTAAACAAATATAACAAAATATTCCAGGTAGTTATTCGAAGAATGGGATCAATAATATTTTATTATTGCTCAGTATTTGAGGATAACTTAATATTTTGTTATAAATAGAAGGGTTTTCCATTCATTATTCACTTTTGATTATTTTCATTTTTTCACTCACTGTTGTAACTCTGATTACTTTCATTATTGCACACCATATTTTTGTTGGGTTTATGCATTATAGAGGAGAGAGACCCTACACAAGATGAAGACGTTTGAGGATAGCCAAGAAACCATCCCATAGAGGGGGACTGGTAACATTTATCTGTTCTCTTCACATGTGTTATAATAAAATTATTCTTTACATATCTAGTTTCCATTGGATGATTGTAATTATTAATCTTTCTTTTTGTTGTTTAACTATGATTGTGGCATAGATCCGGACTTTGGCAGGTTTTGTTTCTATTAATTGCTACAGATCTACAATCTTTATTAGGCATTTCTATTGTTGAGATTGTTTGTCATCCACAATCTTAAGTGGGTTCTTTTAGTACATCATTGAGAATAAAACACTACAAAAAAATTGGCGACTCCGCTGGGTTTTATAGTTTAGATCTAGAAACTTGGGTGACCTTTGCTTTTTAGCTTCGGGTTTCTTCATTTTTCAATTCTCTTAATGTTTCCTAGTTTTTTAACCCTAGATCTGATAAATTTCTAACTTCTGCAAGCTTTCTAGTCGTTTATGTAGGTCACAAGAACCAACCGCGACAAATACAACACTTTTTCTGAGATTTTTTGACTAAGATCCTCGAAATAGAAATTGCATCTTTCAGCTCATAAAGTGTTATTTCAGCAGAAAACAGGTCAGTACCTGCGATTTCTGGGTTTTAGGGTTTTTCTCATATTTGTTTCTGGGTTTTGATGAGAGCTATCCGCTGGGTGTCTGACGTTTGTCTCATCCCACTTAGGCCTTGATCCACTTGGTTTTACTCATCGAAGTCAAATTTAGCCTCCCCTAGGGCTTCTAGTACACTTCCACCTTTCTAGGAGGAGTTTAGCTAAGTGAGAAGTCTGAGTTTCTGCAATGGTTTCAGCCACATTTTCTAGATATGTAATGTTTTGTTTCAGATCTATTAAGATAGGTTGTTACCATCCATAGTTTCACATTTAAACTTGTTTTGTCATTCCCTTAGGGTCGCATCGGTTGCCCTAGGTGTTTCACCCATCTCCCTGTCTTATTGCAGTGATCTTCCTCTCTAGTTTTTTGTTGTTGTTGCACCACTTTCTGGCAACTTAGTGTCACTTGATCCTAGTCACACTGAAATTCATATCTCTTAACCATTTCAGTGTATTTCCCATTGGTTTAGCCACCAAGAAGTACAGTGTTTGCAAACCCAGTTTGAGTGGGGTTAAGTTAGTTGTTTTGTTGTTAATTTTCTACTATTTATTTTAGTTTATTTTCAGCAATGTTTTTTATTTTTTACAAACATGATATAGGCTTAATCAATTAATACAATTTCACAAACAAGCACACCTTAAGCGAAGGGCACTTGGTTTACACCACCAAGCCAAGACTTAACATAATAAATTTATCTCACCGCATCAGAGACAAAAGATATATTGTTGATCTCCCTTCACCATTTCCATGTTCTGTGTGTCCTTCCACCAATGCACCACCAAGGCGTGTGTCGCACAGACTATTAGGCCTTCACCCCCAGTTTCCGCTTGGGTGCATTGCCCCTCCCCATTGGGTTCGAGTTCATAGCCCTCTAAGTCTTCTCTTGGTCCTTCTGATTCCTCATCTGATTTTGAGACTTCTTCAACACATATCATCACCATGTCTGGACCCACAGCTAGTGTAGGAACCCAACCTAGTGGTGGCTCTAGTTCTATACTGGTGGTCACATCAAGGGGAACAATCTCAGGAATTGTTCTGGAAGCCCCAATGGTTCCCTTTATGATTGGGTTAAGTCTATCAGATCTTAACCAATTGATAAATGACTCCATACACGATGATGCTAGTTGGCCCTATATGTCAACTAATATTCCCTCAAACATCCCAAAGTTTGAGGGTATTGTTGGAGAGGATCCTACCAACCATGTTTGATCCTTCCACATGTGGTGTTTGTCCAACTCCATAACCGATGACTCCATTTGTCTTCGTCTCTTCCAACGCACGCTCACTAGAGACGCTGCAAAATGGTATGTAGACCAGCCCTCTGCCTCTTATTCTATTTTCACAACGCTTGATAAAGCATTCCTTTCATATTTCTAGTTAGCTCTCCAGTGCGACACTGGTACGGAGTTATTAATCGCATTTTGTCAGTCCTCATTCACTTGCCTTTCTAACCATGTTCAAGAGTGGCGTCGAAGGAGGAGCACATGTCGTGCCCCACTTTTCGAAGACTGTGTCTATCTAGATTGGTTTCTTAAGAGCCTTTTATCCCCCATTTGGAAAGTTGTCGTGTCCCATTTTCGTCAGACCGAAGAAGAAGCTCTCCACAGCACTTTGAGATATGATCTGATTTATGCACAATCAGGTTATGTCTATACCGTCATTCCAGACCTCCCTCATCCTGGAAGTGCCAATGCACCGGAGGCATCTCATGCCACCGATGCTATCATTGGATCCCTTTCACACTCTTCGCCATATACTCAGTGAAGTTATGGCTACTCGTAGGGGGGCACTAGTTCCTCCAACACTTATGCCACTCCTACCAGTAACACATTTCCAGGGCCTTAACCCATCTACCAAATTGTTGCTCCTCCTTATGCACAGTTGAGCACTCCAACCCATCAAGCATTAGCATCATAGCCTCCCATGCATCCTCAACCCCAGCAGTCACTTCCCCCTCAGGGACAAGTGTTTGCACAGCAAGGTGCTACCAATCCCAAAAATTCAAAGAAAAATAATAAAGGGAAGGGTAATAAGGGTAACCATGGTAATCAAGGTAACCAGCCTAGTGAAGCCCAGGGGAACCAACCTAACACCAACAACCAGCAATAGGGTGGCCAGACCAAGCAAAACAAGGCTATTCATACAAATAAGCCTTGTGCATGTTGTGGTGTACATGGCCACTATACGCATGAGTGTCCTCTTTTACCCCAGATGCGCCAAAGGTGTGAAGCTCAAGGAGCTTCTCGAGGTCAACAATCGCCTCAAAATCCTGCACCATCTCAACCGGCTGTGCTCACAAATCCTTTCCCTCAACAAGGATTTGTTTCTGCTCAAACCAAGCTAGGTCAAGTAGCCACCCCAACCTTCTGGTCCCAGTGACTACCAGATGCTTATGATGAACTCTGATGAGGTTAACCCCTCCAATATCAACCTACAAACTCAATCGTGCCAATATGACAAGCCCTCCACTTTGTTTGCTATTGAGTCCAAAACCAAAGTATCTGTTGAGCCTCTTACAACACCAAATGGTTCTTTACAGATCCCTCAACCCAAAGTTGAGGCCATTCTTAAGATACCAAAGGTACCATTACACTGTAATGCGACTTCTAACATAGTTTCCCATACATACAGTATGGTAGAAGACTTGGCACAATCACCTGTTGCCATATTGATGTTGGAAGTCCTCTAGTCATGCCCATCCAAAAAGAAAGATCTACTAACTGCATGGGTGCAGTGGACCCTTCTAGCGATCATTTGATTTTCTTCCCTGTTGACACATCAGAGCACCCCCCATTACCTTCATTAGTTTCTTTCCAGATACCAGTTAGAATCCATAATTCCATCATCTCTAGATGCATTATTAATGAAGGTGCATCCACCTGTGTGATGTCTACTGCTATTTGGAAATAGCTAAAGTCACCTGAGTTTTCCCTCTCCACCATCACTTTGTGTGCTTGGGATGGACACTCCTCCCAACCCCTCAGCATGTACCACAACTATTTAGTGACCTTTGCAGGCAAGACTGTCCATGTCGACATTAAAGTCATTGATGCCCCATTGGATTACAACATTCTCTTAGGTTGTAGTTACACATATGCCATGCCAGCCATCACATTTGTAGTGTTCTACAAGATGTTCTTCCCCCATGAGGAGAATATCATTACCATCGATCAGTTGACTTACTATGAATGGGCATCCGTGACCTCCCCCAAATCCATTATCTCGTCAATGTCTGACAAGCATTCTTCAACTCCTTCCACAAGTGTTTCACCCAGAGTCTATAAAGATTCCTCATTGTTGGGTGCTTTCCCTGGTCCTCCCCCTTCCATCTCAGAGTCGAACTCTTTGAGTGGTTGCATGTTACAAGCATCACGGGTTGCCCTTGAGCAGTCCGGTCCACCTGATCAACAACCAGCTCCTCAACACCCTGTTGTTTCTCTTCCAGCTGAACCCTCTGGACCCACTCTCCTAGGACCTCTTCCATTTGTGTGTGCCTCTCCTGTGTTCTGTAGATGAAGCGTATATGAACCTTATTTCTTAGGTTGATGCACTAGGTAATGTTGCCGCATCATGTAGTCAGTCTTCCTCCCGCCCTCCCATCTCTCAGCTTGATGAGGACACCATGGAAGCTATGTCTACCCGTAATTACCCCTACCCTTAAGTAAGGGGGCATTTCTTTAGAGGATATTGAAGGCAATTTCCTTCCTAATTCTCCCAATGCACTCTACCTCAATAAATTACACTCATATCACATCCCTTTGATTTGCGTGTCTTTATTTTTGCCATCAAGTTAGGTAGATTGCATCATCTCATTAGTTGTCTTTTGCACCTTTTAGATGGATCCATCATCCACACCGTATGTCGGTCATGTGGACGGTGCAGGTCGCTTCTCCCGTAATCTAGCCTCAGTAGCCTGGGCCATTTGTACCCCCTTGTATATGTTACTCCTTTCAAACAGTGTGTGTATTGGATCTGCCACTAATTATTAGGCCAAATATGATGCAGTGATAGTTTTGTTAGTCGATGCCCTCACTCATCGCATCCTTCATCTTCATATTTGTTTAGATTCCTTGCTACTTGTCATGCAATTGAATGGTGTATATCATGTGCATAACCAAGTCCTATTTAGAAAATATCTATGAGTGAAGCTATTGGTACGTGAATTTGAAACCATACCTTCATTCATGTGCCTAGAGCCCAAAATTACTATGTAGATAGCATTGCAAACAACATTCTAGATTTCCATTTATCACATGTATACCACAGAAGACAACCATAAAGAAAAGAAATGGCGAACCATCATCGTCATATGCATAATCAGATTATGTATCATATAAGTTCTTGGAGCCCATAGCTCTAAATGCATCCAGTACACCCATAGCATATTGGTGGGGCACATAGGCCCCTACATCTCATTATCATCCTTTGGAGGATCTCATTCCAAGTTGGGTCGAGATGCTTGAATCCCTTTTTCGAGCACAAAGAACAAAATGGCACTCCACAAACTCCTCCTGCTAGGTGGCATCATTCCCACCTATGCATACTAGATCAGTCCCCTCCATCACATACACTTGCAGGTAGTATCCCATGCCTGGGGGCATGATGGTTTTCCCCTAGTCATATTCTCAATTGATTAACATAAATCTTGGCCTAGATCCCACCAAAAATAGGTATGGTCAATTATCCTCCCATTTCTTGGATAATTTTGTCCTACTGGCCTCTCCAGCGATCCATATGCACATCGCACATCATAGACATTTGATATCATATCTTCAAATATTCTACTCTATGTCCACATAGTCCCCATGCTTGACTTTGTGGGTGAGGATGATTCTAGACCTCCTCTAGTAGTTCATTCTCATTTTCCTCTTCCCTTACTTCTTTGCTAGGAACCATCATTCAAAGAAGCATTAAGGCCATCTTTAGACAAGTAAGGCCACTTGCCTGAAATTTGTAAATCTTGAGTTCTGATGGTCAGTTTTTCTGTTACGATCCTCACAAAATTTAGGGCCTTCTCCTCCTCTCAAATTGGAGGGAAAACACCCTTTTATAGGAAAAACCATAGTTTTTATGTCACACATTGCGACTAGACCGTAGCTCAGTTTAACGAACCATTAGCACCATTAGAAAGCTCTCACCGAGCTCTATAATGGGTCTTCCTCACTTTTTGATGATTTGGCACTTCACCAGGAACCTTCTTTCCAAGAAAGTTCACTTCGTCACCTCTCAAAATCAAATTTTGTCATAAAGTGACACTTGTACTTTGAGGCCCACCTCCTCTTGATACTTTTCATACCATATGTCAACTTTCATCATGAGTAACCATCATTTACTCATGTTTTGATGGTCCCCGCCAAGCCTAGTCTCTGTGGTAGCGTCATCGAGTCACCCTTGTTTAGAGCATCTGTGATGAGTCACCCTTGCATTCTTGGAGTCTGTTTCATATCCCATTCTATCATGTCAAAATATTCCATCGATATTTACATATCGTTCATCTTTTGTTTCTCATTTTGGCCTCCAGTTATATTGTCCCCATCCCCTCTAGAGTTGAGTTAGTCATTACCAGGTCAAGCATGCACTTTATGCTCTGACAAGGGAAGTTGTTTGTTTGTCCCTTAGTACCACTTTTCCCCATTATCCTTGGTGTCATTCCATCAATCACATTACTATTTTCACTCGTGATTTAGTTGAGGATCCTCATTGCCTCATCTATCGCAGGCCCTATTCTATCGACATTAACTCATTTATTCTAAAAGAAAAACCTAGAGGGCGGTGTATATCGGTTCCATCTTCCATTCCTGTCCAACGCCTTGGATTGAGTAGAGGGTCTCATTATTTCCCTTTGACTTGGTTGGTTCATGATTGTGATCCATACACTTGGTGGTCCAGTGATGCAGTAGATTGTCCCAGTGATTTCTGAGTGTGTGTGAGATGTTTTCAGACCTCATGATGGGGTTGCCCTTCAGGTAGCCCCCCACATGCTCGGATGCATACCTACTATGCTACAACCTCAGATGAACTTCCACAGAGTTGATGGGTTCAGTTCCTACTGATTGCAATGTTCTTAGCATGCACGTCGCCTCCATATTATTCATTCACTTTTGCAAATCCCTTCCTTGTTCAACAGGGCTTCTTCGGTTGTTCTACCCTCCCACACATTTCTTGATGGAAGGGGCTTTGTATCTCATGTACTCAGATATTATTGTATTCATTCTTGGCTCATGTTTTTACCAGGTGCATTATGTATATAGGACACATTGTATTATTTCATGTCTCTGTTATGCCATCATGTCATGTATCATTCAACATGTACTTCATTGCTCAGTTTTATATTTTTGGGCGAACCATTATTTTTGTACTAAGTTGTCTTGTCGGGTATGGGTATGCCTCCCTCGCCTCATTGAGGTTTGGTACCACAACATAAAAGGAGACTTGCATTAGTCTTGTCCCCTCTGTCCCTATCCTCTTTCGGTTCAACTTCATTGGTATCTCTCTCTCTCTCTCCTTGACTCCCCTGCGTTATCTAAGCGATTGTATCATTACAACGTACTTTGGTCATACTTTTTTCTCCTAACACTCATATGTTGGGGGGCAATCTGTTATCACCAAAACATTGATCATCTAGCCTAATTCACTAGATGGATTGAATTACACCATGTAAAGCCAATTTTACCATAGTAAAATTTCTTTCACTGAGAGAAATTACTTAATAAACCAACTTTGTTAAGTAATATATAGTTAATCCCATGAAGAATAATTAAATAAATCACTATTTATTTGATTTTCTTATAGGAATAATTAATTAAACCAATGCTTTATTATTATTCCTTGTTAAATTTGACCCAATAATGAAAAATAAACAGATAAATCATTATTTATCTTATTTTTCTCTAAGAATAATTAATTAATCAGTAATTAATTATTATTCTTTGTCAAAATTGACTAAATCCCTTAGGAATAATTAAATAAATCATTATTTGTTTATTATTCCTTAACTAATTCCTTGAGATGATAAATAAATCATTTATTTGTTTATTATTTCTAAATAAAAGTTTAAATACGTTTTCCCTCCTAAACAAATAAAATAAAATATTCCAGGTGGTTATTCCAAGAATGGGATCAATAATATTTTATTATTTCTTAGTATTTGAGGATAACTCAATATTCTGTTATAAATAGAAGGGTTTTCCATTCATTATCCATTTTTGATTATTTTCATTGTTGCACTCATTGTTGTAACTTTGATTATTTTCATTATCGCACACCATATTTTTGTTGGGTTTATGCATTATAGAGGAGAGAGACCCCACACAAGTTGAAGACGTTTGAGGATAGCCAAGAACCCATCCCATAGAGGGGGATTAGTAATAGTTATATGTTCTCTTCACAAGTGTTATAATAAAATTATTCTTTACATATCTGGTTTCCATTGGATGATTGGAGTTATTACTCTTTCTTTTTGTTGTTTAACTATGATTGTAGCATAGATCTACACTTTGGTAGGTTTTGTTTTTATTAGTTGCTGCAGATCTACAATGTTTAGCAGTCATTTCTATTGTTGATATTGTTTGTCATCCACAATCTTAAGTGGGTTCTTTTCGTACATCATTGAGAAGAAAACACTCGAACACCAAGAATTAAAATGCATTTAATGCCTGATCTCCATGATCCAGACCAATAATGAAACCATACAGTGTGCAGTACGATCCTCCCTAACATGAAATTCTCATTTTATTGCCTATTTCATTGTCCTAACATCAACCTCAGCAAAGCATTGCACCTTCATTCCAAAATTCTCAGAGCAAGAGTAGAATACAGAGTGCTGGGATAGAGATGGGAGAAGCAGTAGTCCGAGAAGAGCCCAATTCGAGTGAAGCATTGGCGAATTTCCCTGAGGCATGCCATGTCTTTAAGGAAGCGGGGTGGTTCAAATTTTTTGAATGGCTCAAGAGATCAGAGGAATTGATGGCCACGGAATTCACTCGAAACCTGCATGGAAACCAGACGAAAGTTCGGGGGTTAAAGTTAGAAGTGACAGAAGAAGTGATTTCCCATGTTTTATCACTACAGACTGTGGGGAAATGGTGGTTTGGTAGAAAAACCAATGACCCCTCTCTTAAGGAAGAATTTGTTCAAGGAAAGGAACAATTGAAGAAGAAGGGTAGGGGAATTGACAGATCATCACTCCCTCAGCGGGGATATGTTTCCTTGTACATTATCAAGTACATTAACTATGAAGGAAGGGAAATTATCGTGTTTAAGTACCATTTTCAACTACTAAACCACATGCGGCATAGGCAGCTGGTTAACATTCCATATTTCTTGTTAGAAAACATCAGGCACATGTCTACGGCTGTAAAAACTGTTGCACACCTAGAAACTTGTGTCACCAATCACACCCTTATTAAATTGATCATACTGGATGCATTGGAATGATAAGGCATAAGCTAGGAATAATTCATGAGTAGAAAGATAAGGACCTCCTGCAAGAGGCAGACTAAAATCCTTGACATCCCAAAGGAACCAAGGGATAAAAGAGAACAAGGCCAATCTTCAGAGGCTAGGATCGAGAAAAGATAATTTAAGAAGTTGATAGGTGGAAAGATATCGAAGAAAAGGGTAAACTTCAGTCCAAGATCAGAACCTTCACCTTCATCTAGCAAAGAAATGAGTAAGGACATGGGGAAATATAAAGAAGGGGAACAACCCCAACCGGAAGAAGACCCTCTACCAGGTAAGGACAAAACTCAATTTGTGCTACTTAAAATAAAAAAATTAGAAGAAGAAAATGAAAAATGAAGGCAACAATTAGAAGGAAGTAGAGCAGAAGAAAGAGTCCTAGGCCTAGATACCCTGGCAGAAGTAGTGGACAAAATGAGGGTAGATTTTGCATGAGGTCCTATGTGTGCGGCATGCACCATAAACCTAGCAGAAACTAGACACAAATTTTGTGTTGCAAGCACCATCTTGATGGAAACTCATACTGAACCCTAGGAATTTGTTACATGAGTACCCGTTGACGAAACTGCTGATACATAAGAACCGGCAGCTGAAACGGAGCATCCCATGGGCAACGACACAGGAGCTAATACACAAGAGCCTATCGATGACATTGTTGTTACAGAAGAACCAACAGTAGAGGCAAAAGCTACCTAGGGATGAAAAGAAGAGGTTGCTACACAAGAACCCATTAATGACATTGTTGTTACACAAGAACCAGTAGTCATAATAGAGTAGCTTAATCCTCAGGATGTTGTTACACCCCCAAGTGAGATTGCATGTGAAGGAACATACGGTTCTGAATCAGGATGGTGTTCAGAGAAAATTTTATTGATATCAAAGTTGCAGAAGTGGAAATAGCAGGCACTCTTGTTGCAGGAAGGAGTGATCTCACTGGTGGCACACTAGAAAGTAGTAAACTCGCTCAAGGAGAAATGGGCTGAGAAGGAATTGGCAGAAAAATGGGAAAGATGGGGAAAAGAGGCAGCTATGAAGAAGAAAGAAGAGCAGTTGTAGTTGTTGTAGTAGAAGGTTTAGGATTTAACGAATGATAAACATAAGCTACATGAACTCACCTTAAATCTGTTAGGGTGTATAAGGCCCTCTCCGTCCTACCCAGTTTTCTATGGGAATGACTTTTCTTGTTTCAGTTGAAGGCGGTCTATGAAAATAGATCGTATTTGGGTAATTCTACCTTAACCTTTTTGGAATTTTTTCGTGCCTATGATTTCCATGATCAAAGCTTTCTTTGCGAGCTTTTCCTCCATAATATAATTTGTGAGCATATTAGTACACACATGGTTGCATGTGTTCTTAATTACATGGGTGATCTGCAGTTGCACGCCTTTATTTATTTTCTGAAAAATCAAATAGAATGGCACATGGACATGAAGTCAGCAGGCGTGAATGAAGTGAAGGCAACATTAATGATGCAGGATGAAACAGGTATGGACATAGAATTAAGATGACTCTTTAGGAAATTTTTGAGTGTTCTATATGTCAAGGAATAGGAAGCCATCTACAAGTGAAGAATTGTGAAGCTCTGCCTCAACATTTTTGTGTAGATGAAGAGTCGTGCACTAACAGGGTGCCATAGACACACAAAGGTTAGTAGTGTAGAACTATAGGAGAGCGACCCATTTGGTTTTCAAAATTTTGTGTTGTTATTGTATGGGTCCCATAGTATGCCCAGATTGTGGATCGATTGGGCGCCTTTTGGATAGGACTCATGTTTAAGTATCCTTTGATTTGGCTGCTAGTGGAAGAGTACTAGCCTTAGTATCAACTGTGTGATTATGAAGGGGAATCTTGGCCACATTAGTTGATGGCCACTCAAGGCTACATGTCTACTGAGGAGGACACTGCTAACACCTATAATCTGACAGAATTGCATATGAAGTATAGCAGCAGGCCCAATATTTTTGCATGAGGACATGCAATTGCTTCAATTTGGGGGAGATGTTGGGTGTAGGTTTTGTGCATATTTTGGACACCTTTCCCCCCATCCTTGACCATTTCACCTCTGAACATGTGGAATTTATATCATAATTACCTTTTTCTTAGTTATAAGAATCCATTTTTTTTCTGACATATTATTTTTCCATCTTTCCTAAATATGAATGACGTGATATCTTTTTGATGGCTAATCGAGGCCATTATGGAAAAAAGTTCTTTGGTTCTATTTCTTTTAGGTGATTCTCCAAAATCCACGACCAAAGGATGAACAACAGTGTGATAATTCTCAAAGGGGTTTTGAGTACTTATTGTTTCAGACCATTGTTGTTACACCCTGAATTGTTGTTACAGCTCAAGCATTGTTGTTACACCTCAAGCATTGTTGTTACACCTCAAGCATTTTTGTTACACCTTGAATTGTTGTTACACCTCGACCATTGTTGTTACACCTCAATCATTGTTGTTACACCTCGAATTGTTTTTACCCCGTGGGATGTTGACTACACCACAACTATCTAGGACTGTGGGTACTATTATGTAGGACAATTGTTGGAAATATTGTATTATCTATGGGTGGCTAAGGAGTCAAGGCAGTTGTGATTTTGAGAAATGATGTAACAAAAATAGGCCTTGTATTTAGAGCCTGTTGCAACAATTTATATTCTCTCTTGATATTGATCAACATGAGAATGATGAGATTCTCATGACTGGTTTGTTTCTTATTTTGCACATGTAAATCTTATAAAGGGGACTCAGTTCCATGCAGGACAGAAAATATCATTATTTTGCTTCTGTAATTCATAACCATTTTAATACAAAGAATAACATTTCTGATGTTTTACAGACGCGGTGTTGAGACTTTACTAATTCGCATCTCATCCTTGCACCTGTTAGAAAATTATATATTATGGAGCAATGGAACACATAAAATATTGTAGAAATATAAACATAGAAAACACATAAAACAAGAGAGACACAAACGTACGTGGTTCACCCAGTTTGGGCTACATCCATGGAGAAATAGCCAGTCCTTCTTTTATTATATTATCCATAAAACTGAAGAGATACAACCTACAACAGATCTGTTGTAACACCCTCTTCGCTCTCAATCTCCTCTCTCTTCCTCACTCAGAATACAGATCTACATAGATGCAATACAATTACCTCATATATAGTGAGGGGTTGCCTTCTAGGGCAAAAACCCATAAACTAAACATAACTTCTACCGTCAGATCATCTGCCTAATGAACGGCCTAGATTGACTAGAAATTACTAGACTTTTACAAGGCAATTTTACATCTATTTTTAGCTTCGGGGGCACTACCTCCGAACCCCTGCCGCGGGACTACTGGCAACCAGACCACCCAGCCTGAGGGGATTTACTCCCCTGGGACCCCCGCAGGGGGGGACAAGTCACCCCCGCATGGAGGGGTGTACAGTGTTCTTGGGGTATACATCCAGCTGAAACCTTTGAATACAGAAGATAATCAGGCTCCACACCCAAAAATCTCCCACTTGGAGACTGATTATAGCGACTCCACCACTGCTTCATTTGCTAGACAATGACTCCACTTTGGACTTGGTTGTTTCTCATCTTCTTCATCATACTTGAAGACCAATTGAAACTGAGCAGATTCTCAGTTTCTCCCTGGTTATAACTTTTGTTAGCATATTTGCAGGATTCTGGCTAGTGTGTATCTTTTCTAGCTTCAACTGTCCATCTTCCAATGTTGACCGTATGAAATGGTACTTGAGTTGTATATGTTTACTCTTGGAATGAAATGCAGAGTTCTTTGCAAGATGTATGGCACTCTGGCTGTCATTGTATAACCTGCCCAACTCCTGCTTCTTACCCAATTCATCCAGAAACCTTTGTAACCAAATCATTTCTTTACTAGCCTCTGTAGTAGCAACATACTCTACTTCTGTTGTTGAAAGTGCAACAACACTTTGGATTTTTGAAACCCAACTGACAGTTGTTCCACCTACAGTAAATACATATCCTGTAGTGCTCCTCCTGTTATCTTTGTCACCTGCCATATCTGCATCAGCATATCCATGTAAAGCAATGTTTTAATCACCAAAGCATAATGCTTGATTTGTGGTACCTCTCAAATACCCGAAAATCCACTTCACTGTCGTCCAATGTTCTTTTCGTGGATTGTTCATGTACTTGCTTACAACTCCCACTGCATGTGCAATATCAGGCCTTGTGCAGACCATTGCAAACATTAAGCTTCTAACTGCTGATACATATGGGACTTTAGACATATGAGCCATTTCTTCCTGAGTATTGGGACACGCCTCCTTACTTAATTTGAAATGGCTAGCCAAAGGTATACTAACTGGTTTTGCATTCTGCATATTAAACCTTTTCAACACCTTTTCTATGTACTCGCTTTGAGATAATGTTAATTTACGATTCTTCCTGTCTCTAGTTATTCTCATACCAAGGATTTGTTTTGCAGCACCCAAATCCTTCATTGCAAATGAGTTTGCCAATTTTCTTTTGAGCACATTTATTTCCTGCATGTTAGAACCTGCAACAAGCATGTCATCTACATACAATAACAATACAATATAGCTACCACCATTTTTCCTTTTGAGATAAACACAACGATCAGAGTGACATATAGTATAACCTTGTTCAGACATAAACCTGTCAAATTTTAGATATGACTGCCTTGGAGCCTGTTTTAAGCCATGCAAGCTCTTCTTCAACTTGCACACTAGTTTCTCCTTCCCTTTTACCTCATATCCTTGTGACTGCTGCATATATATCTCTTCCTCCAAATCCCTATGGAGAAAGGCTGTCTTTACATCTAACTGCTCAAGATGCAAATCTTCAGCTACTACTAGACTTAAAATAGTTTTAATTGAAGTCATTTTAACAAGAGGAGAAAATATTTCATCAAAATCAATACCTTTCTTATGTGCAAACCCCTTCACCACAAGTCTAACTTTGTACCTCTGTTTTCCTCCATCTTCTTCCTTCAGCCTATAAACCCACTTATTCTGCAATGTTGTTTTACCTGCAGGAAACTTGACTAAGTCCCAAGTCTAGTTATGTGCTAAGGATTCCATCTCTTCTTTCATGGCTTGCTCCCACTTCTTCCTGATTTCTACCTGCACTGCTTCTTCATAACATTCTAGTTCACCAGAATTAGTCAACAATACATAATACAATGAATGAGAGTATCGTTCAGGGGGTCTACTTATCCTAGTAGATCTTCTAACACCACTTTCAGGTGTTTGAAGTGCTTGTCGTTGTTGTGGTTGTTGTTCTAGCTGTTGATCATTATGATTTTCAGGCACCATCACTTTTCTTGTGATATCGTCAAGCACTATGTATTCTTTGTTTTCTTTTTCTTCTTTCTTTTCTTGAAACTGGTTCTTATACAAGACCTTTTCATTGAATATTACATCTTTGCTCCTAATGATTTTGTGATTTTAATAATCATATAAGTGATAACCAAAATCATTAACACCATATCCAATAAAGGTCCATTTCTTTGATTTTGCTTCAAGCTTTGTTCTATTTTCTTTGTTAATGTGGACAAAAGCTTCACAACCAAAAGTCTTAAAAAAGGAGTAGTTTACCTTTTTACCTGTCCATGCCTCCTCTGGAATACCACCATCCAAGGAACTTGAAGGCCCTTTGTTTATTAGATAAATAGCAGTGTCTACAGCATCTGCGCAAAATTGTAAAGGCAATCCTGCATGCAATCTCATGCACCTTGCACGCTCCATGATTGTCCTGTTCATCCTTTCTAACACACCATTTTCTTGTGGTGTTCCTGGAACTATCTTCTCTCTGTTGATTCCATTCTTTGAACAACACCTATCAAACCCTTTGCTGCAATATTCACCTCCATTATCTGATCTGAGACACTTCAACCTTTTCCCTGTCTCATTTTCAACCAAAGCTTTCCATTTCTTGAAAGTATCATATACATCAAATTTATTTTGAATACAATAAATCCAGGTTTTTCTGGTTGCAAAATCAATAAAAGTAACATAATAATGAGAGCCACCAAGAGATGATACCTGAGCAGGTCCCCATACATCTGTATGCACAAGCTCTAATTTTTTGCTCTTCTTTTCTTTCCCAACTCTAAGGAATCTAACTCTCTTCTATTTTCCATAAACACAATTCTCACAGAATTTTAAATCAACATGCTTCAAACCTGGCAACAAATTTCTTGAGTTAATAATTTGCATCCCCTTCTCACTCATGTACCCGAGCCTATGATGCCACAATGCCGTATCTTCTCCTATAGAGGTTAAAGCATTAACAAAATTAGAAATACCATTTCATAAATACAATGTACCAACCTTTTCTCCTTTCGCTATTACCAAGGATCCTTTAGTGACCTTCTAGGTTTTATCTGTGAAAGTAGTTATGCAACCTTTACCTACCAACTGCCCTATTGAAATCAAAATTTTCTTCAGATCTGGAACATGCCTTACCTTCTTCAATAGTCACTGATTTCCATTTTGCTGTTTTATGAAAATTGTACCCATTCCAACAATTTTATAGGGTTTATCATCACCCAGTCGAACTTGTCCAAAATATCCTTGAACATAATCATGAAAATGTTTCTTATCAAGTGTGGCATGGAATGAGGCCCCTGAATCTACCACCCATGCATCAATCATATTTTCTAATGAAAGAATCAAAGCATCTTGCAAAACATCACCTGTTGCATTCACTTCATGATTAGTTTCTTGTTGCGCATCTCCTTATTTTCCTTTCCGAGACTTGCAGTCTTTCTTCAAGTGTCCTTTCTTCCCTCATTTCGAGCACACTATCCCTGATTTGGAATTGGATCTGCCTTTTCTTGACTTACTGCGATATCCTGGGCTCTTTCCTCTTTCCATTTTTCTTCCCCTAGTCTCTGCAGTCAAAGCATTACCTAATGTCTCATCGGAGCTTTTCCGTCGCATTTCCTAGCTAAGGATTGCACCAATAACATCATCAAACTTTAAAGTACTAGATCTAGAGACAGAGTTACTAAAGGCCATAACTAAACCATTCCAACTTTCTGGCAATGAGCACAGAAATAACAGAGCCCTAATTTCATCATCAAAATTTACCCCTACAGAACTTAACTGACTTGTAGTTGTATTAAAATCATTTAAATGATCTGCAACAGATCTACCTTCTGACATCTTCATATTAAATAAACGCTTCATAAGAAATACCTTATTTGAGGCCGAGGGTTTTTCATATAGTTTGGCCAATGCCGACATTAAACCCTGTGTTGTTGTTTCCTTTGAAATATTAAACACTACCGACACCACTAGGCACAGCCGTATTGTTCCAAGTGCCTTTCTGTCCAGAATATCCCATTCTGTGTCTGTCATACTCATCAGTTTCTTTGTCTTTCTGCTCAAGGATAGGTATAGATCTCTCTGATATAGATAATCTTCCATCTACATCTTCCACAGTTGGTAGTTTTGGCCATTGATTTTTTCGACCCTAAACCTACCATCTTCCACTATTACTCCCACTCGAACCAGGAACCCTTCTCTGCTGTGACTTTACAAGCCAAATAGACCTTCGGCTCTGATACCAGTTGTTAGAAAATTATATATTACGGAGCAATGGAACACATAAAATATTGTAGAAATATAAACACAGAAAACGCATAAAACAAGAGAGACACAGAATATACATGGTTCACCCAGTTTGGGCTACATCCATGGAGAAATAGCCAGTCCTTCTTTTATTATATTATCCAACAAACTGAAGAGATACAACCTACAACAGATCTGTTGTAACACCCTCTTCGCTCTCAATCTCCTCTCTCTTCCTCATTCAAAATACAAATCTACATAAACACAATACAATTCCCTCATATATAGTGAGGGGTTGCCTTCTAGGGCAAAAAACCCTAAAATAAACATAACTTCTACCGTCAGATCATTCGCCTAATGAACGACCCAGATTGACCAGAAATTACTAGACTTTTACAAGGAAATTTTACATCTATTTTTAGCTTCAGGGGTGCTACCCCCGAACCCCTGCCAGGGGACCGCTGGCCCCTGGACCCCCTAGCTAGGGGGTATTTACCCCCTCGGATCCCCGCGGAGGGGGGGGAACAAGTCCCCCCACGCAACCCCCCGTGTGGAGGGGTGTAAAATCTTCCTAGGGTATACATCTGGATGAAACCTTTGAATACAGAAGATAATCAGGCCCCACACCCAACAGTGCCCTACTAGGAAGGAAGGGCCCTCCTCTTTATCAATGATTGCAACAGTAACAGTATCATAGTGGTAGATTAATTATTGTTCGTTTCAGAAAGTGTGAAGTTATTTATGTCACCGTGTAATTTGCAGAATGGGTTTATTTATGTTTCCATACTTTTTATATGTTGTCGCATAAGATTGATTCGAACATAATATTCAGTCAGCCAGCTTAGTTAGTGGTGTGGTGTGTGGCATGCCTTTTCCTTGGTAACATGAAGTGTGGTTTCATTTCTGTAGAATGTTTTTGATTTCTGCATGAGTGTTACTTTCTACAATTAAATTCAAGGACATTTGTTCTTCCTTTTATTTTTACTCTTGGCTAAAGTGTATCAGTGCAGACAGTGCATACTCCTTTGAAATAAACATACCTACCCTAGGTTTACAATTAATGGTCGTGATTCAGTCATAGTAACAATGATTAAATCGACTCAACAACAAGCTAAAACCCAACTATGAGATAATGAAATAGACGAGGGTCATGTTCAAGCGTCATGCAAAGGATGCTTCTATTTCAATGACTAATGGAAAAATATGTTCCCTCCATTCTCTTTTTATAAATTCCTTTTTGTAAATTTGTCCCCCAAGTAAAGAGATAAAAGTATACAAGGGGGAACCTCCTAGCCAAGAATACTAGGGTATTCCTTTTTCTTAACCAATCTAGCCTAGTCAGGGAAAGGGTTAAACTTATATTTGGTAGACGAAACTTCAGGTACTTTAATGAGCGTGAAGTAGACAAGTTCACTCAAAAATCCTTTCTAAATTAAGGAGTCTGAAAATAGCTTAAAGAAAACTCCTCTTGGAGGAACATTTGGTATAAGGGACAGCAACTGGTTCCACCCATGGGGGAACTACTCATGATAAAATGAGGACAATAGGTTGGGTAATAATACCACTCATCTACAATGGCTCCTTCAAGAAAGGGTAAAACACCAAGTGAAAGCGGATGGTAAGCCAAGTAGATGATGACGATGGAAGAAAGAAACCAAGGCACGTTCTGTAGAAATAGGCTGATAAAAAGTGGCAATCATGAGGAATAAAAGTGGTGGAATCCTCCTGGGGTATAGACATAAAAGAGATAAAGAAGAGGACATGTGGCTCAGGTTCTAGGTCATGGAGGGTCAGAAGGAGGAATTTTGAAAAGGAGTAAAAATTACTGCATGGACACCAACTTGGAAAAAAGGTGCTAACTAGGGTATCCATGAGTGGGTAAGATCTATCACCAAGCTACAACATGCATAAAGGGAGTGGTAAATTTTAGAAATTGATGGGATCGGACCTAAGGCATAAACATGGTGCTGAAATTCAAAATGCATTATTAGCAAAAATAACCTACCCCTATATGCCAAGTTCAAGAGAAACGTAT